>OZ005659.1:188952793-189552793 GCA_963930645.1 Salticus scenicus
TATTGGAGCTAAGCTTACAATTTTTACTTTCACTAACAATAATAACTTTTTGATTTTTTCTTTCTTTCTATTTTTTCGCCAATTAAGAAAATAACATCAGGCCAGCGAACTTTTTTTAATTATTCCGTATTCCGTAGCATTTCTTCGCAGTAATTTAATTCAAAATGCAATTACTGTTAAATAAGAAGAAAGTTATCCCGATCTGAAGAAACGGCGGATACTAACAATGCTATGGAAAAAACTGAAAGTTAGCACATAGCTGCTAACTTGTAGGTTATTTTGCTACCGGGAATTTTTTATCGAAATTTTTAATGAGATGTTTTTGTAGTTTTGTCTGATTAAACATGATAAAATATTTTGCGAAGAAATACTGGTGTTAAAACACGTACATGTTGGCATCTATGTTGGTAGCAATACAGCATTAAAAAGTGATTAACTTTATAAGAGTCTTATAAGTTTAAAAATTAAATAAACTGAAACAAAAACAAAAAGAAAAGAAAGAAAAGAAACTGATAAAAACGATAGCCAGCTGCTATAACTTACAAGAAAATACATTTGTTCTAAGTTGTAATTTTAGAAATAATGTTATTCTATATATCAAAAATATAGAACACTTTAGCATTTCATAAAACAAAAGTAGTTAGTAAAGTGAAAGAGCGAAAAAGATGAAGTGAAATATGATTTAGAAAAAACAGTCTTTACTTAGACTAGAAACAAATAATTCAAGATGAAATGGTATGTATAAATAGATAAAATTGTTATAGAATTTTAAGCTTGCAAGTCTTAAAAATATAATCTCTCTAACATATAGATTAAAAAATATATATATATCCATCGATGATCTGCAGAGATGTGATTTCTGCATTTTTTCTACCATTATTGCCATACAGAAAGCTTTTACATGTTTCTTTCTTTCTTTTTTCTTTTCTTTTCTTTTCTTTCTTTTTTTTTTTTTTTTTTTGGTAATCAAAAAGGGTACAAGTATTTTTTAGAAAATACAGTAGTATACAAAAGCTGAAATCTTTTTCTTGGTTACAGTACTATATTGTCGAACGGACTAATGAATCTTAATAAATCAGTCACGGCCTTATTCAGTTTATCACGAGACAGGGAGTAATGCTACCGTGTGTCTACACTTTTTTACACAATGGGATAGTTCGTATAATAATAATAATAATAAAAAGAGAGAAAAAAACAAATATTTAAAATGCAATAGACAACTCCCATCTCTGCAGTCATTTTACGTCATGATGACAATTTTCACTCATTTATCCCACAAAAAGTAGAACTTTAGGCTATCATAACATGGAATTTTCCTACAAACATTACAAACGCCGTCTCTTGGAGGTCGTTCGTTTATAACCCCTGTGGAATATGAAAGATAAATAAGTGTTTTTTTTTTTTTTTTTTTTTTTTTTTCTCTTTTTAAAAATGAAAGTAACCAATTAATACGCTACTTGGTTCGGAACTAACCAAAATCTTATAAAAAATATGAGAAAGGTTCAAATATGTTACAAGATGAAGAAGTAAGAGGCTGTGAGATGATAAACAGATTTTGTCCTTTTAACATTATTTCTAAACATATCAAATATATATACTGTCAATGAACCAGATCGTCTCAATACAACAAAAACTCAATATCACAAGTTTGTATGTGACACTGACCATACAGTCATCAAAATAAGACAGACAGTTTTCACAAAATTCACAGAGATTTCATTTCTATTTAAAATGAAGAGTCAATGGAAGATGGGATAGTAAAAGTTTTTAACCCCAAAAAACATGGTACCTTAGTAATGCGTAGATCATATTTCATAGCTCCCAACATCTTAATTAATATTCCGCAGTACTGATAGCCCTACCTCTTTTTGCACACTACTTATTTTTCAGAGTGATTCTCTCCAAATATAAATAAGGTTAAATGAGATTGAAAATAAGTGTATGAAAAGAGTGGTGTAAACACGAAGGGCAAGAACGAATATTATACTATTGAATATTAATTAGAATCTTGGCAGGTATGCATATTTGCCTGTAATACGAAACGTATGTGAGCTGGAAGTGATCCTTTTCTTTTCATTTTTTTTTCTAGACATTTCCAGCATTACCCACGAACAATAAAACACTTTTTAATTTTTAGACTTTTTCAATGAAAAAAAAAAACTATTAAAAATTAGCGGTGGAAAATCTCCTTGTAAAATAATAATAATAATAACAATAATAACAGTGTTGGGCACTTCAATCATTGCAATATATTAACACAAATAAAATTGTTTGTGCACTACATAGACCGTGGTTCAGAGTCTATTATCCATGTATATTATCCAGAATTTGTACGGTAATATATACAGCACTAATTTGTTTTCCCCGATTCAGGCGAATCCACAGCAGGTATAACCTAAAATTATATGTTTTATAAACCAAAATTAATTTTAAATATAATTTCCATCATAAGATTACCATATTTGCGGGCTTTAATAAATTAAATTAATAAATTATTTAACTGTCTAAATATATATATATATATTTTTTTTTTGTGTGTGTGTGTGTGTGTGTGTCTCAGAAAAATAATATTAGATTTTCAACCAATAAAAATATATACTTAATAAGACACATATGACATTTAAATACACAAAGAAAAAAAATTCACAATAACATTTGTCGCACAATTCCTAATAGATAATTAAATAAGCAAATTGCCAATTACAGATAAAAATATTGTTTATTTTAATGATTCCAACTTTTCTATAATTAATGTGCTTGTAATTAAATTTTGTCGGTAAAAATTATTTGTATAACTTAATAATAAAGAAAAGATGGAGATTCAATTCTTTGAATTAACACTTAAACATTTGTTTATAAATAATCTCTCAAGACCTTTGAAGAATACTTGATAATGCTTCAACCACAACATTACTAATAATTACAAATGTGTTTATTCTTATTCCGTGAACTACTTAACGTTATGTAATACATTTGGAATATTTATTAATTCAAAATCTTTTAATTCCAATAAAGCAACTTGTGATGATAGTATCTTCATTTAAGCATTTCTATTGTACCTTTTTTTACATATATTTTTAAAATACATTTATAAGTTTGAACTGCTTATTATTTTACTAATAATTGCTTTTCACGTGTTTTTACGTTTTTCCATATTCAATAGAAGAATGAATTGGATTTGGAAAAATTTTTGAATTCCGGTTTTTGGGGAATTTACACGTTTTGATAGGTCCAGGAAACGATTTAATTACTTTTAGAAAATGTTTGTCTCCGTGTCTGTGACAAAAAAAAACAAAAAAAAACCTAACATTATCTCAAGAATTACTGCTCAGAATTACACAGAAATTTTTATGTAGTTATAACTTGACATAAAGCAATGTCTGTGAACTTCTGATGCAATTAGCTCAAGGGTTGACGCTGATTTCTTCCATTTAAAGAGGGCTCTATCTCAGATTCCATTGAATATAATAAAACAACTTTGATATGTGAGAAGGTCTTTAGGAAACATTATGCTGATTCGGTTTTGGTAAATATCGACCAAGTGGCGCTGCTATGCTACAAATTTCTCCAACAGCTTATATCTCAGATTCTACTATTATGTTACACAAAGCTTGGCATATGGGAAGGCTATTATTAAACACTAAGCTGATTCAATTTGGCTATAGATTACCTGTTAGTGGTTACTGTTGTGTTGCAATTTACCCGTTGAATAGGAAACTGATTCTCAAATTCTATGGCTTATTATTGTGCCAAACTTGATATGGGAGATAAGCATTATAAATAATCTATTAAAAGAAAATTAAAACCCAAATTCTTATTATAGCGTATCATATAAATCTCTTCGAAGTTAGAATAAAATTTAATTTGAAAAAAAAAAAGTACTTATTTTGTTTATTAACCAAAACTGGGGAAATTTGAACTGTGCTAAGAAAAGAGAAATTATTTCTTAAAATTCACAACAGATGGCAGCACCACACGATTGCCTATAAGTTTTGTGATTTCATTTTCTAATTAAAGGCCAATATCTGCAATTTAATTATTCGTTTGAGGCACCTTTTTATTATTAGTTTAGTCTATTATTATTATTTTTTATATAATAACTTAACATTTTACTGATTTGGTTAATGTTTATGTGTTATTCCTATTCATTTTTATTTTCTATTGTTAATTATTTCCTTGACATTTTAGTGAATATTCCGTCCAATAGAGGGCGCTTCTAGTCCACAAAAAAATCTTTTTTGCTTCTAAAAAGAGATCTAAGAAAAAAGCTTCTTAAAAATAAATAAATAAATAAATAACTGTTCAAAAATTCTTAGAATACATGTGTAGTCAACGATAAATTTTCTTTTATCAATTGACATCTTTTCTACTAATTGTCTAAAAAATTAACACTCCCACTGGATTACTAAATGGCACTCTTACCAATTGAGCCACGGAGAGACAAATGATCAAGCTTGTATTTACCTTAAAATATAGGCGCATTTTTGATTTGGTTGAGATTCACAAACATACCTTAGTGAATGACGACAGTAAGTACATAAGAATTTGGGAAAAAGAATGCGGATGTAGTTTGGGAAGTATATCGGCGGATAGAGGGCGTTGCTATTACTCATCTTTTACCCATTTTTATTACTCATCTTTTGTCCTGTGAAGCTTTATTAAACTTTTGTGCATGTTAAAGTGTAAGTGGCGTTTTTCTGTAGAAGGACACAGAAGAAAGTTTTGTGACGACCATAACATAATATTCCTTTGTTTTTTTTATAATCCTTTTCCATCTAATTTTAATTTCTAACCGCAAAAAGCCATTACGGACTTTTTTCTATTATCATTAATTATTTTTTCTTTAATAACTTAAGCAAAAATCTTCATTTATTTATTTATTATTATTTTTTTTTTTTTCAGACATGCTCATAAATGATGGTGGTGGAAGAAAAATTTTGTTGTCCCTGAAAAGGTTAAATGAGGGTTATTTCGACTTTATGTTTAAAAAATGTGTTTTCAGGAGTATTGATTCATAAATAATTCTTTCAATTTTTTTAAAGAAACAATTTTTCAGAATATGCGTAACGGATTAAATAAAAAAGCACATTTTTGTTTTAGTTAAAATATATTAATAAATGAAATACTATATTTCCGTGCGTATAATCTGCGAGTCAGATAAATTAGATTAAAGAAACATTTTGTTGATAAACTATTAGTTGATAAACATTTTTCTTTTGTCTAATCACTAAAACTACAGAAAATAATGAAAGATTTCTATTAAAAATTACTGGTAGTGAGTTATACAGCAACTCAATAAAAAATGAGAAAAAATCATATTTTGAACTATTCTTCTTTAAATGAAATCTCGAACTCTTTCTTGTTTCAAAATATTATTGACTATACCGTATTTGCAATTGAATCCTTTATCTAAAGCAAAGAGGATAAAACGAAATGGTGATAAAACACTTTGATCTTTATACAACAATGAGATTAAATGCAATGCTGGAGTATTACAATTTAACGCAGCAGGAATGGTATTAGTTTCTCCATTACTAAAGAGATATTCCAAATTTAATATGCTGTAAGTACTGTGTTATGAGAGAGCAGTTTAGAATTTTGAAACTTAATCTATGTCACTAAACTCTAAATGCAAAGAGTTCACGATTATTAATGTCAAATAGATTAAAATAAATAAATAAATAAATAAATAAATAAAATGTTACATATATAGATGCAGAAATATCTATATCTTCTGTAAGATACACTGAAAAAAAAAATATATGACTGACATCTAGAAACTAAATTGTGGCTTTGGTATATAGAGTTTCGTGTCCTCTTTATAAATTCTAGTTCAGTGGCTTCAAAAATCCTTGTTAGATTTCTCGAGTGTTTTCCTATATTATCGTGGTGAAACTAATTTAAAAATTTCTTATATTAAAATCAAAGAAAAGAAGGGAAATTTAGTAACTATAATTTTGTTTTAGGACCTAATTCTTGGAAATCTAGAAAGAATTTCTCGCAATGTAAAGGATTCTTAATGTTCATAGTATTTATAATATCGTTTCACGATCTTGAAAAAGTTTAGACTAGAAATTTTTTAACATTTCGGCTATCAAAATCATTTGTTTACCTTATTTATTCGTTCGGAAGGCATTATATTATTTTTCTCATTGTAGCTGCAGGTTTTAAGTTCTTTTTAATATAGATGAAGTAGAATTTTCTATTCTATTTATTTGGGAAAAATTGTTATAAAGATATCATATCTACTTACTCAAATTTTATTTTATTTTATATTACATTATTTTATTTATTTTTTTATTTATTTGGTGGGGAGGGGCGGGCATTCATGCCAGAAATGTTCCTGTAACAAATTTTAAATTATTTAGTCGTAAAAATAACTGTGCAGTAATTATTAATAGAATCAATAACGAATCGAATTGAAACAAGTTTTAATTATTTAACCCTTTGCGGCGCAAGACAATTCGGATCATTTAAATTATACTGCCACCGGAATTCATGAACTAAATTAAACTAAAAGAAATTTTAAATTTTAAGGGTAAAAAAACCGGCCTTTTCTGCTATGTTATAAACGTAAATTTTTGCTAAAAATTTTCCGGGATGAATTTTTGCAGCTGGATCTTAAATTTTGCGTCCTCGCAGCGAGGACAGCGCGCGATAAGGGGTTAATGTGATTAAATTAATCGAAGTTTGCATTTTTGTAAATAATTATAAGAGCATAAGATTAAGATTAAATTTATTTATTTATTTAATCTGTTGTTCGTACCCCCTGTTTAATTTCACTCCTCTACTGAGTGTTGTGAAAGTTAGGGAGTTTTTATTCAATTTCCACCACTATACTTTAACTGTTGCGGTTGCTTAAATATTCTAAAGTTTATTCGTCCATTGCATACATCAAATATCATTCCTCAAAATCACTGGTGGTGGTTGAATAAAATAGTTCCTAAATTTGGCAACTCTGTTTAGAGTGCTAGAGGGCGGTAAAGGGTTAATATTTAATACTGGTTTTGTTTTTTAATTATAAGTAACATTTTTGCAATATAACAATGCATATATTTCAAATAAATGAAAATCATATCATTGCGTTTCAAGTGAAATGAAAACCTAACCTAGTATATGCTAAAAATTAGTATTTTATTTTATGTCAGAGTGCTATATACTTATCTATGATCGGAAAGTAATATACTCATTTTATTTTCTGTACTTTATCCTTATATTTGACAGGCATGAAGGCATTTATAGAAAGAATTTGTTAAGGACATTTCCTGTCTAACCTTTGAAAGAGTAAATTCTCAATTCTGCTATAGGGATTTAAAACTTTATATTATTACATGAAGAAAGATTAATGAAAATACATGTTCCTAGGTTACGGTACTTGGTGAATGTGACTCGCAGGAGAGTTGATTAAATCACTTGGGAAAGATTTGCAACATTTCGTCAGGAGCTTGTGAGAATTTAATATTATTTATCAGGAATTATGTATTCAGTAGGGATTTACGAATGCATTAGATTGAAAATCAACGTTTTAGATCAAAACTAAGTAGCGAATTCTTATTCTATGCAAAATAGTTTAAAATTCTAAATTTTGATCAGAAAAATATAATTATTTGTTTATCGCTAAGTCTTATCAAGTATAAGTTTTGTTTATGTTTTTTTTTTAAAACAGAGTTTCATAAAATTTATATACGATCATTTTGTGTATATGATTTGTGTATATAACATTTTTTAATTTAAAAATCACAGCTCTAATACTTCTTTATAGAACGATCTTTAGGTCAATTTAACAGTTTTATGTCAATAAATTATATCTCTGTTCATCAGAATGTTGAAAATGAAGTATCATATGTAAATATTACAAGTATAAATGTATTTTTAAATATTTCTATAATGATATTAAATTTATGAGATAATTGTAACATGAGTTAATATAAAAAAATCAAGTATGAAATAACTACAGACTTCCATTACCCATTATTACATGTATTATATGTATTTTTGGACATGTGATCAGAAAAAGTAATTTGATTAGAAGACATAAAATATACCTAAAGAAATAAAAACCTTAAATATTTCCGGTAAGGGAAACTGAATAAGCGTGTAAAGACGTAATAAACAAAAGTTTACATAGCGAGTTAAAAAATAATTTTAAAAAATTAAAAGTAGAGTTATTTTTTGAAACATCATTTTCCGAGATCTAAAACTGACCTACCTAATTAGGATGATTTTTAATTTCCCTGTAATAACCACGTGATGTATGAGAAAAGATACCTAAAATTAATTTATGCAACATTTTTTAAGAAATCAGTTAAAGCCCTTTTTGAGATACCAAATTTTACCAAAACTTTCAATACTCAGATATTAACAGGAAAACGATTAATATATACGAAATGATATTTAAAAGGGAGTTATTATGGTGGGTTTGAAAAAAATCTGTACAGTCGATTTTAAAAGAACGCTCTGCGAGACCTGAAATGGAGCTATTTATACATTACCCCATATCAACTTTCATGAACTGTATAATTCGAAAGGACATATAATAGTGTTTACATCGCTATTTTGAAGAAAATCGTTAGAGCTGTTTTAGAGATACGGACTTGCGGTTCCACTTCCAGTTTTCAAATTTTAACCAAAATTCGGAAAATTCATCTGTACGTCTGACCTGTCTCAATTCTGAAGTTTCGTCGATCTAGCTTTTATTTGTTAGTTTCGGAGATATGATATACAGACCATTCCCACTCAGGAGTTCTTAAAACGTGCAAATTAGGCAAAAATCCGATATCGAACTTTTCCACCGAATACAATACTTCCATTACCTTCGGTAATCGGGTAATGGAAATAAAATATACATATACAAAACGATTTCTAATGTATGAACAATTAAATGCTATTTATTTTATGTAGAACTATAGCCTCCTTAACTAGATGCCTGTCGCGTGGCTCAAAACTTGGCAACAGTTGAAGCGGCAGATAGCTCCAACTGGTACAGATTGCGTGACATTTTTATTCAGCTGTCACCAATAATTTTAAGAAGTGATATATGATATATATAATCGACGTTCCTTCGATTCTATTTGTCTTTTATGTATATTATATCCCACTTAAAAAAAATTTTGGTGGCTACTGAAAAAAAAAAAAAAATCGCGAAATCTGTACCAGGTGGCGCTGCCTACCGCTTCAACTTTTGCCAAGCTTCCGAGCCACGCGACAGGCATCTAGTTTAGGAGGCTATGGTAGAACATCGTTACTATTATTATTATTATTATTATTATTTTAATCTGCACATAATAATAATAATAATAATAAGTAAAATCTTTTTTAATTATGAGACAAAAGAAAAAAAAAAGGAAATAAATAAAATAAATGAAATAAAAATAAATAATAATAATAATAAATAAATAAATAAATAAATAAAATATAGGGGAGAGATGAATGGGACAATAGCTAGATTTTTATGTTTTGCAAGCACCAGAAACTTGATATTTTTTCTGTTATATGGCAGCACTGAGATCATTCCTCAAGTGTAGTTTCAGAATTGTGCGATCCATAGAAGGGCAGAAAAAAATTAAAATGTCTTTTTCAGCTTTCAAAGTAAGTTTTTGCTGATTCAACTAGGTAGTATTTTAGACATTAACTATTTGCGTAAAGTTATTGTGACTCTTATACGGTGAAAAACATAATCTTTTATTGTGTTTATGATATTCTAGAAGAATATTGACAATTGTTCATTAAGCCTATTTCCTGTTTTATATGATCATGTGATGGTTGGGATGAATGAGGCATTCCCCACTACGCATTAATTTAAAATTTTACACAAGAATTATATTAAAACGTAAATTAGCTACATTGATTATCAGAATTCTTAATTGTGTGGACTTAGAAAAAAAAAATGAAATTAATTGTTCTGCTTTTTGTTTATAATAATTATGATTAAAAATATTATAAGTTAGAATATTCAATGCAACTTAAATCAATAATATCAATAATAATAAAAAAATAAATAAACAAATAATAATTTTATTAAAATAACAATTTCAATCAAGCTAATTAAATAAATTCTGGTGATTATTAATGTAATGCAGGATAAAATGTTGATTTTCCCGATCAGTCGAAAAAAAAACTGGATAATTTGTACTCTATTAGAATGATTTAACTCTTTCTATTATCTTATTTATTTATTTGTTTTTAGATTAAGTCTTATTAAATTAAATTACAAAAGCCTACAGCACTAGGAACTGCAGGAGCTAAAGGATTTTTGTCTTTTGAAGTTAATTTGAGTTAATACATCATTTATGTTAATTTCAGTGAATTCATAGTGCGTAATAAAATCCTATATACCAATTTGACTTTAAATTTATTTATTTTCCATTTTGTTTTCTTTTCTTTGTTAATTCCAGTCCTGTCCAATTCATCCCCAATCATGTCCCATTTATCCCCATAGGTAGGGATGAATGGGACAATGCACATGCATGTAAATAAAGAATTATTATTAATTAAAAATGATAACTTTTTATTAAAGTTAGTATGTTTATATGAAACTGATTACTGAAGTGTACTTATGAGCCATGTTAGAAAATTCTGAATTGCATATGGCCAACGTTATCAATAAAAACATGAAAAATGTCCCATTCATTTCCACTCTCCCCTATATATATAAACAATTAAAACTAGTATAACTGAACCTTTCGAAACTCCCCGAACTTCATTATCAGTACTGAAAAAAGTTCTCTGCAAAATGACACATACGTTCAAAGAATTTATAGAAAGGTGGAATATTGAGGCGGCAAAGGACATGCCTAATTGATTGTGTGCAGATGACTGTCAGTATGCCAACTAAGGAAAACACGATAGTCTTAATTTTTACATCCAGAGTTTAAAATTTTTATATTTTCAGAATCAGGAATAGGATTGGTATGATTTTGAAAGTATAGAAATTTTAATCGTATTATTGTACAAAGTGAAGTAAAACTATTTCCTTTTTTTTTTATTTATTTATTATTATTATTATTATTATTTTGAATTAATTGAGTACGTGGATCTTTTTAGCTGCAGTTTGGCTGGGCTATATTAAAAAGATTATAATAATTTATAATCCATATTCCTTGCTTGTCGTTTTTATGTCAGTTGGTTTGTTGAGTATTCGAATTATTTGCTGTTCTTAAAGACCGCTTATTTATTTATTTATTATTATTATTATTATTTTGAATTAATTGAGTACGTGGATCTTTTTTGCTGCAGTTTGGCTGGGCTATATTAAAAAGATTATAATAATTTATAATCCATATTCCTTGCTTGTCGTTTTTATGTTAGTTGGTTTGTTGAGTATTCGAATTATTTGCTGTTCTTAAAGACCGCTTATTTATTTATTTATTATTATTATTATTATTATTTTGAATTAATTGAGTACGTGGATCTTTTTTGCTGCAGTTTGGCTGGGCTATATTAAAAAGATTATAATAATTTATAATCCATATTCCTTGCTTGTCGTTTTTATGTTAGTTGGTTTGTTGAGTATTCGAATTATTTGCTGTTCTTAAAGACCGCTTATTTATTTATTTATTATTATTATTATTATTTTGAATTAATTGAGTACGTGGATCTTTTTTGTTGCAGTTTGGCTGGGCTATATTAAAAAGATTATAATAATTTCTAATCCATATTCTTGCTTGTCGTTTTTATGTTAGTTGGTTTGTTGAGTATTCGAATTATTTGCTGTTCTTAAAGACCGCTTATTTATTTATTTATTATTATTATTATTATTTTGAATTAATTGAGTACGTGGATCTTTTTTGCTGCAGTTTGGCTGGGCTATATTAAAAAGATTATAATAATTTATAATCCATATTCCTTGCTTGTCGTTTTTATGTTAGTTGGTTTGTTGAGTATTCGAATTATTTGCTGTTCTTAAAGACCGCTTATCTCGAGTAATCCAGACCATAAAAATAAATAAATAAATAAATAAAATACCGCATATTTTTTCTTATATTTATAAAAACACCGCAAATGCTATGACTGACAATGGTTTCCAGTTCAGTTTTCGTGCTCCAGACACCATCTCTCCACGCCCTCACCTCTTCAAAAAATGTTTAGGACGGAAGACTATTAGTTTGAATCTAGAGTTTTTGTAGACCAGTTTTGTGTAACACCAAAATTAATTTAAATTATCAGCACTATCGTTACAAATTTGGTATTAAATAAAAGAGGAGATTTATTTTTTTTTTTAATCTAGGGGTGCCGACAGTTTATGGACACGATAATTAGATTTTTTTAAATTAACTAAAGTATGAAATTTAAGTGGAAACACTTCATTTTAATTCATTTCAGTCATTTTAAAAAGCACGTGGCCCAATTTTACGGTCAAAAATGAGATAAAAAATAAATTAAAAATTAAAATTTTACAGATTGAAATTAATAGCCTTCCGTACTAAACTAAATTCTGTCTTTGACAGAATTTTTATTATTATTATTATTATTTTTTTTTTTCTGTTGTCAAACGAGAAGTAAAGCATTTGATAAAACTACTTTAAGTTAATATTTCGTTCAAATAAATGTATTTCAAATATTCTTAAATATTAATGACTGATATATAAATTTTACATGACAAAAAATAACGAAATCGATATGTTGTTTTTAAAATAAGAAAATTGCATTCTTATGAATAAAAAGTAAACTCAATTCCACGAACTTACATAACGTTCATATTTTCTTTGTTCTCAAAGAAAAAGAAACAATTACCGTAAAAACATTTGAATTATCCGTTTTTAACGCATTAATCTCATACCTTTTGTTTGTAAATCGTGATTTGAAGCCATTATTTTGATGGAAGTAATTAGGATGTCGTTTTTCAAATATATAATTTACAAGAAAATGCTGTCGTGTTTTGAATAAATTCTGTCATTGTATAAAAGTATCAATTATTTTGTTATTACTTACATAGCATATGTTGATTTTCGTAAAAAGTAAATGAGGCATGTAATGAGATATACATTGTATTTTATAAACACTTACTGCTTTATGTATTAAAATGGGTTATAAAACTTGCTAATCGCTTTCTTTGTCATAAGTTTTATGCTTCACTGTTTTTTATTATTCATTCCGTATGCATAATGGCTTGTTCTTTTACGATTTTAAAAGTTAAAATATTATTTTTGAAGATTTTTTTTAACTTTAGAAAACAATACGTTACAAATAAACTTTTAAATATGTCATCAATTGAAATTAGTATTCTTAGAGATATTTATAGAGTTAAATTTGAGAAAATTTTGTAATTATCATTACTAAGTCACTTATGCCTAATGTACCCTTAATAATGGGCCCTATTTAAAACCTACCGCTTCGAATACATATCATTTTTCCATCACACCGTTTTATTAATGTGTCTTTACTTTTCGTACCCATTTTCTAAAAATGTAGGAGACTGAAGTAATTTTTGGGGAATTCTAAGTAGTTTTATGTAGGAGGGACTGTATGCAGTTGAAACTCTGTACGGTTGTGACACTTTTAAACTAAAAACTACGCTATAGGATTCAGCAGGATATATACGCGGATTACAAGAAAGAACCTGATTTGCAGTATTGGATAATAATTCGAACGTTTCGTGTGCCGTTATTAGCCGAGAGGGTCCGGGTTTAAAACTGGAAGTGCAGGGTCCGATCGCAAGTTACGCTCTTTGGCCTATCCGTTCGTAGTTTACTGTGTATTTCTCTAGAGCTATGGATCAGGATTATTTAGAAAAACCCCTGAAGGCAGATTACTGTTACCGAGGGCACAAACGTGTTCATTTGCGATTTTCCTGCACAACCGTAACCGCGCGTTACGTACATATATGTTTAGAAAGACACATAAATGGGTAATATCAACCATAAGAAAGTATTTTTATTTCATTTCATTTTTGGTACCCTTGTAAATTACTTTATTTAATAATTGCATGGATAATCGTATTCAGCAACACTGTAAAGTTTTTTTTTTCTGTAAATTTAATGAAATGTCTATCCAATTAATTTATTATAATTCTTAGTTAAATCTAAATATTGAAGATTATTAATCTTTTTTCTGCATTTTTATTTATTTATTTATTTTTTCATCAATAACAGGGATGGAACACGGGCGCAGAATTCATACCACTATCAATGTAAGAAAATTTTCTACCTCTTAAATCAACGATATTATAGGTAGATAAATTTCTTCAACAGATTCCGGTATGAATACTGCGCCCGTGTTCCATCCCTGCAATAAATATTAAGAACGATTATTTCTAATTCAGAAAGAATCTTCACAATAACTAATTAAATTAATGTTATTTTTTAAAATGCATAGGTAACATATATTTTTAACATCTCAATTAATTTTTCTACGTAATTTTACGTAAAACTTTAGATAAATAAAAAAAAAAAAAAAAAAAAAAAAACAATAGTTTTCTGTTAATTTTTTTAACAGCATAGATGTTATTGAATAGTAATTTACCTTTTTGTTTTTATTTTAGTTTCATCACTATTGTAAAAATAATATAACATAAATGAGAGCAAAAGTGCAATACATTTTGTGAGTACAATTATAACACGAGTAATTTAATATTACCGTTTAGCATTCCAGATGTCAGAAAAAGCGTATTAAAAGACTTTAAGATGATTATAGGGTTATTATTGTTATTAAGTTAATAGAAAGATGCAAGTGATTCAAAATAGGAATTTCTATATGATGAGTAGCACAATAAATATTATACGTTTAACTACTGTTACGTTACATAAGAAATCGAGATACAATTGAATCATCGCGAGAAATTGGTGAATGTTCTGAAGTAATTTGGTGATTTCTTAAAAATTATGCAATGAGCATGATTACGTATTTTGAAACAAAGCATTTTTGTTTACGTGTTAAAGTTTAAAAATTTCTTTTTTGATCGCTGTGTTCATAATTATAACTACGATGATATTTTATTTTATTTAGTTTTAAATTTGCTAATATAAACAAGAGGAGGTAGACAGCCTAAAAGTGAATTACCAATTCTATTTTGATATCTTTCAATGTCCTTACCCAATTATGAGGACTCTCTACTTACCGTCTACGGAAGCTCGAAGACAATGTTATTCTATGGAGAATTTTACTCCATTATAACTCATTAACTGATTACATATTTATAAATTTCGTTTTCACATCCAAATAATTCACAGCTGTTAAACAGGTTATCGCTTTATAAAAATTGATTTAAATTTTATAATCTTTTATTTTGAAATTGTAAAATGCGAATTTTCGAAATGCGAAATTTTGCATTTTAGCTAAAAAAAAAATCTTAAAGTTTAAGAAAAAAAAAAAATAAATAAATAAATATATATATATATATATATATATATATATATATATATATATATATGTATATATATATTTGGAAAACGGTAACATGCTTAACAGTTACGAGTTTTCTGAATGTGAAAACGGAATTTAAAAATATACATTAGCTAATGACTTATAAATGGGAAAATTTTTCCACAAAATAACATTGGCTTCTGCATTCGGGGACGATAGGCAGAGTGTCCCCATAATCCTTCTCCTTGTGACTTACCTACTCCTTAAAACAGTAATTAAAGTGTTTAAAAAGTAGATAACAGTGCTTATATTTCTATAATCACATGATAAAAAGTAAAATGACTGCTTTTGGAAGGTAGGTTGAGATATAGGTCACATGTATACGAAAACTAATTTACATACCTGCCGACATCCTAAATTAGTATTCCGTAAAATGGTTAGTAACTGCACTTTTTTTTTTTTTTTTTTTACACCACTTTACTTTTAGAATAATTTTCTATAAATATTATTATGATTACAGAAAAAAAAAAAAAGGATGTGAAAAATAAGTTTGTTGCTAACACTTTTTTCGAATATTAATTAGGATGTTGGTAATTATGAGTTTATCTCGTTAAAAATAAATAATGCATGAAACTGCCCGATTTTTTACAACAATTTTATTTACTAGTACTGTATCTAAATTTGATGCGATAAAATGAATTTTTCTTTTTTTTTTTTTTTCTTTTCCTTTCTTTTCTTTTCTTTCTTTCTTTCTTTCTTTCTTTCTTTTTTTTTTTTTTTTTCTGTTAGAGAAGTAACACGCGTATTCTACTTTATTTTCCCATTCCAGCAAATCTAGAATGTCACTACCTCCATACTTGTTGAATTGAATCTGCACTTTTCTGTAATATGTTTTGATCAAATCCGTCTCTAAAAGCACCTATGCTGTCGTTACAAAGTTTATCTCTGGTAGAACCAGCAACTGGGCATCATCACTGCCGTTCTCAAAATGATTGTCTGCGTGGTTTTCTTTCGCGTCAGTTTCATATAACTGATATTTCTTTTTTAATTTTTTTGTTTTGGCTTGGCGCTTTTAGATTCTTTGTAGTTGCTTGGGCTCTTGATGTTCAGTTCATAATTTTTTGCCAGTTTTTTTAAGGCTGTGTCACGCTTCATACTTTTCTTCGGTTCTGCTTTGTAAAAAGATAAGTTTGTGATATGCATACCTTGGCAATAAGTGGATTTTTTCTAGAGCAGACAGTTAAAGTATTTTGTTTTCGTTACCAAAATATGCAAATATCGTCAGAAATTAATATTGTATTTTCTTAATGCTCCCTTTAACATCAACATTACCAAATAATGTATATTTTTTTAGGTTTTATTTTATTATTATTATTTTTTCCCAACTAAACGACGAAAAAATTATGTGAAGAAAATATTATTAAACCTTTAATATTTTAATTTATAAAGAGATTTTTCATTGAAAATTTAATTAAAATATATATTAAAAACTGTTATGATATGCTTTTAATATCGTTAAAAAAGTATTATCTTTCTGTTTTAATTTTTTTTAAATTAACTTGTTTACATTATAAGAGAACTGTTATAGCCTTTAAATTTCATTTTGTTAAGTGAAGTTAGGCTTTCAGTGTTATTAAATCACTTACATATAATGCGAGTAAAGTTAATTTCGCAATTATTTTCCCTTGAGATTCATTTGAAAATGGTACTTATGTATAAAGAATAAAATTAAAACAATCTTTTAGGAATTACTTTGTTTGGAAAACATGAATCACATATGATTATTTTAATTCGCATTGTAATTAGTTTAGTTTTTCTGCCTTAAACCTAATTTAAACAACTTTTGATATACGTGTTATGAATTGTTTAGAATGTATGACAGAATACATTTTAAATTATTTTTAAGTCAAATTTAAGGAATATATAAGGTGAAGCTAGGAGATTTTGCGCACAATTCAACAGAACATTAATAAAATTCCAAACATTTATTTCTTTCTTAAACTAGGGGAAGATAATTTTGAATTGATCCTTCTTCTCTGCATTTCCATTGCTATTTTTTTTTTATGCTAAGATTCTTAACAAAAGCAATTATAAAACAAAGAGATCTACATTTGCGCAATCTCTACTTATAAGGTAGATGTGATTGCGCACATGAGTAGAACAGATTGCACTTATTTATAACTACAATTAAATTGTTAACAATAATATTTTCACTGAAATGATATTCTTGGAAGGTTTTTATAAACAAATATTTTTGTATTAGGAAGTGATATTTTAATTTAATATTAAAAAATCTGGAAAATAAAATAAATAAAAAGAATTACAAAAATTTATTTAATGAAAATATTTTCAAAAATGAGGAAAAAAAACAAACTAGATGATAAGATTATAAAATAACACGCTTCACTTAAAATTAGTACTTTTTTTCAGATTGAATGGTTTCTTGTTTGCTGACCGAATCTCTGGCTGTCTATATTTGTTGCACTTATTATAATGAGAAAGCACCCCAGGACTGTCGTTATTAAGTAATAGGTACAAAATTTTGAATAAAAAATATAAGATGAAAAAAAAAAACTCGTAATATTTGTTTTGGGTCGAAAGAACATGCAATCCTTTGTCAGGTGAACAAAATAGACACGAGTGCTGCAATTAAAGCGAAAACGCACTTTAATTGCATTGGTGCGTTGCCGCTTTGAATGCAGCCCTCGTGTCTATTTTTTCTTCTGACGAATGCCCGTGTGTTCTTTCGACCCGAAACAAATGTTGCAATTTTTTTTTTTTTTTTTTTTTTTTTTTTGCATTTTATGGTGTTTATTCAAACTTCTGGATTTATTGCTGCACTTATTGTTTTAAATGGTGCAGCTATTGTACAACCAACTGCCACAAGCTAACCCGTTCGGGATGGATTTCATACCGTGTGTGTAATAATATATATCTACCCCCCCCCCCCCACCCAACTTTAAAACATAGTAATAATTAAAGCACCTGTTTAACCCACAATTTAATGCTTATTGAAGTTTTTTTTTTTTTTTTTTTTTCCTGCACAAAAATGTTTAAACACAAAAAAAAAAAGAATTTCATCCAGTTTGAAATCTTCTTGTTTCAACTGTAAATTTCTTTACGTTTATTTAGTTTATATTATTTTATTAAAATTTAGAAAATTACAGTCATTAAAAAGAAGTCTGAGTAGGTCGACACTTTTTTTTTTTTTTTTTTTTTTAAATTCCGCTTTATCCTTTTTGATTAGGCAACCGGCAATTGTAGAAAACGTAAGCTCCATACTTGAAAATATTGCAGTACAAAACAGATGTATGATAATTTTTAAATTCTTTGCGATATATTTGGTTTTGTTAATCGTTGCCATTCCAGAATAATGTAATAGTAATTTCCATTACTATTTTCTTTTTATGCTAAGATTTATAACAAAAGCAATTATAAAACGAATATATTTGCGCAATCTCTACTTATACGGTAGGAGTGACTGCGCACATGAGTAGGACAGATTGCACTTAATTATAACTACAATTAAATTGTTAACAATAACGTTTTCACTGAAATTATATTGTTGTAAGGTTTTTGTAAGCAAATATTTTTGTATTAAGAGATGGTATTTTAATTTAATATTAAAAAATCTGAAAAATTAAATAAATAAAATGAATTACAAAAAATTATTCAAAGAAAATATTTTACAAATTGAGAAAAAAAAAAAAAAACCTAGATGATAAGATTACAAAATAACACGCTTCATTTAAAATTAGTACTTTTTTTCAGATTGAATAGTTTCTTGTTGGCTGACCGAATCTCTGGTTCTCTAAAATTTTTGCACTTATTATTATGAGAAAGCACCACATACACTGCAAATAAAAGGGTCTTAAAGTAAGACACAAAAACAACTGAAACGGCATTTAAGACACGTAAATGTCTTAAAATGTACCTTAGACGTTATAGATATTTTAATTTAAGACAGAAATATGTCTGAAATATCAATTCAGACACAAAAATGTCTGAAACACATAAATACGCGAATTTTCAGACAGCAAAACGCATTTGAATTTCAGACACTTGCATTACTTAGAAATTTTTTCATATGGAATCTACTTTAAAAAAATATGCTCAGGGCCAGATTATCTAAAAGGCTCAAGAAGCACAAGCTTCCCCTCTAAAATTTAAGAGGGGCCTCATAAGGATTAAAAATATGGTCTTGGATTTTTTGTTTCCTATTTTAACACTGAGATTAAATTTTTTCTGAGAAAGGTTACCTAAAACAAGACAAAACACTCAATATTTCGGGAAAAATTTATTATTTAACCTGAAAAATCTGAATGTTCTTAGTTAAAAAGTTGTATGATTTTAATGTTCTGTGTAGAAACACCCAGATGTATGAAAAAAAAATATGAAGAAGAAGAAGAAACTTACACTAATTTTTGGTCTATAGCATTTTTATATGTAACAGGAAAATAAGATTTTCCGAAATGAAAGGGGGCCCCGAAATGATGATGAGCTTCCCCTAGCTTCAAAGCTTAATCGGGCACTGAATATGCTTATCCTACTTCTTTCCGCATTCAATAAATATATTATTATTTTATATAATAAGCAGTTAAACTACTTAAATTATGGTAGCTTTATGAAATTACATTTTTATGGAATAATACTCTAGGGATGTGAATGATATTTGCATTTGATATTCTTTAACACAAGTCATAAACAACATATTTAGACACAAAGCTTATTTTGTTAAAAAAAAAAAAAAAAAAAAATCTTTGCCTTAAAACTTTCTTATATTAAAAGAAAATGTATGAAGATAAGTAATTTGTAGAGAAGAAAGCGAATTCATAAGTGAACAATCATGAATAATTTGGGCATATTTTTTTTTTTCTTTCTGTCTTCTTATTATTATTCATTTAAAAACTTTTCTCTTTCGCAAATTCACCTATATCTAAATGTAAAACTACAAATTTTCCTGTATTCATGATTACAGTTCGTTTTTATTTAAATATCACTTTAAGGAAAGAAATCGTTATCATCGAGGGATGAAACCTTCACATACTTGTTATGCATAATTAAAACATTCTGGTCCTCTAAATATGAAATTTAAGATAATAATATTTATTAAGTTTAAGATACCATACTATCAATAGTTTTATGGTAAAAAATTAGAAATAAAACATAACACTGCGATTATTTTCACAAATACTGCAGTATATTATATCATAAAAACAAAATTTTCTGTAATCGACTGTAGCGCGATTGGTAAATGTATCACTTCGACGATGCTTGGCTCAAGGTTTCGGTTTCCTTAAACAGTATCAGTTCGAATCCCAATGCCGGAAAATTGGCCTTTTTTTTTCTTCTTCCCTTTTTTTAATATAAATATTTCATTAATGCTCTAAACAATTCTAAAATATATTTTTAACAGAAAAACATAATCGCACGCCATATTTACTTATTTATATGTTTATTAAAAAGCCTTAAAAACGGTAGTATTTTTAAGCCTAACATGGCGGTGTTTTTAAGCCTAAAACATGGCGGCGTTTTAAGACACTTGCAATATCTTAATTTCTGATGCAGAAATGTGTCTTAAAAAGTAAGACATTTTTTTTTCGCTTAAAAAATGACCATCCATTTAAGACACTTTTTAAACTGAATTTAAGACATTTACGTTTACAGTGTAACAGGCGTTTTTAAGTAATAAGTACGAAATTTTGAATAAAAATCATAAGATGAAAAAAAAAAAAACCCTCACTTTTCGGGTCGAAAAATATGCGATCCTTCGTCAGGTGAACAAAATAGGCACGAGTGCTGCAATTAAAGCGGCAACGCACTTAGATTGCATTGGTGCGTTGCCGCTTTGATTGCTGCACTCGTGCGTACATTGTTCTCCTGGCGAAGTTCATGTGGTCATTCGACCTGAAACAAATTTTGCGAGTTTTTTACATTTTATTGTGTTTATTCAAAGTTTTGTACTTATTGTGGCACTTATTGTTGTAAATGGTGCAGTTATCATGCAACCATCTGCCACAAGTTAACCCGTTACAGATTGATTGCATAGCGTGTGTGCAATGACAAATGTGTAATCCCCCTCAATTTAAAACACAGTAACAATTAAAGCACAACTTCAACACAACATTTATTACTTATTAAGTTTTTTTTTTTTTTTTTTTCCACCAAAAGTGTTAAAACACAAAATAAGAATTTTAATTAGTTTGAAATCTTTTCGTTTCAACTGTAAATTTCTTTACGATTATTTAGTTTATTTTATTTTATTAAAAATTAGAAAATTATAGTCATTGAAAAAAAGTCTGAGTAGGTTGACACATTTTTTTTTTTTTTTTTTTTTTTTTTCCGTTTTATCGCTTTTGTTTCCACAACCGGCAATTGCACAAAACATAAGAACTATACTTGAAAATATTGCAATTCAAAACAGATATATAATAATGTTTAAATACTTTGCGATATATTTCTTTTTTCTTGTTCGTTGCCACTCCAGAATAATGTTCAGTTTCTGGTTCAGGAGCCAGTCTCCAAAAAGATGCGCTGTTGAACTAGTCCAGTCATTTGTCGATTTTTTTTTCTAGTACAGTTTCACGCATTCAACAAAGTCATCCTATATAATTTTCTTGTCATTATCAATAAGCTGCGAAATCCTTCTTAGATTATAATTTTATAAAATGAATGTACACTCTCTCCGAAGCAGCAAAAGTGCAAATTCTCCCATTTTGGGAGAGTTTTCACTTTTGCACTCCCCCAGAGATTACGGAGCCTTATATTTAATAATTATTTACTTTTATTAAGAATCATTGTGCGTTTACCCCAGTGTTGTCAGTTCTGATGGCTTTTTAATTCAATAGTCACCAATAATTTTTAATTGTAATGTTTGCCTAATCTCTTCGAAGATTGATAGTATATTATGTATATCGAATATCACTTTATAAAATCAGTGGTGATAATTGAATAAAAAACCCGCCAGATCTGGCAACACTGGTGAACCCTTAGTCTAGGATAGTAGCTTGACAGCCTTATTCACCAAATTTTAACACTGATGTTAACCCGGGAATATGCTAGGTTATCTCAAAATCGATATTCACCACGAAAATCAGCGATTTAACACTCGAGTTAACCCTCTTTTTTTAATCCTCCTAAATTGGAGGGTTAACTCTGGTGTTAAATGAGCATGTTGCAGTTACAGCGAAAACACTCTTGTTTACTCTTTTAATGCATTGAGTTTTTATTGACCAATCAGCGAGACTCTTACAGATAACTCTGGGGTCAACTGTCCACGGATGGTGAATACGAAAAGTTTCTAACCCAGGGTTAAGGGAGTGTTAACTCTAACGCAAGTGTTACGTGAACCATGGGTTAACACTGATTTGGTGAATAAGGCCCTAAGAGAATTTGCTTAAATTAATAATATTTTTTACTACTACCATTCTACGGAAATTCTTGAGAAGTGTTATAAAAATTAAAGCACTTATTTTTTTTTAAGTTACAAAGTTTTTTTGTAGTTTTTACCAAAAATATGGAAGAAAGGAAACAAATTTAGGGAATATTAATTTTTTATAAACTGCGTCTGCTTTTTTTTTTTTCCTTCTTTATTTCTTTATTTCTTTCTTTTTTTTTTTTTTTTTTTTAAGAAATGTTTTTTTTTCGCCAGCACTTTTTGCAGTAAAATCATTTTAAGGTGGTGCAAATCGCTTTCGTGAACATTCAGTATTTTGATTTCCGAGACTACTGACTGATTTAGTTTCTTTTGATGATAAAATGTGAATGTAGAATCACATAAAATAGTTTTACAAAACAACATAAAAACGACAGGAAAAATATTCAATTGAAAAAAAAAAAAAAAAAAAAAAAAAGCATATGAGATGTATAACTTTATTGAAGCAAATATAAGTACATTTTGTTTTCTGCCATTTTGACGATTTTAAAAATGTACCTATTAATTTTAAATGAACCACGCTGTATGCTTATTAAGGAAGGAATGATCTGATCAGCCAGTGAACCTGTTTAATTTTAATAGATTATAACAGGGATGGAACACGGGCGCAGAATTCATACCGGAATGTGTTTAAGGAATTTCTCTACCTATAATATCGTCGATTTAAGAGGTAGAAAATTTTCTTACATTGATAGTGGTATGTTTGGATATGTTCTTACATTCATAGTGGTATGTATGATAGTGGTTATGGATAGTGGTTGTTTTTCAATTAATTATTTATTGTTATCTTCTTTGCGTGTGCGTGTGTGTAAAATGCTCTTGGACAAAATTTGCCGTACTGATGACGTAGGCTGTTTAATCCAGATGTTATTTTCTTTATTTATTTCTTTATTTTTTTATTTATAATACTCGTATTATTATTAATTTTTTTTTATGGCATAAAATATTGATACAATTCTCGTAGAAACGAGTATAATTTAGCGATAACAAAATATTGCTTTATATCATTTTATGTAAAAGTGTCAGTTGCTCGTTAACAACAACAAAAATTTAATCAACATATATTGTTCCAATAAAGATTTAACATAAACAGTTTAATGAATTTCGACCAATAGATAATTTGATATAGCAATATGAAAAATGACAAAATCGGAATAAAAGCAGTGCCATATGATGACTGATATGCATCCAAATTATGTGATAGCATTCTTTTTCATAATGTCAATCGTATCAAATTTCGTGCATATTTTCCCGGTAGAAGTATAATTTAGCCTTCCCGTAAAAAATGCGGAAAAGCTACACTACCGCTTGCTGATATAAACCAAAATTGAATCAGCATAGTTTTCATAATATCCTTCTTATCTATTAACATTTGGTTTAATTATGCATTGTAGAAGTTGAGATATAGCCTTGCTTTAATTTCTGAAAATGCAGCTATGAGCTATCTTTAACTATATCTTAACTAATATCTTTATTTAAATATATCTTTAATGCAGCTATCTTTAACTATAAGAACCAAAAGTTGGTAGACACCAAGTTATATAAGCATAAATAACTTTTTTTTTTTTTTAATTCAGAGCATTTGTTTTTGCCAAAATATTTCGTAACACATGCACAGGCTTATAAGCGTTTTTCAGAAATGGTCGAAACTAACTCAGAAACTCTTAATAAGTATAAAACCGTAAGCGGAAATTTAATTTTCTTGAGAATCCAATATTTCCTTCTTTTTAATATAAAAGAAATTAAGAACTCATCTACAAAAAAAGTCCTGGAGACAATGGATTTTCAAAATGTCATTACTGGACAAGAATTCGATATTTTAATTTTAATGAAATATGAAAATATATCACACTAGCAATGTGTGGGGAAATATTTTCACTATCAGGCATTCACATTATCATACTCACTTTCAGTCTATGTTGAGTCAATAACATTTATATTTGTAAACAAATAACGAACGTATGGTAGAATAAAAATTTTAACATCATTTTCTCAAACTAACTTTTACGAAGTTGTAGCAAGTGTAAACTGTTTCAGGCGTTGAAATTTCAACGAAACATAATTTTTTTTTTTTTTTTTTTTTTTTTTTTTTAACATATTAAAAAATATAAATACAAAATATTTAAATGAAGAACATAAAATTTTGAAAAAAAAAAAAAAAAAAATACTTTTTTAGGAAAGAAAAAATAAAATAAAATAAAGTAAACTTTTACCTCATAATTATGATTGTAAAAAAAAAAATTCTATTAGCTTCATCTAAAAATAAACTTGGATTGTCAAAAAAAAAAAAAAAAAAAAAAAAAAAAACAATCGTTAGTTGTATTTTGAAACTTTACTATTAATTAATAATTTTAATTACTGTCTTAATAATTATAATGTATATGTCAATTTTAATTAATGTCTTAATTAATTGTAATGTCTATGCCAATTTTTATTAAACATTTCCCTTTTCTAAGGTAAAACTGTCATTTTGAATTAATCGAATAATACCATGACCGCTTTAAATAAATATCTATTAACAGACGCAATGTTATACCGGGTGCGCCGAAAGTTCGGTAAAACTTTAAAAAATTATTAAAAAAGAACAAATGGTGATAAAAAGGTGCGGTTTGCACGAATGGCTTCAAAAAGAGGGCGGATATTTTTTAAGGAAAAAAAAAAATGTTCAAAAGTGACAGAGAGGTCTGTGGTGTGTACATGAAGCTGATTTATGCATATCATGTTGTCAATTAAACACCTGAATGCACATGGACTCTTCATTCGATGCCGGCGTTATGCTATCATTGCAGGATCAAGCGTTGATTATCAAGCTCTTTTATAAGAATGACGAATCAACACGTCCTTCTATCAAGGAAGGTCTACCACTTCGTGGATGATCTTCCAAACGACCCGTTTCTTAGAAGCGCTTGACAAGTTCCAGTATCCGTGATAGTGAAATGGCTCCTTTTTTCTTCTCCAGTCCTTTTGCAGTGCGGAATTTCCTCAGTGTATCTGTCAAGCCCTGGTTTTTAAGAACACCAGAATAGGGCCCCTTCTATATACCAGGCCTTACACCAGAAGCAAACATCAACGGTTCCGACACCGCGACGCTCCAATCAGAATTTCCTTGATATCAGCGCTGGCGTTAAAACTAAGACTTCTATATGACACCTCAAAACAGAGCGTCGTGATGCATGCGCAAATTGACAATATCGATCCTGAATACGTTGGCGTTTGCGTTCTGTGTTCTTAAAATTCAGGGCTTTACTGATTCATCATTCTTATAAAAGAGCTTGATAGTCAACGTTTGATCCTGCAAAGATAGCATAACGCCGCCATCGAATGAAGAGTCCATGTGCATTCAGGGGTTTTACTGACAACCTGAAATGCATAAATCAGCTCCATGTATGCACCACAGCACCACCTATCTGTCATTTTTTGAACTTTTTTTTTCCCTTAAAAAAATCCGATCTCTTTCTGATGTCATTCGTGCGAACCGAACCTTTTTATCATCATTTGTACTGTAAAATCAATCATTCAGCACCATTGTCATTTTTGAAACTGCATTAAGCATGCCCGTGAATGCTACCTACTCAACCGAACCTTTTTATCATCATTTGTTCTTTTTTTTATGAATATTTAAATTTTTAACGAACTTTTGGCGCTCCCGGTACATGACTCGATTTTCTTTTTACGCAAAATGTAAAAAACAAAGAATAGTTTTGAAATATAACAAATATTAAAAATTTAGCGATATCTAAAACAAGTAAATTTATAGTTAAATTTGTGTAATATTAGTTCAAAAATTCTTCCACGGATATATTCTTAAGTCAATTAAGTTTTGCTAGAATTTCCAATATACTTCATTATTTAGTGGTTCGAAACGAAATTTGATAGATGATAAATTAATTATTATCAAAAGTAAAAAAGCATTTTATTTAAACGTAAGTTTGTATTTATATTCAAATAAAAATTAATATGACTTTTTGTTGCATAAAAATAATTCTATAAAGTATTATTAGTTTAAATAATATGTGAGTATATGCCTAAAAGAGCAGAAAAAAATTATTTATGAAATATTAAATAATTATGTCAAAAAACTGTCATTAGTTACTTATATTAAGGTCTTTATCTGTCATAAGTTAATTTAGATATCAAGTATTCTGCATTTTAAAGTTGTGAAATTAATAAGAATAAGGAATTGTAGAAATTAACTCTTACATAAATATTAAATGCAAATCCGCTGATAAAATAGATATGGTTGAAGAATTTTCGAGTGTTATTAAACATTCTCAGGTGTGTATTTATAAATGATAGTTCGATTTTCAGCTTTTAATATTGTTCAGTGACAGCTACTGCTTATTATTAACGTTATAAAGATAAATTTCATTTACGATGATTTAATTACAACATGCTGATTACAAAAGTGTTGTTGTTGATAGAGTAATCAAAACTTTTAAAGATTAATTACTCATTCTCACCATGCAAAGTCTCTGAAGCTGTTAGAAAATACAAAATGAATACGTTTTAACTTTTATATCTGTTTATATATTTCAGACAAACTTGGTTGTCTTTTAATTGTATATAATAAAAATAAAATAAATATTAAAATAAAATAAAATAAAAGATAAATAAAAATAAAGTAAAAACACATGAAATCAATAGAAAACACTTTATGGTTTTCATATAATATATTATTTTAATTTCAGATTTTTTGAGGACGAGTTTTAAAATTCCTATTTATGTATTTGCTTTTAGAACTTATGTAAAATATATTAAAGTAATTTTTTAACAACTGCTCCTATATAAACACAGAACATTTATAGATTTGTTTTATCTTCTGTATAGTCATTATTGGTAGAATAATAGCATAGTAGTATAAATAAAATAATTTTTAATTTTATTATTATTAAGCATTATTACTTTGTGTTTCCTCCGCATCTCACCTCCTTAAAGGCATTTGTTGTAACTCTGATTGACTTTCTTAAGCATTATTTTATAAAATCAACAAATCAACAAAAGATAACAGTTTAGTAGGATGTTTCAACGTATCTTTCTAAATAGTATGACGCCCAACGCGTTCTTGCAACAGAAGTATTACTGATAACAACGCAATATCAAAAAGTTACTATTTTTCTACGATTGATATATATATACTATATATATATATATATATATATACGAGGGAAAGTCATTAAGTAAGTCTCAAAATACAATAAAAAAAAATAATTTTACCATGATAATCACTTGGAATTTTTTTTTTATTTTTCCACATAATCTCCAGCAACGTTGATGCAGTTATCCCATCGTTTTATGAGAGCCCCAATTCCAGCTGCATAAAACTCTTTGAGTTGCTGTTTCATCCACAGTAGGACTTAATGTTGAACTTCATCGTCATTTTCAAATTGTTTGCCTTCAAGGTGTTGTTTCAGTGGACCAAACAGATGAAAATCGCTTGGAGCTAAGTCTGAGCTGTAAGGTGGATATTGTAGCATAAATAAACAGGTGGCATTTATTTATGAAAATTTTTTTATTCATCCACAAATATCGGACCACGGCACACTGATCTTCTATCGTACAATCATTCAGCACCATCGTCATTTTTGAAAGTGCCTTAAGCATGCGTGTGAATGCTACCTACTCAAGATGAATTGAATATCATAAAGCTATATGATGCTGTCATCTATCACCATTCTTTTGAGATATCTGTTACTACTTTAAATCATGCCATAGGGATTTGTGACTTAGTTAATGGCTTACCCTCGTATATTAGATAATTTTTAGTAATTAGACTCCATAAACTGCAATATATAAGAATTATATTCTGCATCCTCTAATAATAATAATAATAATAATAATTAATTAATTAATTAATTAAAATTTAAAAAAAAGAAATCGTGAAATAATGTAAATTTCTATTGCATTTTCGATGATAGTGTATAACACGCCTTACAATTTATAATTGTATCGAAAATCGTGAATAGACGCTCACGCATAGTAACTCGAGTCCGTAGACGGTATTGAAACAGAATACTTCTTCGTATCCTATAAAAGTCTATAAGACATACACTCATGAAAATATAAACATTTCATGAGATAGTGACGTATAACATACTAACCAACATACAGCTAATTCGAACAAAACGTTTAAACGAAATCGTGTTTATTTATACATACACACGCATACACTCACATAATTATGTACAGGCAAATTCACACATTGATACGTTGTAGAAAAAAAATTAGCAAAAACGAACTCAGAAAATCTAAAAACAGATAATACACTAAAATTTCATAGTCAATTTTTTCATGATTACAAGATATCTTTTCTCACATACTGTATGCATAGCTGCCAAGTTTTTTATTTATTCCGGAATGATGCTTGTCCTGCCCTTTTTTCACACCGTAATCTTTTTGAGTAATTTTCTTCATATTTAATGGTAATTATATAGTGAAGAAAAAATTTCTACAAAGATAGCGGTATGAAAAAAGGGTGGGGCTAACAGCATTCCGAAATAAATTAAAAAACTTAGCAGCTATGTGTATGTTCGGAACAAAAAACAAAAATAAATAAATTAATTAATTAATTTAATTAATTAAAATTAAAATTAAAATAAAGATAAAAAAAAATTGTGGTGCATAATAATTACTGAAAAAATATTTATTTAAACTTATTGCATCTTTCAAAAGATATTTTAAGCTTTACTCCGCGAGCAATACCTTACAATTTCTCACTCGAAATTCTTCGAAAACTAGTTCTTTAAATCTTTAATATGCACTTATGTAAGTTACATTTCCCTACTTATTACCAAAAAGTATCACATAAAAGATAATTTTTAGTCGCAAACTTCAATAATATATTTTTATATGCATGCTCGTCATTCTTTGCTTTATCATTCTGTAAGTTAGTTAAAATTTATAAAAGATTCTAAAATTAAAAACGTAAGAAAGTACGTATAAAAGTTAAGATTTTCGTGATAATTTTAATTAATTAATTAATTAAAGAAATATTGTTTGAGAATTCATCCTTCAAGGTAAAATTTGTAGCAGATTTTATGTAACATGTAAATTTTCATAGTTAAGGGAATAAGGAAGAAAAAAAAATTATTTCTTTAAAAAAGATTATATATATATAAAGCAAGTTTTTAAACATAGATAAGAGGAAGTAATAATTTGTTATGAGATCAATGTATCATATTGTCACTCTCCTGACAAAGAGGAATGACTCAAAGAATCATAATTTTGATTAAAACCTTTTTTTTTTTTTTAAAAAAAAAAAAAGCCCAGTATAATACTATCACTTGTCAATTGTAGTAACTCAGTTCCTATTGGTTGCCTAGTTATAAAAAGTTTTGTTGTTTGTACTAAAAAATAAAATTTTAACGATTTGCATACGAACGTATATGATTCTTTTATTTAAGAATGTAGATCTCTAGAGGAACGTCAAAACGTGAATATTACTGATCAACATTGGAACATATAGAAAACTGAATGTATTTTTAAAATATAAGAATTGTGTGTTCAGAGCCTGGGAAATACCTAAGAGATTTGCTAAATCACTTATATAATACAGCAAGATTTAGCCTTTCGTAGGGTGGTGGCTACTTACACTAATTACATATTTTTAATTTACAATTACAAGAATTTATCCAGGATTGCTTCAATAGAATTTTCATTTTTCATCTTATTGGAAAAAAAATCTTTTAAGTATTTACTTTTAATTTTGTTTGTTAATTTTGGTGTCTTTCAAAATTCAATAAGTAATAATATATTGACTCTAAAAGAGTTAAAGTTAATAGTGCCCCCCCCCCCATACACACACACATGCCTTTCCTTACTACAATATCCCATTTTTAAGAACATCTTTGACAACTACTTTTTATTTCTATATTAAACTTGTTTATAATTCTACCATTATATTTTAAATACAAAAATTACTACTGAAAATTAGCTGTGGAATATATCCTGGAAAAATCCCAGGTTATAAACGCGTGTATGCATATAAAAATATTTCAAAGAAAGTTTTAAAGGATTTAATTTATCTCTTAATTATTATCGGTAGATTCAGTTTGAAACAATCAATAGCAAATAAAGTGTAAATATGTACTTTAACATAAAGTTCCAAAATGGATTTTTTAAATTATGAAATAATAATATACAAATTAAAACATAGTGTATACAATTAAAAAAAAATATGATTAGGCACTTAAAAGCTTTCTATTTCGTTATTTTTTGCAATCATAATTACGATAAATTACTGAGCATTTCTCATACTAATATTAAATGTAAATATAATACTCACAATATTTATGAATGAAGAATTTTGAAGTGTTCTCCAACATTACTTGGGGGTTACATATGAACAATTGTTTATGCTTAAAGTTTTAGTTCATTTTCATAATAAAGATATTTCTAATTATTTATTTCTCAATATTTATATTAAATAAACTGTGTACACAAACTTAATTGAGGATTCTCCAGTTGCAATATGTTAGCCATGTAAATGATATTAGTGATAAAGAATAGTATTTTCATGGATTAATCGTATTTATTTGCATACTATTTATCTATAAAAGTATCAACACTATTAACTGTTTCTCACTTTGTTTTGTAGCTGTACTTTATGTAAAATAATAATCATTAAAAAAAAAGTCAAATTTGTCCCTTTACATTGCAAGGGTTATTAATTCATCATGTTGGATACTAAGTGAATATATATCGATTCCAACATTTTATAAGATGAGCTTTAAAATCTATATAAATAAAAAGAAGTGTATGTCTGTATGTGTACGTATATCTGTCTTCGCTCTGGGGCTCACACTACTAATCACAGAGCTACAAATCTTGGCAGATGGGTACGAAGGACCTGTAGGTGTGCACCTCACCGAGTTTTTTTTAAATTTTGAATTTGAACTTTTTGAATTATTTTTTTTTTTAATTTTAAATACTGGGCTTTTATGTTTCATTTTTCATGAATTTATTCTTCAATTGCAATCATCTGCGTATCTTAGCAACAGCTATTACGCAATTTATTTTTTTATTAATACATTCATTAAAAGGCGATTTTTTTTTAAATTTATTATATTGGTATCATGTAAAGGCTATCATGTAAAGTAAGATGAGTGGCATTGGTCTCAGGTGCTTACAAGCTCCAAAATACTTGAATTCTGGTACAGAGTATATATATATATATATATATATATATATATATATATATATAATGATTCCCACGGCCACACCTTTTTTCAAGGACTCTTCCACCAAAATAATCCCAAGATAAATTCATTCTTAAATGTACAGTGTACATTTAAGAAGAAACTTATTTTTAGATAATACTGGTGGAAGAATCCTTGAAAAAAATAGAGCCGTGGGAACCCTGTATATATAATCTATTAAAAATTTCCAATAGCTTAAATGCGTAAAAACTGGCAGGTATGAACTATATAGCACGGCATAAATTATATGTTAACCCAATTCCAAAAATTAACATAACGTCTTGATATGTTCGCACAAAGAATATAATCTAAATTATGATTTAAATAAATTAAAAACTGCCTGAAAAAATAGATTACAATTTTATTTGCATATTGAATTATCATATCATAAATGCTTTGATGAGAACTCTTCTGCTTTTTTTTTAACACCTCTTTTTCCGAATGAATTTTTCGTAAAATATATGGTGCAATAAAGAGTTAGCGGCCTTCGTAAATGTGTTTAATAAATAATATTATATTAGTTTATTATATATATATAATAATAATAATTGTGTATTTAGCACATTCTTGCTTCAATGCTTCATCACACATAACTTAACATTAATTAGAAGCTGCATCAGTTTAAAGCAACGTTAATAATTCACTACATAATACTTTAGTAGAATTAGATTTTAAAGTTTATTTTATTTACTCTTAAAAAAAAAAAAAAAAAAAAAAAAAAAGTAAACGCAGATCTCGGATATATTGCTATAAAATGAAAATGCTACATTAAAATTTGATTAGAAACATGGTATCTAGGATTATCTCCCTTCTTATCCTACATTGTGATTGAAAAAATAAAATTGTTTTCAATGGGATAAAATTCAATAAAATTGCAAATTGTTTTAATTATATTTTTTAAGTATTGTATTTTTAGATTATGTTATAAAATCGAAAATCGTGCTTAACAATTATAATGAGGATTATGAAACCAAGTATTGCTCAATTAATCCACGCATAAATTAACCAATATTGAAATTAAATGTTCATTTGTCTTCATTTTTACTTTTTTCTCATATTAAACAAAATTAGCAAATTTGTAACTAGTGCTATATTTTAAAAGTTCATAAACAGAATATCATTTTATTATTATTATTCATTACTTTTATCAAGAAAAAAAAAATTCGTCTACACTTATAAAAGTAAGTAATATTAATATGCTGAGTTTTACAGATTGCATTAACATTGTAATTATCATAAGAAGACAATTATAACATCAGTATTCTTCAAACATTTCTCTGCCTAATACCTTATGGTACACTTGAGAATTAAATTTTACAGTATTACTTACATAAGAAGGGTGATTTAAAGCTCATTCTTCCTAAATTACGATATTTAGAAATAACGAATTACAAATGATTTCGCAAAATCACGTGGGAGATTGGTTACTTCCTTTTCGTCGGATTCCATTAGAATTATTTTGTATTAGCGACATTCATTCCGGATTATAAATTCAGAAGAAGATAATACATGGTATTAAATTTATCTCTTTAAATAAAAAACAACACTAATCAGTGAAAAGCTTTTAAAAATAGAAGTAAATGAAAATAAAAATAATTTTAAGTCAACTAAATAAAATTTTAATAACAATTTCTAAATCTGCGTATAACTGAACTGGTTATTGGAGTTAAGCTACAAATTTTACTTTCACTAACAATAACAATTTTTTGATTTTTCTTTCTTTCTATTTTTGTTTTCCCCAATTAGGAAAATAACATCAGGCCAGCGAACTCTTTTTAAGTATTCCGTATTCCGTAGCATTTTTAGTACACGCCTTCTTTTCACATAATTTTTATTCGCAGTAATTTATTTTAAAATGCAATTACTTTTAAATAAGAAGAAAATTATCGCGATCTGAAAAAACTGCGGGTACTAACAATTCTATGGAATAAATTATAAGTTAGCACATAGCTGCTAAATTGTACGTTGTTTTGCTACCGGATTTTTTTTTTTTTTTTTTTTTTTTTTTTTTTTTTATCGAAATTTTTAATAAGATTTTTTGACAGTTTTCTCTGATTAAACATGATAACATATTTTGCGAAGAAATACTGGTACATGTACATGTTGACATCTATGTTGGTAGCATTACAGCATTAAAAAGTGATTAACTTTGTAATAGTTTTATAAGTTTAATGATTAAAAAAAAAAAAAAAAAAAGATAAAAACGATAGCCATCTACTATTACTTACAAGAAAATATATTTGTTCTTAGTTGTAATTTTAGAAATAATGTTGTTTTTATACAAAAAATATAGAACACTTTAGCATTTCAAAAAATAAAAGCAGTTAGTAAAGTGAAAGAACGAAAAAGATGAAGTGAAAAATGATTTAGAAAAAACAGACTTTACTTAGGTTAGAAACAAATAATTCTAGATAAAATAGTATGTATATAGAAATAAAATGGTTATAGAATTTTAATCTTACATGCCTTAAAAATTAATTTTCTCTATCATATAGATTAACCCTTTCAGTCGCAGTGTTCCTTCTGATGGAACACCTAATTTTAATTCTCAAGTGCAAAAACGCATCCCGGAAATTTTTTAGCAAAAATTTACACTTATAACACAGCAGAAAAGTTCCTTTTATTTTAAGCTGAAAATTTAAAATTTCTTTTCTTTTAATTTTGTTCGTAAATTCCGGTTTCAGTGTAATTTAAATGATCTGAATTACTCTGCGCGGCAAAGTGTTAAAATAAATAAATAAATAATTAAACAATAAATAATTAAAAAATTAAAAATAAATAAATTTATATAAATAATCCATCGATAAACTACAGAGATGTTATTTCCGCATTTTTTCTACCACTATTTCTATACAGAAAGCTTTTTTCATATTTTTTTTTCTTTTTTTTTTCTTTCTTTTTTTTTTTTTTTTTTTTTTTTTTTTGTAATTAAAAAGGGAAGAAGTATTTTTAGAAAATACTGTAGTATATAAAAGCAGAAATCACTTTCCTGGTTACAGTATTACATTACATTAATCTTAATAAATCAGCCATGGCCCTTATATAGTTTATCATGAGAGAGCGTGTCTAGCCTTTTTTACACAATGAGATAGTTTGTATCAAAAAAGGATAATATATATATATATATAACGCAATAAACAGTTCCCATCTCTGAAGTCATTCTACGCCATGATGACAATTTTCACTCATTTTATCCCACAAAAATTAGAATTTCAGGCAATCATATAATGGAATTTCCCTACAAACATTACAAACGCCGTATTTTGGAGGTAGTCCATTTATAAACATCTGTGTAATATGAAAGATAAATAAGTGACTTTTTTTTTAATTGGAAGTACCCAATTAATACGTTACTGTTTCGGGACTGACCAAAATCTTATAAAAAATATGAAAAAGGTTCAAATATTTTACAATATAAAGAAGTAAAAGGCTGTGAGATGATAAATATATTTTGACTTTTTAACGTGATTTCTAAACGTACCAAATGTATGTACTTTCAGTGAAACAGAACCTCTCAATACAACAAAAACTCAATATTACAAGTTCGTATATGACATTGACCATTACAGTCATCGATATAAGACAGACGGTTTTCACAAACTTCGCAGAGATTTATTTCTATTAAACATGAAGAATCAATGGAAGATGAGATAGTAAAAGTTTTTAACCTCAAAACATGGTATCTCAATAAATTGTAGAGCATATTTCATACACCCCAACATCTTAATTAATATTCCGCAGTATTGATAGTGACCGCCCCTTTTTGCACACCACTTATTTTTTAGAGTGATTCTCTCCAAATATAAATAAAAGAGTGGTGTGAAAACGAAGGGCAAGAACGAATATTACTACTGAATATTAATTAGAATCTTGGCAGGTATGCATATTTCCCTGTAATACGAAACATATCTGAGCTGCAAGCGATCCTTTTTTTTTTTTTTCTGGACGCTTTCTGCATTACTCACGAACATTAAAAAATATATATATATATATATATATTTTATAAAAAAAAAAAGAAAAAAAGCTATTAAAAATTAGTGGTAGGAAATCTCCTTGGAAAAAAAAAATAATAATAATAAAATTAAAAATAACAGAGTTGGGCACTTCAATCCTTGCAATATATTATCAAAAATAAAATTGCTTGTGCACCATGTAGACCGTGGTATAGAGTGGATTATCCATGACTATTATGCAGAATTTATACGGTAATAAATAGAGTACTAAATTGTTTTCCGAGATTCAGACGAATCCACATTTAGTATAACCTGAGATTATATGTTTTATAAACCAAAATTAATTTTAAATATAATTTTCATCATAAGATTACCATATTTGCGAGCTTTAATAGATTAAATTAATAAATTATTTAACTGTGTAAAGATTTTTTTTGTGCGTGTGCGTGTCCCAGAAAAAAAATAGTATTATATTTTCAACCTATAAAAATATATACTGAATAAGTCACGTCACATATAACTTTTTCACTTTTGTAAAAAAAAAAAAAAATTGAAAATTGAAAATATTTCTGTAGATAAGTAGTTTTTAAATATTACATAAACTAAAAAAAAAAAAAAAAAAAAAAAAAAAAATCGTTAAATTAATACACAAAATTCTTCTCGTAGGGTGACTCTTCTGAGTAAATTTAATTGAATAATTAAAATTTTACATAATTATGCAATTGTAACACGATATAAAAAATATAAACTTTTTAGGGTTGGAAAAACAGCAAGTACGTCGTAAAAATCATAGTTAATATTTTTCTAAACCCCCACTCTCTATTTCAGTATCTATCAATGCTGCCAATTCTCCAGTTTTTTCGAGAGACTTCATACCAGAACTTTTCTATAACCGTTTTCAATTTATTTCATCACAGAAAACATGCACACATATTTCCATTTAAAAATAACGGTGGTAAATAAATAAATATATATATATATATATATATATATATACCGTAATTTCTGGTAGAGAACCCGCAGGTAAGATGCGTCATTTCTCCACCAGAAATTTTATTTAATAGAGAAATCTATACTTTTTCGAAGGAAGAGCTCCTACAAATATAAATTTATTTATCAATTGAAATTTCTGTTGCAAAACTGGATTATATAACCTGCGGGGTATCTACCAGAAATTACGGTATATGTATATATGTATTATAATTTATTCAGAAGAATTGTGTTGTAGCAGAACCATCGACTTTATTTTCGGATAGATTGTCAGAATTCACTGACGAACAACGGGTTCATCTTTTCTCCAGATGTATATCCTTGGTTTCTAATCCCTAGGTCCCTTGTTCAAATACAGTTTACCTCACGCACTCCTACAATTAGTGACCATGTTCGTGTGAATAAACTACAGAAACAAGTTAGATTTGCGAGAATAGACAGTAGCACCAGACACTGCGAAATGTTCACAGCAAAGCCTGTCGCACCGTACAGCAGCATTACATGCGGACAACTTGACAGCATAATCTGGTAACCGCTACCATCCACACGAGTAATATCACTCTTATGATTTCGTATTCACTGGGAAGGAGTATACTTCAGCGACGTGATTAACATCATTTTTCTGATTAATTATCAGAACTTACTAACGAACAACGTGTTAACCTTTTATCCATAGCTATGTCCTTTGATTTTTATCCTACATTTAATTGAACTTGGTTGCTTTTTTTTTTAACCATGCATTTAAGAAAAAAAAAATGATTAGCTGAATATTGAATTATTATATATTTTTAAAGTTACGGAGAATTTAATATATATATATATATATATATATATATATAGCAAAGCAGTAAATTAGAAAAAAGTGTATTGTTATCTGAATTTATATATATATATATATATATATATATAGATAGATAGATAGATAGATAAATCTAATTATTTATTTTAAAACTAATTCCACTAAACTTAAATAAAAAGACATTTAAATTCACAAAGACACAAAAATAATATCACAATAACATTTGTCACATATATTTCGTAATAAGATAATTAAATAAGCAAATTGCCAATTATAGATAAAAATATTGTTTATTTTAATGATTCCAACATTTCTATAATTAATATGTTTGTAATTAAATTTTGTCGGTAAAAATTATTCGTATAACATAATAATAAAAGAAAAGATAAAGATCCAAAACTTTGAATTATCACTTAAACATTTGTTTATAAATAGTCCCTCAAGACCTTTGAAGAACACATGATATTACTTCAACCAGAACATTTCTAATAATTACAAATGTGTTTATTCATATCCCGTGAACTTCTCACTGTTATGTAATAAATTTGAAATATTTATTAATTCAAAAGCTTTTAATTCCAATAAAGCAACTTGTGATGATAGAATCTTCATTTAAGCATTTCTGAGGCACATTCTTTTACATATATTTTTAAAATAAATTTATAAGTTTGAACTCTTTATTATTTTCCAAACAATTACTTTTCACGTGTTTTTATGCTATTCCATATTCAATAGAAGAATGAATTAGATTTTGAAAAGCTTTCGAATTCGGGGTTTCGATGGATTTACACGTTTTGATAGGTCCAGGAAACGATTTCATTACTTTTAGAAAATGTTTGTCTCTGTGTCTGTGACAAAAATAACTAACTAAATAAATAAAAGTAAACTCTAACATTATCTTAAGAAATATTGCCCAGAATTACATAGAAACTTATATGTAGTTGTAACTTGACATAAAGCAGAGTCTGTGGACTTCTGATGCAATTAGCTCAAGTGTTGATGCTGATTTCTTCCATTTAAAGATGACTATATCTCAGATTCCATTGAATATAATAAAACAACTTTAATATGTGAGAAGGTCTTTGGGTAACATTATGCTGATTCAGTTTTTGTTAATATCGACTAAGTGGCGCTGCTACGCTACAAATTTCTCCACGATATTTTATCTCAGATTCTATTATTATATTACACAAAGCTTGACATATGGGAGGGCTATTATTAAACACTATGTTGATTCAAATTGGCCATAGATTGATTGATGGGGTTACTGTTGTGTTGCAATTCACCCGTTGAATAGGAAACTAATTCTCAAATTCTATGACTTATTATTGCGCCAAACATGATATGGGAGATAGGCATTATAAAAAAGAATGCTGATGTAGTTTGGGTGTATACCGGCCGATAGCTGGTGCTGCTATTACTCATCTTTTGTGATTTTCCACATGGCTACATCTCAGATTATATTTATTAAATTTGCACCAATCTCCACGTGCAAAATCTTTGTCCTGTGAAGCTATGTTAAACTTGTGCATGTTAAATTTATTATTTAAATGGCGCTTTTCTGTAGAAAGACACAGAAGTAAGTTTTGTGAAGGCCATAACATAATAGTCCTTTGTTTTGTAGTATTTTTTTATCTAATTTTAATTTCTAACTGCAAAAAGTCGTTACGGACTTTTTTCTATTATTATTAATTAATTTTTCTTTAATAACTTAAGCGAAAAACTTCACTTATTTATTTTTTTTCAGACGTGTTCATAAACGCTGGCGGTGGAAGCAAAATTTTGTTGTCCCTGAAAAGGTTAAATGAGGGTTATTTCGACTTCATGTTTAAAAAATGTATTTTCAGAAGTATTGTTTCGTAAATAATTATTTCAATTTTTTAAAGAAACCATTTTTTCAGAATATGCATAATGGATTAAATAAAAAAGCACATTTTTGTATTAACAAATTAGGTATACTATATTTTCGTGCGTATAATCTGCGAGTCAGATACATTCGATTAAACAAACATTTTGTTGATAAACATTTAGATGATAAACATTTTTCTTTTCTTTAATCATTAAAACTACAGAAAATAATGAAAGGTTTCTATTAAAAATTGTTGGTAGTGAGTTATATTGTAAATCAATAAAAAAATGAGAAAAACTAATATTTTGAACTAATCTTCTTTAAATGAAATCTCGAACTCTTTGTTGTTTCAAAATATTATTGACTATGCAGTATTTGCAATCGAATCCTTTATCTAAAGCAAAGAGGATAAAACAAAATGGTGATAAAACACTTTGATGTTTATACAACAATGAGATTAAATACAATGTTGGAGTATTACAATTTAATGCAGTATGAATGGTATTAGTTTCTCCATTACTAAAGAGATATTCCTAATTTAATATGCTGCAAGTACAGTTCTGTTATGAGAGAGTAGTTTAGAATTTTGAAACTTAATCTATGTCACTAAAGTCTAAATGCAAAGAGTTCACGATTATTAATGTCAAACAAATAATAAAATAAAATAAAATAAAATAAAATTTTACATATATAAATGCAGAAATATATATATATATTGAATAAGACACACTGAAAAAATTTATATGACTGACATCTAGAAACTCAATTGTGGCTTTGGTATATATAGTTTCGTGTCATCTTTATAAATTCTAGTTCAGTGGCTAGGAAGCTTCAAAAATCCCTGTTTGATTTCTCGAGCGTTTTCCCATATTATCGTGGTCAAACTAACTTAAAAATTTCTGATATTAAAATAGAAGACAAGGAGCGAATTTTAGTAACTATAATTTTGGTTTAGGACCTAATTCTTGGAAATCAAGAAAGAATTTCTTGCAATGGAAAGGATTCTTATTGTTCATAGTATTCATAATATCGTTTCACGATCTAGAAAAAGTATAGACAAGACATTTTTTATCATTTCGTCTACCAAAATCGTTTGTTTACCTTATACGCATAGCCTTATACGAAATCTGTATGTCTAGTTCAAAGGTGCAGAAAATGACTATGTATTCGTTCTGGAGGAAGGGATTATATTATTTTTCTCAATGTAGCTGCAGCTTTTATGTTCTTTTTAACATAGTTTGAATGTAGTAGAATTCTTTATTCTATTTAGTTTGCGAAAATTGTTATAGAGATATAATATCTACTTACTCACTTTTTTTTTTTTTGAAACATTTATATCGAAAATGTTCCTGTAACAAATTTTCAATTATTTAATCGTAGCAAAAACTGTACAGTAATTATTAATTAAATTAATAACATATAGCTCTGAAACAAGTATTAATTTGTTTAATGTGATTAAAATAATCTGAAGTTCGCATTTTTCTAAATAAATATAATAAGAATATAAGATTAAAATTCCACTTATTTATTTATTTAATCAGTTGTTGGTACGCCCTAATTAATTTCCAGAGCTGCCAACCTAATCCGGCAAATTGTTAACGCCTATTGAAAAACGCCCCTTTTTCTACACCACTTAATTTTTAAAGCAATTCTCTTCAAATATAGCTATGATGAATTAAGTAGAAAAATACTCTAAAAATTAAGTGGTGTAGAAAAAGGGGCGGTACTAACAATTTGCCGGATTAGGTTGGCAGCTCTGAATTTCACTCCTCTTGTCCGTGTTGAGAAAGTTATGGAGTTTTTATTCCATATCCACCAATATACTTTAACTGTAACGGTTGCTTAAATACTTTAAAGGTTATTCGTCCATTGCATATATCAAATATCACTCCTCAAAATCATAAGTGGTAGTTGAATAAAATAGATCTGAAATTTAGGAACACTGTTTAGAGTGCTTTAGAGAGTTAGGAGGCGGCAAAGAGTAAATTTTTAATATTGCTTTTGTTTTTCAATTACAAATAACGTTCTTGCATTATAACAATGTATATATTTCAAATAAATGTATATCATATCATTGCGTTTCATGTGAACAAAAATCAATCATTCATCCTAACCTAAGATATGCTGAAAATTAAAATTTTATTTTATAACAGAGTGCTATTTACTTACATATGGTGGAAAAGTAAAATTCCCATGTTCTTTTCAGTGCTTTAAGCTTATAACTGACAGATATGAAGGCATTTCTAGAAGGAATTTGTTAAGGACATTCTGCTCTAGGGATTTAAAACATTAAATATTATTTTATGAAGAAAGATGAATGAAAATACATGCTTCCTAGGTTACGGTACTTGGCAAATGTGACTCGCTGGAGAGTTGATTAAATCTCTTCGGAAAGATTTGCCACATTTCGTCAGGAGCTTATGAGAATTTAATATTATTTATCAGGAATTAAGTATTCAGTGGGGATTTAAGAAGGCATTAGATTGAAAATCAACGGTTTACATCAAAACTGAGCAGTGGATACTTATTCTATGTAAAATGATTTAAAAATTCTGAATTTTGATCAGAAAAATATAATTATTAGTTATAATGGTCTAAGTCTTATCAAGTATAAGTTCTATTTATGTTTTCTTAAAACAGAGTTTCATAAAATTTATGTGGTGGAAACAATTCATTTAAATTCATTTCAGTCATTTAAAAAAATACATTTCCCAGTTTTTCGGTCTAAAAAGGAGATGAAAAGCAAATTATAAAAATAAAAATAAAAATAAAAATTTTCAGTTTGAAATTAATAGCCATCATTACTAAATTCTATATTTGACAGATTTTTTTTTTCTTTTCTTTAGTCAAAAGAGAAGTAGAGCATTTGAAAAAAATATTTTAATTTAATATTGCGTTCAAATAAATGTACTCCAAATGTTTTTAAAATATCAATAAATGATGCATAACTTTTATTTAACAAAAAATAACGATATCGATACGTTGTTTTTAAAATATGGAAATTGCATTCTTATAAATAAAAAGTAAACTCTATTACGCAAACTTTCATAACGTTCATATTTTTCTTGGTTCTCAAAGAAAAAAGAAACAATTACCGTAAAAACATTTGAATTACCCGTTTTTAACGCATTACTCTCATACCTTTTGTTTGTAAATCGTGATTTGAAGCCATTATTTTGATAGAAGTAATTAGAATGTCGTTTTTCAAATATATAATTTACAAGAAAATTTTGTCGTGTTTTGAATAAATTCTGTCATTGTAGAAAAGTATCAATTATTTTGTTATTACTTACATAGCATATGTCGATTTTCGTAAAAAATAAATGAGGCAAGTAATACAAAAGACATTGTATTTTAAAAGCACTTACTGCTTTATGTATTAAAATGGGTTACAAAACATGCTAATCGCTTTCTTTGTCATAAGTTTTATGCTTCACTGTTTTTTATTATACATTTAGTACAGATAATGACTTGCTCTTTTGCGAATTTAAAAGTTTAAAATATTCTTTTTAAAACTTTTTTTCAACTTTAGAAAACATTATGTTACAAATGAACTGATAATTATGGTATTAATTCAAATTAGTATTCTTAGAGATATTTATAGAGTTAAATTTGAGAAAATTTTGTAATTATCATTACTAAGTCACTTATGCCTAATGTACCCTTAATAATGGGCCCTAGTTAAAAGCTACCGCTTCGAATACATATCATTTTTCCATCACACCGTTTTATTAATCTGTCACACTTTACTTTTCGTACCATTTTTCTAAAAATATAGGAGACTGTAATAACTGTTTGTGAATTCTAAGTAGTTTTATGTAAGGGTTAGTGTGTGCAGTTGAAACTGTGTACGGTAGTGACACCTTTAAACTACAAACTACGCTATAGGATTCAACAGTATATATACGCGGATTACAAGAAAGGACATGATTCGTAGTACTGGATAATACTTTGAACGTTACGTGTGCCCTTATTAGCCGAGAGGGTCTGCTTTTAAAACTGGAAAACAGGAAGTACAGGATCCGATCGTAAGTTACGCTCCATTGCCTAGGCATTCGTAGTTTACTGTGTATTTCTCTAGAACTATGGATAAGAATTTCTTAGAAAACCCCCTGGACACAGACCACTGTTACCGAGAGCACAGACGTATTCCTTTGCGATTTATCTACACAACCATTACCGCGCGTTACGTATATGCTTAGAAAGACACATAAATGGGTATTATTAACCATACGTAAGAATTTTTATTTCATTTCATTTTTGATACCCTTGTAAATTATTTTATTAGATAAATGCGTGGATAATCGTAGTCCGCAACACTGTAAAGTTTTGTCTGTAAATTTACTCTTATATTTATCCAATAAATTTATAATAATTCTTAGTTAAATCTAAATATTAGAATTATTAATCTTTTATTTGTATTTTTATTTATTTATTTATTTTTTCATTAATAAAAATGAAAAACGATTATTTGTAATGTAGAACGAATCTCCGCAATAAGTAATTAAATAATAATTATTATTTAAAATGCATATGTAACATATATTTTTAACATCACAAGTAACTTTTCTACGTAATTTTACATAAGACTTACGATAAATAAAAAACCGATAGTTTTCTGTTAATTTTTTTAACAGCATAGATGTTATTTAATAGTAATTTACCTTTTTGTTTTCTTTTTAGTTTCATCACTATTGTATATTTAATATAAGATTAATGAGAGCAAAAATGCAATACATATTCTGAGTACAATTATAACATGAGTAATCAGATGTTGACGTTTAGCATTGCAGATGTCAGGAAAGCGCATTAAAAGACTTTAATATGATGATAGGGTCATTATTGTTATTCAGTTATTAGAAAGATGCAAGTGATTCAAAATAGGAATATCTATATGATGAGTAGCACAATAAGTATTATACGTTTAAGTACCGTTACGTTACATAAGAAATCGAGATACAATTGAATGGATGCGACAAATCGGTGAATTTTACATAACTGTACTAAATCCGATTGAATGTTAATCTGAAGTAATTTGGTGATTTCTTAAAAATTACATGCAATGAGTTTGATTACGTATTTTGAACCAAATGATTTTTGTTTACATGTTATAGTTTAAAATTTTCTTTTTGACCACTGTATTCATAATTATGTTTACGAAGATATTTTATTTGATTTAGTTTTAAATTCAGATAATAAAAGGTAAACAAAATAAGGTAAAAGGCCTAAAAGTGAATTACCAATTTGATATCTTTCGATTTCCTTACACACTTAAGAGGACTCTCTACGTCTCCGAAAGCCGAACATAATGTTATTCTATGGAGAATTTTGCCCCATTTTAACTCATTAAGTAATTACATATTTTTGAATTTCGTTTTCACTTCCAAATAATTCACAACTGTTAAATAGGTTATAGCTTTATAAAAATCAATATTTAAATTTGTAATATTTTATTTTGAAGTTGTATAAGGCGAATTTTCACAATGTGAAAATTTGTATTTTTTAGATTAAAAAAGAAATCTTAAAATATAAAAAAATAAATTTTAGAAAGCAAAAACATGTTTGTCAGTTGTGAATTTTCTGAATGTGGAAACGGAATTTAAAAAAAATATATATATATATTAGCTAATGACTTATAAAGGGGCAAAATTTCCCATAAAATAACATTGGCTTCTGCTTTCGGGGACGATAAGTAGAGATAGTGTCCCATTAATCCGTTTCCTTGTGACTTACTTACTCCTTAAAACAGTTATGAAAGTGTTTCAAAAGTGGATAATCGGGCTTAGTTTTCTATAATCCCATGATAAAAGTAATATGACTACTTTTGAAGGGTAGGTTGATATATAGGTCTCATGTACACGGAAACTAATTTACATACCTGTCAACATCCTAAATTAGTATTCTTTATGCACTTTTTTTTATTATGCACTTTTTTTTATTATGCACTTCTTTTTTTTTTACGCCTCTTTACTTTTAGAATAATTTTCTATAAATGTAATTATGAATAAAAAAAAACTGAAAAAAGACAGATGTGAATAAATAAGTTTGATGCTAACAATTTTACTGAATATTAATTAGGATGTTGACAGGTATGAGTTTATCTCGTTGTAAATAAATAACGCATGAAACTGCCCGATTTTTTACAAGAATTTTATTTACTAGTACTGTCTCAAAATTTTATGGGATAAAATGAATTCTTTCTTTCTTTCTTTTTTTTTTTTTTTTTTTTTTTTTGCAAGAGAAATAACACGCGTATTGTATTTTATTTTCCCATTCTTGTAAAATTTATAATGCCACTACATCCATACTTGTTGAATTGAATCTGCAATTTTCTCTAATGTATTTTGATCAAACCCATCGCAAAAAGCACCTATGCTGTTGTCACAAAGTTTATCTTTGGTAGTACCAGCGATTGGGCATCATAACAGCCGTTATGAAAACGATCGTCTGCATGGTTTTCTTTTGCGTCAGTCTCACATAACTGATATTTCCTTCTTAATTTTTTTGTTTTGGCTTCGCGCTTTTTGATTCTTTCTAGTTGCTTGGGCACTTGATTTTCAGTTCATAATTTTGTGCCAATTTTTTAAGGCTGTTGCATGCTTCATACTCTTCTTTGGTTCTTCTTTGTAAAAAGATTTATTTGTGATAAATGCTTACCTTGGCAATTAGTAGAATTTGTCTAGAGCAGACAGTTAAATAATTTTGTTTTCGTTACCAAAATATGCAATTATCGTGGAAAAGTTAATATTCTATTTTCTTAATGCTCCCTCTAACATCAATATTAACAGATAATGTATATTTTTTAAGGTTTTATTTAATTTTTATTATTTTTTCCCAACTAAACGACGAAAAAATTGTCTAAATTAAATGTTTTATTGAAGCTATAATATTTTAATCTATAAAGAGATTTTTTAGTGAAAATTTAATTAAAACATATATTAAAAACTGTTATGATATGCTTTTAATATCTTTAAAAAAGTATTATATTTCTGTTTGAAATTTTTTTTAATTTGTTTTTAACTTGTTTACAATATAAGAGAACTGTTATAGCTTTTAAATTTCATTTTGTTAAGTGAAGTTAGGCTTTCAGTGTTATTAAATCACTTACATATAATGCGAGTACAGTTAATTTCGCAATTACACTCATGGACAAAAAAATTAGCGCACCAAGAAGGAGTCATCAAAATGAAACGAAACTTTACATACGTAATGACTACTTTGATATAAGTAAATGATTAGAAAATCAAAGGAAAAGGATAATTTATTTTAGAGAAAAAGGCAAAAGAACGGAGGATTTAATACCCTGTTGGACCCCCTCTAGCGCGAATGCACGATGCGATACGATTGGGCATTGATGTATACAAGTTCTGTATGATGTCTTGAGAAATTTCGTTCCATATTTGCTGTAACCTTGCCTCTAATTCGTTCAAACTCATGGGATGCCCAGGTCGCCGTCCCAAATAATCCCTGATGTGCTCGATTGGAGACAAATCTGGGGATCGGGCAGGCCAAGGAAAGGTAGTAACAGTGCGGAGACAGTCTTGTGACAGCCTTGCCGTGTGAGGCCGAGCATTGTCTTGGTGAAAAATGGCTCCTGGGAGCAGTTGCATGAGTGGCAACACATGTGGTTGCAGGATGTTATGGACATACCGCTGGGCTGTCATGGTGTCATGGATCAATACTAGGGGTGACCGTGTATTGTAGGCAATGGCACCGCATACCATCACACCAGCTGTGGATGCAGTGTGCAACTGTAAAAAAAAGGCAGAATTGAGGTATTTCCCCCGTTGCCTCTACACACCTACATGTTAGTCATCCCTGCCCAAATTGAAGCTGGATTCATCGCTAAGCACGACGTGGTTCCACTCGGTTGCTATCGAACCCCGTCGAGTGTGACACCACTCCAAACGGAGCAGAGGGGGTGGGTATTATTGGCGGCACATGTAATGGACGCCGCGATACCAAATGTCCTTCAGTCAGGCACTTTCGTATGGTTCAAGAGGACACAGGGGCCCCTAGTGAAGGTGCTACCTCTGCCTGGATGGCGGCCGATGAAGCAGTTGGCTGTACGTGTACATTTCTTACGATGTGGCGGTCTTCTCGACGACTGGTCTGTCGAGGGCGTCCTGAGCATGGTCTTCGTGTACATGACATCTCTCGGGTCCACTGGTCCCAACACCTCCTCCCAACACAATCAGAGCGGCCTAATTGACGAGCTAGTCGCCTAGCTGACCACCCAGCTTCCATCATGCCGATGATTCTCCCCCTTTCAAACTGCGACAGCTGCTCATATTGTCTTTGAAAACAACGTAATGGCATGTCTACCTCAGCTCTTCCTTTGTAAACGAGTCAGCACACTCAAAAAAGCTTTGGTTACCTTTTTTATACTCCACAGAGAACGACAATAAACGCCCTCTACCGGCGATACGTAATGCGCAATCACGCTGCATTTCTAATCATTTGCATATCTCCCCAACATGTACATTCATGCCAAGTTTCGTTACGATCCCGCAATTATTTATTGGTGCGCTAATTTTTTTGTCCATGAGTGTATTTTCTCTTGAGATTCATTTGAAAATGGTACTTATGTATAAAGAATAAAATTAAAACAATCTTTTAGGAATTACTTTGTTTGGAAAACATGAATCACATATGATTATTTTAATTCGCATTGTAATTAATTTAGTTTTTCTGCCTTAAACCTAATTTAAACAACTTTTGATATACGTGTTATGAATTGTTTAGAATGTATGACAGAATACATTTTAAATTATATTTAAGTCAAATTTAAGGAATATATAAGGAAAATCTAGGAGAGTTTGCGCAGAATTCAACAGAACATTATTAAAATTCCAAATATTAATTTCTTTGCTAAAGTAGTGGAACATAATTTTGAATTGATCCTTCTTCTATGCATTCCCATTACTATTTTCTTTTTATGCTAAAATTCATAACAAAAGCAATTATAAAACCAAGAAAGCTATATTTGCACAATCTCTACTTATACGGTAGGAGTAATTGCGCACATGAGTAGGACAGATTGCACTGAATTATAACTACAATTAAATTGTTAAAAATAATATTTTCACTGAAATGATATTGTTGTAAGGTTTATGTAAACAAATATTTTTGTATCAGGAGGTGATATTTTAATTTAACATTAAAAAATCTGAAAAATAAAATAAATAAAAGTTTTACAAAAATTTATTTAAAGAAAATATTTTAAAAAATGAGAAAAAAAGAAATACTAGATGATAAGATTACAAAATAACACGCTTCACTTAAAATTAGTATTTTTTTTTTTTTTTTCAGATTGAATGGTTTCTTGTTTGCTGAACGAATATCTGTCTGTCTACAATTGTTGCACTTATTATAATGGGAAAGCGCCACAAAACTGGCGTTTTTAAGTAATAGGTACAAAATTTTGAACAAACAACATAAAATGAAAAAAAAAAAAAAAAAAAAAAATATTGCAACATTTGTTTCGGGTTGAAAGCACACACGACCCTTCGTCTGGTGAACAAAATAGGCACGAGTACTGCAATTAAAGCGGAAACGCACTTTGATTCCATTGGTGCCTTGCCGCTTTGATTGCAACCCTCGTGTCTACTTTGTTCTCCTGACGAAGGCCCTTGTGTTCTTTCGACCCGAAACAAATGTTGCGAGTTTTTTTTTATTTTTTATTTTATGGTGTTTATTCAAACTTATGGATTTATTTTTGCACTTATTGTTGTAAATGGTGCAACTATCGTGCAACCAACTGCCACAAGTTAAACCGTTCAAGATGGATTTCATACCGTGTGTGCAATGATATATATCTACCCCCCCCCCCTCCTTTAAAACATAGTAACAATTAAAGCACCTCTTTAACCCACCATTTATTACTTATTGGAGTTTTTTTTTTTTTTTTTCCACAAAAATGTTAAAACACAAAAGAAAAATTTTATCTACTTTGAAATCTTCTCGTTTCAACTGTAAATTCCTTTACGTTTATTGTTTTTATTAAAATTTAGAAAATTACAGTCATCAAAAAGAAGTCTGAGTAGGTTGACACATTTTTCTTTTTTAATTCCGTTTTATCGCTTTTGTTTAAGCAACCGACAATTGCACAAAACGTAAACACCATACTTGAAAATATTGCACTTTAAAACAGATATATAATAATATTTAAATACTTTGCGATAGATTTAGTTTTTGTTGATCGTTGCCACTCCAGAATAATGTTCAGTTTGTGGTTCAGGAGCCAGTCTCCAAAAAGATGCGCTCTTGAACTAGTCCAGTCATTTGTCGAGTTTTTTTGTAGTACAGTTCCACGCATTCAACAAAGTCATCAAAATTTTCTTTTAGTTATCAATAAGCTGTGAAATCCTTCTTGAATTACAATTTTATAAAATGAATGCACACTCTCTCCGAAATAGCAAAAGCGCAAACTCTCCCATTTTGGTAGGAGAGATTATGTAGCCTTTTATTCAATAATTATTTACTTTGATTGAGAATCTAAGTGCGTTTACCCCAGTGTTGCCAGATCTGATTAATTTTTCATTCAATTGTCTCCAATAATTTTTAATTGTAACGTTTGCCTGACCTCTTCAAAGATTGATACTCTATTATGTATATCAAATATCACTTCTTAAAATCAGTGGTGGCAATTGAATAAAAAACCCACCAGATCTGGCCAACACCGGTGTACCCTTAAACTAGGATAGTAGCTTAAGCGAATTTGCTTAAATTAATAATATTTTGTACTACTACCATTCTACAGAAATTCTTGAGAAGTGTTATAAAAATTAAAGAAAGTTACAAAACAGTAATAAAACACATTCAATTCGGCACTCCGCTATTGATGGTGTACAACCACCTGAAGTCATAACTGTATTGGCCCACTCTACTCTTTCCCGCCAATTCACTATATACGCAATTTTTCCTACTGAGCGCTTTCTCTTAGCTTTATCCATTTTAATGAGAAATTGCACACAGAAATTTTATTTCACAAAGACAATTTCTGTTAAACTTAGCTGCCACCTTCTTCACTTTTTAAATGCTAATTACTTTCGGAAAAGAAAAATGTTTTATTTTAAAAATAATTTCAAATAAAATAAGTCGAATAAATAAATTTTCTATTAAAACTACTGAACAAGCAAAGTTAACAATGTACTAAATATTGCAGGGATGGAACACGGGCGCAGAATTCATACCGGTATTTGTTTAAGAAATTTCTCTACCCATAATATCGTCGATCTAAGAAGTGGAAAATTTTGTTACATTGACGTTTGTTACCAAAACGTTTGTGGTCAGCACTTTTCGTAGTAAAATCATTTTAGAGTGATTCAAATCGCCTTCGTGAACGGTCACTATTTTGATTTCCGAGCCTTTCGACTGATTTACTTTCTTTTGATGATAAAAAAGTGAATCTAGAATAACGTAAAATAGTTTTGAAAAACACCATCAAAACGACAGGAAAAATATTAAATTTAAAAAAAAAAAAAAAAAAAAAAAAGCATACGAGAATGTATGAATTTATTGAAGCGACTATAACAAGATTTTGTTATCTGTCGTTTTGACGATTTATAAAATGAACCTATTAATTTGAAATGAACCACGCTATATGCTTAGTAGTTTATCAGAATTTGTTCAGATTTGAGATTTATTTTTGATTTAATGAGATTTTTGATTTGTGAGCCGGGAGTTGTGCAGTAAAATCAATTCCCTGTATTACTGCTACCTTCCTTGCGTGTGCGTGTATGTAAAATGCTCTCGGACAAAATTTATCATACTGATGACGTAAGCTGTTTAATATAGACGTTATTATTATTATTATTATTAATTAAGCCCTAAAATATTGATACAATAATTGTAGAAACAAGTAAAACTTGGCCATTATAAAATATTTCTTTATATCATTCTATGTAAAAGAGTCAGCTGCTAGTTAACAACAACAGAAATTAAAACAGCATACATTCTTCCAATAAAGATTTTACATAAACAATTTAATGCAATTTCAACCAATAGATCATTTACTATAGGCATATGAAAAATGGCAAAACTGTGATAAAAGCAGTGCCACATGACGACTGATATGCATCCATATTATGTGACAGCTTCCTTTTTCACAATGTCATTCGTATCTATTAAATTTCGTGCATATTTTCACGATAGGAGTATAATTTAGCCTTCCCGGTAAAAAAAAAAAAAAAAAAAAAAATGTGGAAAAGCTACACTACTGCATGCCGATATAAACCTAAATTGAATCAGCATAGTTTTCATAATATCCTTCTTATCTATTTACTTACGTTTAATTAAACATTGTAGAAGCTGAGATATAGCCTTGTTTTAATGGCTGAAAATGCAGATATGCACTGCCATATCTTTGGCTATATGATCCATAAGTTTGTAGAAACCAAGTTATATCAAAGCGTAAATAATTTAAAATAAATAAATAAATAAATAATGTATCACAGCATTCGTTTCTGCTGAAACATTTTGTAACACATACGTGTATACAGACTTATAAGCGTTTTTCCAGAAATGGTCAAATCTAACTCAGAAACGCTTATTAAAAGATAAAAACATAAGCAAAAATTTACATTTTTTTGAGAATTCAATATTTCCTTCTATTTAATATAGAAGAAATTAACAAGTCATCTACAAAAAATGTCAGAGAGACGATGGGTTTTCAAAAATGTCCGTATTTCACAACAATTCGATATTTTAATTTTAATAAATTTTGAAAATATGTAGCACTAGTAATGTGTGGGAAATTATTTTCACTATCAGTCACTCACATTGCCATACTCACTATCTGTCTACGTTGAGTTATTAGCATTTATATTCGTAAATAAATAATTAAAATTTTAAATAATAAAATGACGTTTAAAATAAATAATAAAATTTTAAACGTCATTTTCTCAAACTAAGTTTTGCAGCAAGTGTAAAATGTTTCAGACGTTGAAATTTCAACGAAATATACAAAATTTATAATATTTTAAAAATATATAAATACAAAATATTTCAATGGAAAAGTTTAAAATTTTGAAAAAAAATAAAAAACTACCTAAATAAATAAATAAACTTTTCTCTCATAATTATGATTGTAAAAATATTTCGATCAGCTTCATTTAAAATTAACTTTGATTGTCAATAATAATAATAATAATAGTAATAATAATAAAATAAAAATAAAATAAATAAATAATAATAATAATAATAATAATAATCGTTAGTAGTATTTTGAACCTTTACTGTTAATTGATAATTTTAATTAATGTCTTACTTAATTATAATGTATATATCAATTTCATTAAAACATTTTCCCCTCGGTAAAATGAAAATGCGCCTATGAAATAATCGAATTTTACCACTGTCGCTTTAAATAAATATCTGTTAACAAACGCAATATTATACATGACTGGAATTTGTTTTTACGTAAAATGTAAAAAAAACAAAGAACACTTTGAAAATATTAAAATATTAAAAATTTAGCGATATCTAAAATAAGTAAATTTATAATTAAATTTATGTAATATTAGTACAAATTTCTTCCACGGATATATTCTGAAGTGAATTAAGTTTTGCTAGACCTCTAATATAGTACTTCATTATTTAGTGGCTCTAAATGCATGTTAAGTGGTAATAATTTGATTATTATCAAAAGTAAAAACGAACTTTATTTAAACACAAGTTTGTACTTATATTTAAATAAAAATTAACATGACTTTTTGTTCCATATAAATAATTCCATAAAATATTATTTGTTTAAATAATATGCGAGTATATGCCTAAAAGAGTAGAAAAAATTTCCTCTATGAAATATTAACTAATTACATCATGAACTGTCATTAGTTACTTAGATTAAGGTACTTCTGTCATAAGTTAATTTTAATATCAAGTATTCTGCATTTCAAAGTTGTGAAATTAGGCAGAATAAGGAATTGTAGAAAATAATTCTTACATAAATATTAAATGCAAATTCCGTTATTAAAATAGATATGGTTGAAGAATTTTCGAGTGTTATTCAACATTCTCATGGGTCTATTTATAAATAATAGTTCGATTTTGAGCTTTTAATATTGTTCTGAGACAACTACTGCTTATTATTAACGTTATAAAGATAAATTTCATTTACGATGATTTAATTACAACAAACTGATTACAGAAGTGTTACTGTTAATAGAGTAATCAAAACTTTTAAAGATTAATTGTTCATTCTCACCACGCAAATTCTCTGAGGCTGTTAGAAAATACATAATGAATGCGTTTTAATTTTTATATCTATTTATATATTTCAGACAAAAGCGGTCGTCTTTTAATTGTATATAATAAAAATAAAATAAATATTAAAATAAAATAAAAGATAAATAAAAATAAAGTAAAAATACATGAAATCAATAGAAAGCACTTAAAATTCCTATTTATGTATTTGCTTTTATAACTTATGTAAAATATATGAAAGTAATGTTTTAACAACTGCTCCTATATAAATACAGAACATTTATAGACTTGTGTTATCTTCTGTATAGTCATTATTGGTAGAATCATAGCATAGTAGTATAAATGAAATAATTTTTAATATTTTTATTATTATTAAGCATTATTATTTTTTGTTTCCTCTGCACCTCGCCTCCTGTTGTTGTTGTTGTTGCTTATCCTCTTTGTCTGACGGAGTCAGACAAGATCCACGAGTTCGTTGACAGTTAGAAAGTCAAAGACCAGAAGAGGATTGATGAAAAGATCCTCCTTAGAGAGTCCCATGCATTCCAAAAGGTGCTCAGGAGAAGCCTGATGATTTTGGCACGTGGTGCAGGTGGCGAAGGTTTTCCTGCCCTCGATAAAAGTGAGGCACTTGATGTGACCGCTAGCGAGTTTTGACAGTACAGTTCGAGTACGTCTGTCACACGGGAGGTCAAGGGACAAACCCGGTTTTGAGCCCTTGTACCAATTATGGGTGGGGGGAGTTTTCCACTCCTCCGAGATTTTTAAATTTTCCCGGGAGTATAACTCCTGAAAAGTAAGTGCGGAGGAGGGAGTTGAAGAAATCCTACAACCCTCCTTAGCAAGATTATCAGCCATTTCATTCCCGTGGAGATTCACGTGTGAAGGTATCCATTGCAAATGAACGTCATGGTTTTGTGAAATGAGCTTTAATTTCAGCAGTATAGAGGTGCTGACCTTGTCGCCCACAAGAATCCAATTACTAAGATGGTGAAGAGAACTACGGCTATCAGTCAAGATCCAAAGGTCACCATAATCCTCTTCAGAGAGAATAGCTTCTAGTCCCAGGTCTATTGCAATCAGTTCACTTCTGAAGACAGAGCAGTAATTTGGATTACGATGAGAAAGAGTCAAGTTGGCGTGAGGGGTTTCAATATATATGCCACTACCTGCTAGGTTGTCAATTTTACTACCGTCGGTGAAGATTTTAATGGCATTATTAGGAATGTGGCTTAGGTATTCCAAGGTCGATTGTCTAAGATGTTCTGGGATGTAGTCTTTCTTGTTAACATGATAGCTTAAGTTAAAGTGAAAGTGAACCCTGGGGAGTCCTTCTGCAGGATTCAAGCAGCAGTGTAGTGAGTTGGGTTTAACATTACAATTAGGTAATTGAACAGAAGCGGCGTGACTGAAAGGGCTGTTCCTTTTTAATCTTTGATGATTACTCCAGCTGTTGAGATACGTAGAGGTCTTGTTGCAGAGACCGTAACTAGAGAGTTTATTATAGTACTTAACAAGGACAACTTATATAGTACTTAACAAGGTACTTAACAAGTTTATTATAGTACTTGTCTTCTAGTATGGAGCGGCTGTAAGTCAGCCTCAAAAAGAACAATTTCAGAAGGACAGCTATGTCTCAAACCAGTGATAATCCGGACAGCACTTAATTGAACTTGTTCTAACTTGTTAAGGTTAGTTTTGAATGCACAACAATAAACCGGGAATCCATACTCAAGTATAGGCCTAATGAAAGTTATATATGTTGTTCTAAGGGTTGTTGCGTCGGCTCCCCAATCTCTACCCGCAATATATTTAAGAATATTAAGACGTTTTCTACTTTTCAATACAATGTGTTCGATATGCCTGTTACTAGTGCACTCTTGGTCCAGAATAAATCCCAGATATTTGGTATGCTTCTCATAAGTGAGACTCTGTCCCTCCAACTTCAGTTGTGGTTGATAATTATATAAATGCTCGTTGGTTGTGAAGATGGTGGAAATTGATTTTCGAGGATTAAAACTGATTTTATGTTCCTTGGCAAAGTTGGATACAGCTACAAGAGAATTATTAAGTCTCGATTCAATATCATTAATATTGTTTCCCGAGCACCACAGTACAATGTCGTCTGCAAACAGTCCCATCCTAACTCTGGTAGAAGTCAGTTTTTCAATACCAGATATAAACATGGTGAAAAGAGTAGGGCTAAGCACTGAACCCTGAGGAACACCTTGGCTGAGCTTAAATGGTCCTGAAAGAGACTTGTTAACCTTCACCTTGATAGATCTGTGTTGTAGAAAGACTGAGATCCACGTTAAAGCATTGCCACTGATTTTGAAATAATCGTGAAGTTTGATAATCAGTTTATCCTTCCAAACTCTATCGAAGGCTTTCGTGAGGTCCAGTAAAGCGGCCACGGTGTGGTGAGTGTGTTTGAGATTCTGGGTATCCCTAATGGATTGACAGAAATATAAAATGTGGTCTGTAGTACTGTGTCCCTTTCTAAAGCCGTATTGCTTACTGGGCAATAGATTGTTTTTATCCAGGTAATATTGTACTCTTATTAAAATCATTTTCTCCATGATTTTACAAGGCATGTTAGTCAGAGCAATAGGACGAAAATCCTCAGGAGAACAAGTCTTCTTGCCAGGTTTTTTGATTGGGATGATGGTGGCTCTTTTCCATTCAGTGGGCAGTCGACCCTTAATCCAAGATTGGTTGAATATGTCAAGAATTCTGTTTTTCCCTTTCTGACCAAGATTTTCAAGCATTTGTCCATGAAGGCCATCAGGGCCAGGAGTTTTACTCAGATCCAGGAATGCCATTGCACAGAGTAATTCCTGTTGGGAGAAGGGTTTGGTCAAAATCGAGTCACCACTATCAGAAGTGCGACAGCCATGAATGATATTTCTAGCTTTAATTAAAGTTGGTCGATTATCACTTGTGAAATCAAGTCTATCCAAGCAGCACAGAAACGTTCTCTGAACGTTCAAAAATTGTTCTGCAAACACGTTCTAAGAACGTTCACTTTGAACGTGTTATAGACGTCTATTTGTCCATCTTGAAGACGTACAATAGTACGGTTCAGAGAACGTTCAATGAACGTGTAGCAATCACCATCGGTGTTATAGAAACGTTCTGAGAACGTTCTACGTATACGGTCTCAGAACGTTCTAAACGTTTTTAGAACGTTTTCAGAACGTTCTAGAAAACGTACTGTAAATGTTCTAAAATAGTGTAGTCAAAAAAAAAAAGTGACGTCATTATAAAAAAATCACCTCAGTACGGGCATTTAGAAGTAAAATGTACATAGCTGATGACGAATAATGATACAACACATGAACAGGGATATGAATTACTTTTTTTTTTTCAATTCAAATAATGTTTGAGAAATTTTAACATACTTGCTATTCCTTTAATTTTAACGTATATGCATGAAAAATTCTATATTCTATGACAGTTTTCCCCAAAAAGTGTCATAACGTCTTTTTATCCCTTAAAAAATTTCTTAAATCTTTGCATTTTTAAAAAATTTCTTTTTTCCCCCGAATCTGAAGATAATGAAGTTATAGTATTAATTAAAAAACTTTGAATAAACACAATGAAATGCAAGAACTCGCACCAACTGTTTTGCGTCAGAAGAAGACACAACCCTTCATCAGGCGAACAATGTAGGTGCGAGAACTGCAAACAAGCACGTTGAGTGTGTTGAATGCGTTGCCGCTTTGTTTATAGCAGCCGTGCTTTGTTTGTAGCAGTCGCGAGTTCTTGCATTTTATGGTGTTTATTCAAAGTTTCGTAATTAATACTATAACGTCATTATCTTCAGATTAGAGGAAAAAAGAAATTTTTTAAAAATGCAAAAATTTAAGGAATTTTTTAAGGGATATAGAGCCGTTATGACACTTTTTGGGAATTACTGTCATAAATATGGAATTTTTCATACATATACGTTGAAATTAAAGAAATAGTAAGTATGTTAAAATTTCTCAAACATTATTTGAATTAAAAAAAAAAAAGTAATTTATATCCCCGTTGCTGTGTTGTATCATTATTCTTCATCTGCTATGTACAACTAAACTCTTGAATTATTTTGCTTGTTTTAATCCTTGTGATTCCGAATGCGTCATCCTATGATTAATGTTTGTTTTTCATGGTTGTTTTCTGTTTGATTCTCTGATTTCTTGAACTAAATAATTTATTCCAATTTATTCTTCATTTTTAACTTCAATTAATTTCTTGTACGATAGGGTGCCCGCTAGCAATTTGCTATTATAGCTGCTAACGAACGAAATCGTACATTAAAGCTCAACGACGAGTCACCCCTGACGAATTTTTTTTTTCTACCGTTCTAAGCTTTTCCTTAAAAAAAAAAAAAAAAATGTTCAAAATGATGTCTTAATTTTTTATTTTCTCGTTGCTTGTTTGTATCTTTTGATTTGAGTTTCATGTGGTTTTTACGCACCGGTAAAATTATTAAAATTGCAACTTACAATATAGGTATAAATTTATGATTAGACTGAAGTTAAATAAAATAAAAATCAATAAATAAAATTAAATGCTTCAATAAATCACAATCAGTCTCCCCATGTTATTTAAATTTCTTGTAATTTCCTTCTCATTGTTCTGTGTAGTTTCAGTGATCTTATATCGGCTGCTTGGCTTTAACTAAGATTAAAAATTCATTTATACTATTTTTTTTTTTTTTTTTTAAATACAGGGTGCAAAGCATAGTCACGAGAATACCTTTATCTCCGCAACTCTTGGTCGCAAATATATAGTTTCAGTTACAAAATGTTTTAAAAAATATGAGCACTTACTTTTTACTTACTTTTTTTTTTTTTTTTTTTTTGTAAATACATTTTCTTATTGGAGGACATCTGAGACCAATTGTTGCGCAAATAAAGGCCTGCTCTCGACTTTGCACCCTGTATATTCTAAACATTTCTGGGTACTACTTTGTAAGTCCATGGATAGTTTATAAATATATTTGAATGCTTAAGTTCATAGAAAGTTTTAATATTTCAACATAAAAAATAATTTCGAAAATGAATGTACCAATACACCGCTAAAATAATATATAATTGAGTTTAGAATATATTGTTAATTTATAATAATAAGAAATTGAAACGAAAAATTAAAAATTAGTTAGAAGGAAGAAATTTAAAAAATTTCCAAATACTTAAATATATAAATATTTTTTTAATCAAAATATTTTTCTAAAATATTTAACATACTTCATATTTTTAAATTTCAATGCAAGTGTGTATACATATTTTCAGTTTACAGCAGCAGTTTGCAAAAATGATGTTTGCAGGTATTTAAATTTATTCCACATGGCAATGTAATTGGTATTCTTTAAATGTTTAAATTTCTTTAAATTGAATTAACACAATTTTTACTCATTTGATGTGATTATGCTATCATGGCATATTAAATAATTAATAAACGTAAATATTATTATTATTAATAAATAATATTGTAAGTACATTATTTATAATTAATATATTATTTCTTAGTATATCATTTATTTACTTATTAATATCGTCTTTTTTTTTTTTTGTTTTAAAAGCAGAATATGTTTTTTTATAAAGATGTGGAATAAAATTGAATTGAATTGAATCTTTGTTTTATTATGCAGTTAAACAAGTTGATATATTTTATTTAATAAATTACAGTAAAGAGATATTTAAAATTATAAGTCAGTGAAACTTAGGATATTATTTTAAAAATATGCAATTTGCATAACCTAGATTATATATATGATCATATAAACATTAAATAAATACTTCAGAATTTAAAAAGAAAAAAAAGAATTACAAACCTTAATTTTCTTCATAAACCTTACAAACCTTTCTTCAAACTTTCTTAATTTTCTTTCAAGAAAACACCCTTGCAACTAGCATTTTAAAATACACAATGACCAGTCTGCAAGGGCATTCACTTAAAATTTACTCTCATCTTTTAAACTCTTTATGTTACTTCATTCAGAAACATAATAAACAAAAATAGTCATTTTAACCATTTCCATTTGAGAAGACTAAATTAATAAAATGTATCCATAATTTCTAAGCGGTTTTCTGTAACTGGAGCAGTTTTTTTCTGCGATAAAACGTTGCTTTCAAGTATCAAAAGTTAGTCTTAAGAACTTACGCAGATATGAAAATGATTGTTTAATTGATATTAAAATAAGACTTTAATAAATAGAACATAGAGAATATTACAGGTTAAAAATATTACATGTTTACCTTTTCTAAAGCTTATTCAAGTCATTATAACGCGAAAACTGAACAAAACAGATTACATGTTTTAAAATTACCGCTTCACATAACGACACGACATTCAACATTCCCAAGACCTGGCGCTGGCGTTTGTTTGACTTTGCACAGTCAGCGAGAATTAAATAAATGCAATCCACAAATGTCAATTTCATCTGCTCTTCCCTTTTTACATCCGGAATAATCATGTTTAAAGTTCAACATTTCAAACAGAAGAATTTATTAAGCATTTATAGCTGTAGAAAACATAGGTTTTTTTTTTTTTTTTTTTTTTTTTGGGGGGGGGGGGAAATGGAGCTGAGTTAAACAATTATTTAAATTTTTATAAAGTATTTGAAAAACTTATGAGATCACTTTATTTTTCCATTTTAAAATCTCGAATTAAACGGAAAAGCATATTTTGTTTTAGTGTATATTTCAGTATGGAACAAAATATTCAGTGAAAGGATCAGAAATGGCATACACTTTATTTTTTCTGTATACATAAAAAGAACGCAATGGATGCATGGAAATTTTCGGGGTTTTAACACTCCATGAGACGTCCTCGATAGGATTCGACAATTTTTAGAACTTGTTTGCGCATCTTAATAAAATTTTGTGGAAATTGCATCTGAAGAATCAGTGGACAGAATTTAACCTAACTTGATATTTAGTCGAACTTTTATTTAAACTAGCCCTGATTAATTTTTGGAATATATGACCTAATAGGTGCTCAGCTATTATGTAATGCCTCCCCCCCTCCATGTAACGGAGGGCAGTATCTCAGTTTCTATTGAATAAAACTGCACCAAACTTGATATGTGAGATAGATATTATGTTAAACTATGGTGATCTAATTTGAGCATATATTGATTGAGAGGTGGCACTAATGTGCTGCAACTCAATCCCGTTTAAAGGAAAGCAATATCTCAGATTATTATTATTATTATTATTATTATTATTAAAAATTCACTAACATGAGTATGTGAAATATATATTATGAAAAACTATGATAATTCAGTTTGGGTATATATCGGCCGATATAGTACTCTTTATTATGCAATTTTTCTAGATAGCTATACCTCAGCATGTGTTACTGAAATCTGCAACAAATTTAATATGTAAAATTTTAATTTTGAGATACAGTGTTTATTAAATTTTTGTTCATGTTAACTGGTTAAGTGGCGCTGTTATATAGAATGTTACAGAATAAAGTAGTGCGATGGGTAGAAGATTTCTTTTAAACAGTTTAATTAAAAGAGAATGGCTACGTAAAATGTTCATCTATTAAGAAAATAATTTTTGAAATATATATTAAATAATTTTCTTTTATTAAAATTTATTAAATAAAATTTGGATTAAAAAAATAAATAAATAAAATAAGAACAATCAAAGAGAGAAATGATTTAAAAACATTATCAATATTGATAATTTACCAGTAACATTCAAACTTAAATAGAATCATAAATAAAATATAATAAAAGTTTAAAATTATGCTAAAAGAAAGAAAAAAAACTCATTTCTGTAACTTCCCGATGAGTATTAGTGACCGCGAGGTTCTACTCTCGAACCTTACAGACGGGAAGTGCTGGTTTCGATTCCTGGTCGCGCTCGTCGACTTGGGTTTTCGGAGTTTTCCGTGATTTTCTTTGAAACTCGCATAAATAAGGTTTATTCATTCTTAGAATGATTTCCACGGAGGACACACCATCCAGACCTAGGACCCTCCAGTGGCAGATCCAAAACTTGACTTTTGGGGGGGGGCTAAGATTTTTCAAAGTGTTATTCTAGACCAATAAAAAACTTACAATTGCAATATTCAATTGTGAATGTTTTTTTTTTTTTGGGGGGGGGGGCTTCAGACCCCCTAGCCCCCCCCCCTTAAATCCGCCACTGGGACCCTCGTGTAGTTAGTTTGTTTTAATCCTAACACCAACATTCAATGAATATTACGAAATCAAAACTGAATCTGGGCATTTTGTCCTATTCGTAATAATCTCACTGAGACAGAACGTTTTATGACGGTGTTACATTTAAACGTTTTGTATAGAACTGAAATTGTACGTTTTATGGAAGGTACAATGCACACTTTTTTTGAACGTTCTAAATAATACCATTTTTGAACGTCTAATGGAACGTTCTTTTGACACGAAACACGGTGTTTGAACTATTGTAACCGTTATTAGACGTACAAAGAACGTTCCGGTGCTACTTGGGAATCATTTGGTAATGGGCAGCTAAACCATTAGCTGCTGATTTGTCATCAGGGAAGGCCTGTCCAAATGTGTCTTTCACGGAGTTACATTCTTCATATTGCTCTTGCTTTTTGTTAATGCCTTTAATAATTCTCCAAAGTTTTGAATTTGTAGTCCTTGCATCTAATGTGTTGCACATGTCCATCCACCTTCATCTTTTCTGGTGGGCATATTTCGACTTTATTTCGGCATTAATTTGATTTATCTCTGTTTTTGCACTGTTCCCTCTTTCACTTAGAGTATCTAACAAGAGTTTTCTCTTTTCGAGGAGGGGTTTAATGGCAGAAGAGTTATGTGTGTAAAAAGGTATATAACGTTTTACATTGCCTCTAGGAATATTTAGCTTAGCGTTGTTGAGGACGATTTGCTTGAATTTCATCCAATTATCATTAAGATCTTCAGTCAAAGGTTCCAAGTCCAGACTGCAATCAATAGACTCCCTAAATGAGGTCCAATTAGCTTTTTTGAAGTTCCAAAATTTCTCTTTAGTAAACGAAACTCGTTGTCTTTTCTTAAATTCGATGAGAGTTGGCAAGTGGTCGATACCAATATTATCCAGTACAGACCAAGTGCATTGAGGAAAAACTTCAGCACTGGTTATCGCAATATCCAAAGCTTCAGATGAATTGTAGCTAAAGGAGTTGTGAGTGGGGGTACCATCATTTAGGATGAGAAAATTATTGTCATCCATCAATTGAAGAAAATCCTCGCCTCTTGTGTTATTGCAAGAACATCCCCAGGCTGAATGTTTAGCGTTAAGATCGCCCAGAACGATGGAGTTTTTATCCAAAAAGTTTGGCAAATTGGTTGGAAGTTGTTTAGAGTTGGGGGCATGGTAAACGTTGAAGATCTTAAAGGGTTTACCTCTCCAAAAAATCTCAATGCCTTGGATTTCAAGATCCGAAGATTGGACAATTGAAGTGTCAATACTTTGGTATTTAACATTCCTGATGAAAAAGGCTAAGCCTCCTCCACCCTTGGTTGTTCTATCAGTTCTATAAATGTCGAAACCCTTGATCTTAAGAACTGTAGTTTTCTTAAGCTTTGTTTCATGTACAGCAACAACCTGGATGTCTCTGTTAATTGCAATTTCTAAGAGTTGGTCCAATTTAGTTCTCGTCGCCGGGGTAGTCAAACCATTAATATGGCACTGCAATATTTTCAAGGTTTTAGAAACATATGGAGACTGTCGAATACTTATCGGTCGAAGCCCTCTGCCTAAACCTCGAGCGCGTCCCTGATTTCTCTGCGCGACGGACGATGCAGCATCCATATCAAAAGTCAACGAAGTCATTGGTGAGGGAATGTGCAGCTTCTGTAAGTCCAAGGACCGGAGCACCAGGAAGTAGAAGTCTGTCTTGGCTCCTTCGCCTACTGACATTTAGCTGGGCATAATGGAATGGCCTTCACGCCTTGGGTGGCCCTACCAAGAGTAAACTCCCAACGTACTTCGCCCATTCCGCCCAGGAACACCCTCCCGCTGCGATGAGGCAAACAGTAGGACTTTGGGAGGGACCTCGCCTCCTAAAAGGCATTTGTTGTAACTCTAATTGACTTTTTAAGCATTATTTTTTATACACACACATACGTATATATATATATATATATATATATATATATATATATATATATATATATATATATATATATTTATATATATATATATATGAGAGACGTCAACAAATAAACAAAAGATAACAGTTTAGTAGGATGTTTGAACAATTCTTTCTAAAAAGTATGACGTCTAACGCGTTCTTGCAACAGAATTATTACTGATAATAACGCAATATCAAAAAGTTACCATTTTTCTACGATTGATATCTATATCTATATCTATCTATCTATCTATCTATATCTATCTATCTATCTATCTATCTATCTATATATATATATATATATATATATATATATATATACGAGGGAAAGTCATTAAGTTAGTCTCAAAAGATAATAAAATAATTTACCATGATAATCTCTTGGAAAAAGGTTTTATTTTTCCACATAATCTCCAGCAACCTTGATGCGCTTATCCCATCGTTTTATCAAAACCTCAATTCCAGCTGCATAAAACTCTTTGGGTTGCTGTTTTATCAACAGTAGGACTTGATGTTGAACTTCATTGTCATCTGCAATTTTTTTCCCTTCAAGATGTTGTTTCGGTGGACCAAACAGATGAAAATCGCTTGGGGCTAAGTCTGAGCTGTAAGGTGGATGTTGTAGCATTCATAAACAGGTAACATTTCTTTATGAATATTTTTGATTCAAGTCCTTTCGCCCACAAAAATCGGACCAGAGCGCACTGCTACATAATTGTACAATCATTCAGCACCATTGTCATTTTTTAAACTGCCTTAAGCATGCGTGTGAATGCTATCTACTCAAGATGAATTGAATATCATAAAGCTGTATGATGCTACTATCTATCACCATTCTTTGGAAATATCTGTTACTACTTCAAATCATTCCATATGCATTTGTGACTTACTTAATGTCTTACCCTCATATACTAGAGAATTTTTAATAATTTGACTCAATAAACTGCAATATATAAGAAATATATTCTGAATCCTCTAATAATAATAATAATAATAATAATAAATTAATTAATTAAAATTAAAAAAAAAAGAAATCGTGAAATCATGTAAATTTGTATATATATATATATATATATATATATATATATATATATATATATTTTTTATGATAGTGTCTAACACGACTTATCGAAAGTCGTGAATAGACGCTCGCGCATTTAAAGTAACTCGAGTTCGTAGACCGTATTGAAACAGAATACTTCTTCGTATCCTATAAAAGTTTTTAAGACATACACTCGCATGAAAATATAAACGTTTCATGCAATGGTGACGTGTAACATACTAATCAACATACAGCTTAAGTCGAACAAAACATTTAAACGAAATCGTGTTTATTTATACATATACACGTATACACTCACATAATTAGGTACAGGCAAATTCACAGATTCATACGTTCCTGAAAAAAAAAAAAAAAAAAAATAGAAAAAACGAACACGGAAAATCTAAAAACAGATAATGCACTAAAATTTCATAGTCAATTTTTTTCAGGAATACAAGAACTCTTTTTTCACATATTGCATGTTCGAAAAAATAAAAATAAATAAATAAATAAATAAAATAAAATTATAATAATAATTTTAAAAAAAAATGTGATGCCTGATAAATACTGAAAAAATATTTATTTAAACTTATTGCAACTTTTAAAAGATATTTTAAGCTTTCCACCGTGAGCAATATCTTACAAATTCTTACTCGAAATTCTTCGAAAACTAGTTCTTTAAAACTTTAATAAGCACTTATGCAAGTTACATTTTCCTACTTATTACCAAAAAGTATCACATAAAAGATAATTTTTAGTCGTAAAGTTCAATAATATATTTCTATAGGCATGCTCATCATTCTTTGCTCTATCGTTCTGTAAGTTAGCTAAAGTTTATAAAAGATTCTATAATTAAAAACCTAAGAAAGCATGTACAAAAGTTAAGATTTTTGTGATAATTTTATTTAATTAATTAAGTTTAGAAATATTGTTTCAGAATTCTTCTTTCAAGGTAACGTTTGTAGCAGATTTTATACAAGATGTAAATTTTCATATTTAAGAGAATAGAAAGAAAGAAAAGAAAAATTATTCCTATTAAAAATAATTTAAAACATTATATATATATATATATATATATATATATATATATATGAAAAATTTTAAAGAAAAGATGAAGTAATTAATTGTTATGTGACCAATGTATCATATTATCACTTTCCTGACAAAGAGGAATTACTCAAAAAAATCTATTTTGATTTAAACTTTTTTTTCCCTTCCTTTTTTGAGCTTTAGGATAATACCAATACCTGTCAAGTGTAGCAACTCAGTTCCCATTGGTTGACATGTTATAAAAGAATTATGGTTTGTACTGGAAAATAAAATTTGAATGATTTGCAAACGAACGTGTATAATACTTTTATCTAAGTATCCAAATCTTTAGAGTAACGCCAAAACGCGAATATCAGTGATCATATTTGAATATATAGAAACCTAAATATATTGTTAAAATATAAGAACTGTCTGTTCAGAACTCACGAAAATACCTGATAAATTTTCTAAATCAATTATTTTCTATAACAAGAAGGGGGGGGGGGGGGCTACTTACACTACTTACCTAATTTTTATTTACAATTAAAATAAGTCATCCGGGATTGCTTCAATAGAATTTTCCCTATTTATCTTACTGAAAAAAAATCTTTTAAGTATTTTATTTTAATTTTGATTATTAATTTTGGTTGCTTTCAAAATTCAATAAGTAATAATGTATTGCCTCTGAAAGAGTTAAAAGGTTAAGTGCCCTCCCCCCTACTATCACACATTTAATAATATCTTTGATCACTATTTTTCTTTTTCTCTATAATATACTACTTTGTAATTTTAGCAGTATATTTTAAATGCAAAAATTTTACTGAAAAGAAGTCATGGAAAATGTCCTATAAAAAGCACTGATTGTAAATGTGTATACATTTTAAAAATATTTATAACAAAATTTTATAGAACTTAATGCATTTCTTAGCTAATAGCTAATATCGGTAGATTCAGTTTGAAGCGTTCAATAGCAAATAAAGTGTAAATATGCACTTTAATTAAAAGATCCATTATTCATTTTTTTTTTTTTTTTGTTAACTTTGAAATAATAATATAAAAATTAAAACATAGTATATGCAATTAAAAATTTTTATGATTAACTACTTTAAAGCTTTCTATTTCATTATCCTTTACAATGATAATTACAATGAATTATTGAACATTTCTCATACGAATATTAAATGTAAATGTAATTCTCAAAATATTTATGGATGAAGAATTTTGAAGGGTTCTCCAACATTCCTTGGGGGTTACATATAAACAATTGTTTATGCTTAAAGTTTAATTTATAAATACTAAAACCTTTATTTATTTTTAGTTATAACTAAAGTTATTACTAAATTTTATCCTTAAGTAAATCCTTATAGTAAATCCTTATAGAAAATCCTTATAGTAAATTTAGTTATAACTAAATAAGTTAGTTATAACTAACTTATTTAGTTATAAATAAGTTAGATTCAAAAACTTTGTATTTGTTATTAAAAAGGCCTGATACGAATAAATTACTAAAATGTAAAGATAAATAGGAATTTACAAAAAAAAAAAAAAAAAAAAAAAAAAATAGAAATTGTTACATTAAATATGTAAAGGGAAAAAAAGGGAAATATAAAAAAACTAAATACTAATTGATATTTTCCTTTAAGAATAATTACATTGTTTCAAGAATAATGTAACTTTTCTGATAATTATCCAAAAAGTATTTATATTAGTTTATTAGTTCTTTCAAAAGAATATTTTTAAGTTTCTTTAGAAAGAAATATTTTTACAAATTACTCGAAGAAATTCCACAAAACTTTGTTCTGCAAAACTTTAATAAGCACTTATGATAGAAATTTTCTTAACATATTATTTAAAAAAAAAAAAAATTACGTAAAAATATTTGTAAGAATCATTATGACATTTTCATTTCCGTGAATTATTTTATTTTATGAATAACATTATTAATAACTTTGAAACTCTGAACTTTTCTCTAATTAAAAACTTAAAAATAAAATAAATAAACAAAAATAAAAAAATGTTAGAGAGCATCATCTTGAACTAAATATTTTAGTAAAGAAATGTTTTTTTCGGGTATTTGTATTGTAATGAATTGACGATTTTGATATAGATTGTGTCTCATCTGTAGAATTAGTAAATTGCAAACATAATTTAAATTGCTACTTTAAAAATTCTTAATAAATAAACTGTTTCTATTTATTTATTTTACTTCCCGTTAATTTATATTCAAATTACAGAATTTCGATATGAAGGAAACTTTTACGTTCTGTTTCTAAAAAGCCTAATAAATAAACAAATAAATAATAAACATTGTTCAAAAAAGCATCAAATTTTAGGATATAGATGTAATCGCTCCTATTTGCTTTATTCAACAAAATTCGAGCCGAGATGTTTTAATGTTAATGGCAATTTTACTGTTCTTTAGAAGTAAAAATGTGTGATTGTAATTGTGTTTGAATTTCTTAAATTTTTAATACGATTTTTTAACCGAATAACGTCAAATTTAAGCACGGTGACGATTTCTAAGAAATTAGTTTTAAATACACCATAAACTGACATTTCTTTTTTTTTCCTCGGCATTGGTAAGTCTTTTCTGTTCTTCTCTTTTCTTTCTTTCTTTCTTTCTTTTTTTACGACACTTATTTTGCTGAATAATTTGGACTTAAGAGAACTGGTTAGGCAGGGATCGGAGCGTCCTGATATTTTTTAATTCTTATATTTCTTTTGTATATATGTATACATATATATATATATATATATATATATATATATTTGTCACCACTATTTTAGAACAATAATATTTCGAATAGTATTTTAGCATTAAATACGTCAATATATATATATATATATATATATATCAATGTAATAAAAAGTTCCGAAAAATATAGGAACACTTCGATTCCTTTTCAGAGAATTTCTGGTTCCTCTTCTATAAACAACTATTATATTTTTAACAACTTTACCTAAAAATAACAGTTGTAAACAACTGTTATTTTTAAGGCCGACTGGCTGAACTAGGGTTCTTGACCTGAGGGAGAGTGCCCTCTTATGGGGTCTTTCGAAGGAGTCCTAGTCCGTATTTACGCAAGATTCGGATACAACCACGAAAACTTCCGAAAGGATAAGCCGACGACCTTGACCTGGAACCTAATCTGGCACCTCACGTCTACCAGCATTGAGCACACAACTGTTCGACCTCTAGTTATTTGTTAGGAAATGTTCACTTTTGTTCTCAACTACAAGTGCGAAGATCCAGCAACGATTGCTACCGGAAATAAATTCCTGTTATAAGTACCGTGAATAGTGCTGTGCACATTTTCCAGTTGAGATCGACATCTAACCAAAAGCCATAGCAACATTATGCGACTACAGATCGTCATCTGATCAAACTGGTTAAGAAGAAATTTTTGGGACTTTACATTAAGCTTATATTTACTTCTGGTACTTTCCTGTCAATTTGTTTAACTATGTTTATACCTTTTAGTTTAAGCATTTTTCCACATATGCAGGGTGGTCTTAAAATTATGTGAGGTGCTTAGACCCCCTCTAGTGAGTAATACACTGAACGAAATAAAAGCAAATTCGATGAGAATGTATCGTGAACCATGATATTTCAATTGCCTACACTGAAAAATTTTCTGCGACTGATATCTAAAAATTAAATTGTGGCTCAAGTAAAATTAGTTCCATGTTATCCTTATAATTTCTAGTTCTATTTGCTAGAGAGTTCTAAAAATTCGTATTAGATATCTAGAGCGTTTTCTTATGTTATCGTGGTCAATCTCATTTAAAAATCTCTCAGAAAACTGTACTTGTAGTTTAAGAACATTGTTACCAAATTTAGCAACTTTTTTATTCAATAATACCATTAATTTTAAGGCGCGATATTTGATATAAAAAATAGGTAATTAATGTTGGATATAAAAGTTTTGTGGTAGATATTGAATAAAACATTCCCCAATTTTTGCAACACTGATTAGTGATTTAGTAAATGACCATGTTTTGTTCTATAAGAAGGATATATATTTGCTTTTTCAGTAAAAAAAAAAAAAAAAGAAAAAAGCACCAAAATTCACAACTAGGGGGATTTTGCGTTGCAAATTATATTAGTATTAACTCTGGATAATTAAATACTAAGTGATACAGAACACAACAATTTATTAACAACAAGTGATTGTAATTTACGAATGAAGGTCAATATTAACACCGTCGGATTTCAATTTCTAAAACGAAAAATAAAAATTCCAAAAATCGCCACCAAGGTAATTATAGCACTGTTTATAAAATAAAATGCATTAATTTGCTTAAACACGTTCTGTGTAGATATCATGAACATAAAAGGAAAGGTGAGTGAATTCTCATCATTTCGAAGGCAACTGTCTTTCGATAGTTCTCTCCTTACGCAACAGTTGTTTGTCCAGCTGTATTATAATCGAAACGTAAATGCCGTCGCTGGCTTTCGTGAATTTTAGCAAAACAAGAAGTTGTGTAAAAGGTCCTATTAACAAAGCAAACTTAAAAAAACATGATTCAACAATTTAAAACTACAGTAACACAAGCGCAGCATCTAGACTGCTGAAGCAAATTGGTTAATCAGCAACAAATTGAAGACATTTCATCTGCTATAATCGATTGGAAGAGGCTGAATGTGCAATAAACCACCAAAGTTCGGACAGTATCACAGAACAAACAGATCCGTTATTCAATAATGCGGAAAATCATGTATTACATGTTGAAGTTTTACCCATGCAAATTTACTTCAGTCCAAGAAATTTCTTTTCCAAAATTGTTTCTACACCATACACTGAAAAAAAAAAAAAAAAAAAAAAAAAAAAAAACTGTTAAAAGTACAGGAAAAATCTGGCAGCTGGGGTGCTAGTATTTGTCCGTCAAATATACAGTTTAAAACGATAAAATTGTGTCACTGATATATATTTTACACAGGAATCCTGTAAATCAAACAGGTTTTTTGTTAAAAGTACAGTTTTGTCCTGTATATTTGACGGACAAATACTGGCACCCCAGCTGCCAGATTTTTCCTGTATTTTTAACAGGTTTTTTTTTTTTTTTTTTCAGTGTAGGAATGTAGCCACCTAATTGGATTTTTCATTGAGATTCTGAGTACATATGGAAATTGATGGTACATGATTACATACCGTAGCATATTTTATGGAATGAGCAAGCACACTTTAATCTGAACGGTGGTATTATACACACACGTAACGTTTCGAATTTAGACTGCAGACAATCCGCAGACTTTTGTGCAAGAGCTTTTCTATTCGCCAAATGTCACAGGGGGCGTAGCTTTGCAGCTTGCTTTATAACTGATCATCACTTTTTCACATAAAATCGTGCAAGGGGACCAGACTGTCAATGCTAATAGGTACGCCGATAAGCTTTAGAGGTTCGTGGTCAGCGTTCCCATTTTTTATAATTTATTCACAAACGTTTTTAGCCACACCTTGTTTTTACACCAGAAATTTAGTAGATTATATCTTCTAATATGTAACAACGATTAAATAAGAAGAAAATGATTTTTCAAAATTCCCGGTATGAAAAAGAGGCAGGGCTAAAAATGATTGTGAATAAATTATAAAATATGTGAACGCTGTTCGTGTTTCTACAAGTGCAGCAATGATGATGTCTCGGTTGAATCATATTAATACAGAATAATATTCATTCATACATTGGACATAATGTACACATCATGTGTTACGGCAATATTTTTCTGACAGCAGAATCATTAGTCGTGCATTTTCTACGGTTAATTAGTCGTGCATTTTCTATGGCATGGCCATCAAGGTCGCCCGATCTCAAAGTTTGTAACTTTGGATTGTGAGATTTCTTAAATGTGTTGTAACTCCAAGACATGTCTCAAAAAGCGCAACTTTGAAAGAGTCGAATAAAGTTACAGGTGAAAAAAAAATTAATTACAATATGTTGCGTGTCTCTTTCGAATATGTTGTGCATCGTATACTATTCTTGGAATATTTCGATGCTAGTCATACTGAACCTCATTTGTAAGTAACAGCCATTTGATGTTTAAACTAGTTGGCATAGGTGGACTCTGCTCAGTTCCCCATCATATTTATGTTCTCATAAATTTCTAGTGCAAGACATATTATAATCACTTTAAAAGAAATGAATTTGACAAAAGCTTGATACAGTGACATAATTGAAAATCCCGCCTAATAGGCTATCCACCGTTCACTTTGATATATTTATCTTATTCTAATCTATTAATTTATTTTATCAGGGTCAATTCCATTGTTTAGTTTTCATGCTACTATTTCCAATGCAATAATCCTCAAAATTCATATGTATATGAAAAATTTACAAATTCGCTATGTTGGTAAAATCGTAAATTACGAATAATTTACGAAATTTTCCTATTAGAATATTTGTATTCAATCATGTTCAAACAAATATCATAAATGTAATTTTGAAGTTGTCTAATGTATTTATGATCATCAAAATGGAAGTTTATGCTCAAATTTGCCTTATTCTGACACATCAAGTAAATCGTAAATTTCAAATAACTTACGAAATTTTTAAATTGGAAAAAGCAGAGTCTATGATATGCCTTATATCATGCCAGTATCCTAAATAATATTTCGAAAGTGGTTTGACATCTTTACGATGAAAATATCCCTCAAGATTGACGTTTATGTGAAATTTTGCTCTATTCTGCCATGTTAAGAAATTCGTAAATTTCCAATAATTTGCGAAATTTTTATATTGGAAAATTCATAGTCATTAATATTCATACCAGTGTCCTAAATAACATTTCAAAAGTAGTTTGACATCTTTACGATGAAAATGTCTCTGAAAATTGACGTTTATGTGAAATTTTGCTCTATACTGCCATGTTAAGAAATTCGTATATTTCCAATAACTTGCGAAAATTTCAAAGTAGCATATTTATAGTTACTGATGTTCCTTCCGGCATCAAAACTGATATTTTAAAACTGGTCTGACATTTTTACAGTAAAAAGTTTCCATTTAATGCACGTTTAAGTGAATTTTTGTCCTATTCTCCCATGTTAAGAAAATCGTAATTTTCTAATAACTTACGAAATTTTAAATTCGAATGTTGCAAATGAATAGGGTTCTTGCCAGTGTCGAAAGTAATATTTTAAAACTGATCTGACCTCTCTGCCACAATTTGTTCTTGAGATATCGTATACACAGACTAACAAACTAACGGACTTACACACTAACACACTAACAGACTGACAGACACCCTACAGACAGACACCATAGAAATTTTGTCATTTTCGGATTCCTCACACCTGAAAACGTGTAAAAAAGTCAAAAAACCGAGGTCGAAAATTTTCACGATTACGTAAGTTTCCCATACCTATAGTTTGATGGGGAACTCAAAAGTCAAATGCGTGTGTCATTTAGTATTTAATAAATAAGTATTCACAATAATACATTTTGTATCGCCCAGCTTTCCTCTGTTGGGGACTTTTGGTAGAGTTTATTTATTTATTTTTTCAAAAACTGAAATCTGTTAGTTCACTGTGTATGCCCATAAAATTTTGTTATGTTTCGTACAAAACTTTATTCGCTAGGGGTATCTGAACACCTCCCGTTATTTTATGCCTATTCTGTATTTTTCGGGTTGAAGATTTTTGCATGCTTATTAACTTAGATTACTAAGTTATGTTCTGAATTTAAAGGAAGAAAAATACAATAAGATAAAAAAAAATTCTCTATTAAATGACGTTGAAACCTCTTGTATATTTTATCAAGAATACATGTCATTGTTTAATTTCATATGCAGTCATTTTACTCCTATACTTCGCATTTTTTTTTTTTTTTTTTTTTTTTTAAGTAGTTTATTTAAGTAGGCTGTTCGTAAAATTTTGACCATCTGTTTTGTTCCTTAAATATTGATCTTAATCATATCTAAGAAAATCCAAAAGAATATTTAAAGAAGTATTTTGACAGAGTTTTTGCAAATTAAATTCTAATCTGTTCACATTTGTACATTATTATTATTTTCAATTACAATACATGTATGATCCTAAAAAATATCTAATAATCACATGCAGAGCTACCTAGTTGTAGAGTTTCATAACACCATTATCTTGAGCAAAATGTTTTATTTAATTTAATTTTAGAGACGTTCTACCAATTTTTTTGAAAATTTCCTTTTAAAAATATAACTTAGCAAGAAAACAAAAGTACAAGTTGAAAATTATGCACATTATTTTTTAACTTGTAAAATTGATGTTAACAAAGAACTGATTTATTATTATTATTTATTTATATTATTTTAATTTATTTTTAATTTTGAATTTTTGTGACATAATGCTCATTTTTTTTAAAATCATCATTATAATACGTAGGTGCTTTTTACTTGATGTTACCTGAGTACTAAATAATTTTTAATTGGTTTTTTAATTATATAACTTTTACGGGAGAAACTGTGATTTATGTTTTAAGAATGATAAGTATTAAAATAATCTGGTGTGTCACTCACACAAAATTCTCTTACCCTGAAATTTAATACCATAAATACAGACTGGAGATTAAGGGGTAAGATAAAAAATACTGTTATGTAAACCTACGTTAAAACAATTCAAATTAGGCTTCAGAGCAGCTTTATCTGACAAGTAATTCTGAGTTAGGGGGACTACCGCCCACCTCAACCCCCATTTCATTACTGTAACTACATGTATATAGAATTCAAATCTGTTTATAAATTCAAAAGTTCATTTAAAACTACTCAGATAATTTTCACACGCAACATTCTTTAAAAATTAACAATTTTGATCAAACGTTTCTAATAACAAACGAATTAACTTCAAAATACAACGTTTATATCGCCTAAAATTATTTATTTTACTTTACTCTAATTGACACAGACAAAGACCAACCGTTAAAAACTTGACTTCAGTATTGAGGAAACTTCAAAACCTGTAAATATACAAAAAATGTGTGATGAATATTTAGATTAAATATATATATATATATATATATACCATATGGCTATAAGGAATTAATTTTAATTTCTGCGCAGCTTTCCTGGGCATGGTAAAGTATTACAGTAAAGCACTTCCACAAACAATAAAAGATAATGTTATTGCTTTAACATTCGTAGTCCTGCATATTTCCTGAAGTTTATGAACACACTATATGGTGCAAATAAATATAATTCTGTATTAATAACACATGGCATAACCGTACATTTCCATCAATATTTATGTTTTGTCGCACTATAATCTAGTTCTTTTGTGTAGCCCTGTAAACGAACCGTGAATGATTTTCATACCCTATTCTACATGAAACATGTTTTTACGCATATAACATATATATATATATATATATATATATATATATATATTCGTTTCATTTGGTTTAGTGCAGTCTATAGATGTTAAACTTTACTTACCTGCAATTTCCCCAATAGACGCAATGTATTTGAATACTTTTGGATGTCCTTGTACATGAACCGTTTGATTAATCTCACCCAAAAGTTTAGTGTGATACACAATTGAAATACTTATTTTTGAATTTCTGCTATCGTTTGTTCTTGAGATATGCTGATAACAGGCATACACACAGACGCACACACAAACACAGACCGACCGCTAAAAAAAATGAAATTTTGATTTAGGGGACCTCAAAACGTGTAAACATAACGAAATCCCGACTATTAAATTTGACCCCCAAAACAATACTTTCTGTACCATATATATGGGTAAGAGAAAGTAATAATAATAATAGCTGTGAGGAACATTCTACGTTCATCTTGGAATCAGAAATTTCCGCCTTTTTCTCTATCACTATTTTTATACATTGATCTTAATTAGTCACAAAAAATGCTTAATAATACCATTTTGATTTCTGTATATAAATGATTTTAGAAAAAAATGGAAGATACACTTTCATGCATATCCAGTGCATACAATATCTCTTAATTTTTAACAATTAAACAAATTAGCTTGTTACAACATTGTTGTAATTATACTCAGGTAAAACAATACATTTAAGTATATTTCTGAGTTTTAATAACTTCAATTCCCATGTGCTTTATTTAAAAAGAAAATTTTGATTTTATCAGAATCACGAGTGTAAGTGTAGACACATGCATCATGGAATGTTTCTAGTTTATGTTATTACTCTAGAAAATAACACCGTTAGCGCTCTGGGGAATAAATGTAATTCACTTACTTGGAGTTACTGCTTTGTTTGCATCTCATATTTAAGGGATTATGTTTCTCATAAGAATTTATGAATGAGCGCAAATGTATTAATGAATTTTATGAATTATACAAGATTATAAGAATTAGATAAATTAAACTGTTTTAACTGCAAAAAGCACACTATATCTTTAATGTTTTTTGTTCTATATTTTTTGTTGACTCTTAGGTATTAGTGTAATTCACTAATCCCTATAAAACAAATATAAATATGTATATATATAAATAAGGAATAGAATGCCAAAAATCTATAATTACTATTTTATGGCATATAAGCCATATAAGCCATAAATATTATATAAAAATAGTGTTAAGCATTTAAATATTTACAATGATGAATGGTGATATACCATAAGTCGTAACCATATTTTTTTATGATTTTCAGAAAGAGAGAGAGAGAGAGAATCAGGTTATGCTTTATTTACACTTTTTTTATATTAAAAATATAGATTAAATCACTGGTTATTTCATCAAATCCGACTAAATAATTGTTTATTAATATTGAATAGGATATATGCGTTTTTTTTTAAATGCAAAAAATTATGAATTCCTTTTTCTTTCTATTTTAGAGCAAATATTCTATTTTACAAAACATTTAGATGTTCAAATAATCTAGTGCACCATAAAATATTTCTACAGAAACTTATTTACAGGAAAGTGTGTTATTAATACATATTTAAAATATTTATTAACAGTTTCGTTCAAAAAAAGAGATACTGTAAAAAAAAAAAAAAGAAAAAAAAAAAAAAAGACAAGTTGTAACATTAGTTTATGATGACTACATTTTCTATTCTAATCGAATAAAACCAAATCTAATACAAAATCTAAAACAATGTAATACAAAAAAAGAAAATAAAAAGGGGGGGGGGTGATATGGGCTAATTAATTTTCAATTTATTTATTACTATTTATTTATTTATTTTGAATTAATTAGATTTTTCTTACATTAAACCAATAAATTTATCTTTAAGGATTTTTTTTTTTTTTTTTTTTTTTTTTTTTTTTTAACGGATGCCATAAGAATAATCAGTAGAAAAACAGCAGCTTTCAGAAAATGGACAACTTTTACAAATATTAAGCAGAAAAAAAAAAAAAAAAAAAACTTCAAAAAATTTAAAAAGAACATCAAAAAAACTGTTCTACAGATTTTATCATATTTGCCTACATTGTTTATTTCTTTTTCTACAATTATAGAAAAAAAAAAAAAAAAAAAAAACTTTTCATAATTTATGAGTGTTGCATGATTTTTCTTACTTATTTTTAACACATTACGAATCAGTCTTAAAATACGTAGACATTTAATTTCTCATTTTTAACTTTTTTACTAATTGCAACATTACCTATAATCCGTATGTGATAAAAATTTTTAATCCTAGATTATTTCACTGGATGATTAAAAAGGTGGCAAAGGTTTTATCGTAGATTGAAAGCAATAATCATAGTTGGTCAACAAGTCAGTTGTAAGCTCATGAATTTGGTTTTTGTCTGTTATAGCTTAAAAAAGTCGTTTTTCAAAAATAAGGAGATGAGTGCGATTATACGTCACGATGCCTGATGAAATGGTTGAGTTCTTATAGTTTAAGAAATGGATTATATATATTTGTTATCAAATCAATTAAATTTTATCCTTAGTAATCAATGCAGTAACTACTACTGGCATATATGTCCACCTGGGGCATATAAAATGATTAACAAGAAAATTCAAATGAGTTTTTGAAAGTAAAGCATTGTTTATAAAGAACACCGAAAGCAGGGATTTGTTACTTTTATAAGACGCAATTTCATCTCATGTGTGCCTGCAAAAGTAAAGCATTGTTTATACCATTGTTTCAAAATAAATTGTTTTTATTATCGTAAATTCTATTTCAAAGAAAATTTAATTAATATCTCGTGTAAGTTTTATTAAATACTAGCAAAGCCCTGGTTCGGGAACGAACCGAATTCCGAATGCGGGAAAATTTTCAAAATCGAACTCGAAATGTACAAAACTTGGCCTGATGCTGACTGCGTGCCAATAGGTCAAAGTTTGTTAACGAAACCATTTTTTAATTCATGGAATCAATGATGGTAGTGAATCAATGAAGACTTTTCTTGCTTCGCTGGTCACTATGTTTAAAGAAAACTCTTTTCTATATCGCTTTACAAACAAAAATAAAATTTAAAGAAATCGTGAAACTGCTTTAAAGCCCGCTTTGGTTTGTTTCTTTCCTTTTCGTTTTCCTTTCCTTTTCTTTATTTTCTGTTTTCCAATATTTTATAATTTATTAATATTTTTTATGCGCTACTTGGCTTAAAGTGGCTTTGACGAAAGTGGAGTCCTTGGCGAAAAATGTCCGATCTATTTCAGCACCAAAATTTTAAAAATTACCCAAGAATATCAATAAGTAAAACTCTTTAATGTAATGCTGAATTAGCTTTCATGCCAAGCGCGATTCATACGTGCCGGGAAAAAAACCCCTAAAATTGAGTATTTATTTATTTATTTATTTTTCGCGTGAAAGGGTATTTCATTTTATCTTGGGAAAAAAAAAAAAAAAAAATGACAACACTTAAAAATTTAAAAGCCCATTTTTAAAGATTTTACCAGGTTATTATTTTCACATTTTAATGAATTTTAAAAAATCTAAGCAAAATTTTGTTACAAATAAGGTACCAAATGAAAGGACATTTTTTTCCGAATCCGTCGGTTTAATTAACGTATCGATCGGACAATTACATTTTTTTTTAATTAACTAAAGTATGAAAAGTTGGTGCCATTTTTTTAAGTTAACTAAAATATGAAAAGCTGGTGGCAACTTGCGTCAGACAAACAGAACATAATTTCTCTTAGCCAATCCACACAGACAAACAGGAAGAAAACTCTGTTAGAAATATATGCAGAGAGAGATTGACTGATTAAGGAACTTGTTTAGAAGCAAAATTAATTAAAAGTAGTACTGTTTGCACCAAATTTTTATAAAATTTATTTTTGCAATGCATATAAAATGGGCTAATTGGGTTTTTAGTAATTTATAGCTATTTATTTTGTCCGAAACTAAGCGATATATATATATATATATTTTGGAATGGGTTACAGACTTCACCCTTAATATAAATGTTGTTGCAATTCAAATCCATATTCAAGAACTAGAATGCAAAAGTGTTCCAGTAATTTTTTCGGAGATTAGGAATGAATGAAATTTTTACGACTTTCTTGGCCACTTGAGAAATTTGGAGAAAAATGTAGTTTTCAATTAACAAAATCTGATAGATTTATCTTAATTAAAACGGGATTATTCATTTTTTCTAAAATTGTACATACCTTTCTCGTCTCTAACAATCGTCAAGTCATTAAAAATAATGGCTAACACTCGAACCAATTTAATTGAGTAAAACTGGCCGAATGGCACTGTGTGATATACTACTTTTAATATTTATTCTTAACAAGTGTTATATGTGCTCTGTTGTGCGTATAAGTCTTGTGACTTTCGCTGTACAAGTAGCGGTGTTATTCAATTTTTCTTTTTCTTTACTTTACTTTTCTTTCTTTTCTTTCTTTCTTTCTTTCTTTCTTTCTTTCTTTCATTCTTTTTTTTTTTTTTTTTTTTTACATTTACTAAATAAATTACATTCTTCGACAGAATATGCATACTTATTTAGGAACTATACTCCACGCAGCGTAGAATCTAGTTCGATTTATTATTAAACAACGAAACGCGTATTATCAACATTATTAGTTTTATTAGTTTATATTACTATTAAAATATTAAATTAAATTAAATCTAAAAGTATTTTAAAAAATCGTTACTTATCAAGATAAAATAAGATAAACTATTTACTTACAAATATGTTTTTAAAAATAATAATATTATTTATCAACGAATAGAAAAATATACAGATAATGTTACAATTTCTATTTATGAAAATAAATATTGTATTATAAAAACAAAATCATATTTTTCTTTAAATCGTATAATACATTTAAACTTTAAACTGTTTTCATAAAATTCCACAGTGCAAAAATTCCTGAATAACCGTAAAATATACTGTAAAGGTCATAGTGATAAATTTTTGAAAGAAAATTTACGATCATTTAAGAGGATGAAATATCCATATATTACATATCTTTTGTCAGAAACATTTTGCATTATCTGTGAGGATTTTATGGCAGGAAAATAAAAAGATATATGATCTTCAACAAAATAAGGATATAAATTACATTTCTTTAGTTTAGTAAAATCGCTAACATGTCTGTTTATATCTATAAGCTTCTTACATATGTATCGTAAAATAAAAGTAATAGATTCGGTAAAATATCTAAAATGATATGTAAATATATTATAGACAATAAATAATTAAAAGAAATAAGCATGTTGGGTTATATATATATATATATATATATATATGTGTGTGTGTGTTTGTGTGTGTGTGTGTGTGTGTGTGCATGGCACGAGCGATTAAACATACGCCGTTCGGTCACCGAATTGATGACCATTTGCTAAGGGGCACCCAATGGGCGATTTTCGCTACCCATGGCAAAGATAGCACAACTATGAATTCTCCGGGATTCGAACCCAGGTCCTATTGTGTGGGAGTCATGGACGCTAAACACTACACTGTCAGCAGCATGTCGAGATATATTACTCTGTAAATTATTTTTACAATGATTTCAAGTAAATGTCAAATATTTAGAGAAATCTACAAACTAGTATTCTCAAAAAGGAATTTTTGAATACCATTTTTTTATATTGTAATTTTCGTCTCTACTATTTCTATTTTTCCATTTAAAGTATTTACTACATGAAAATTTATGGTATCCAATTTTCCCTTTGTAGAACACTTGTTGCCAACATTTTCTAACATAATTAGAACAAGCCCTTTTTTCAAACAATGTTTTCGTAATGTAATGTTCTCTAACATGCAATGACGATTAAGTAAGAAACAAAATTAATCATAAAAAAGTTGTGCGAATTAAAGGGTTGTATGTTCAGGCACTATTATGTTAAAGCTAGGAGAGATTGCGCACATAAAGAATGGGAGTGAAGGAGTGGATTTTAAGCGCTGCTGCTTCAAGATGTTGTACAACAGCAATAGCATTTGTGCCGACGTGAATGTGCACGTTGATTGTTTCAGTTGTCTTCGATGAAACATAATCATTTTGTTTTGTTTTCGAAAATAAATACTTGAATTTCCATATCACTTCCTAGGAATTTTTAAACAATGGCAGTAGTACAAAATATTTTGTAATTAAAACATGTCACATAAGCTATTAACTTAGACTAACGGAACGAACACCAACAGTTCTCTAAAAAACCGAACAATCATTGAATAAAAGGCTGCGCAACCTCTCCTACAGAAAAGGGGTGTTTGTTCATTTGCAGCTTAACTGAGATCCTCACTTTCTATTAAATTCAATAGCAGGAGAGATTATGCAATTTATTGGTAATCACAAAATAATGAGGATAAGTTTGTTTAATGTCTGGAGCTGTACCAAAAGACAACTTCGACAAATGACCGAAGTAGTTTAATTTATTCAAGAGGGCGCCTCTTTTAGAAAACTGTCCCCAGTATATGAAATTTTACATTATTTTGGAGTGGCAACTGTAGACAAAAGCGACACCTCTCGTGATTTTTACTTCTTGAGTGTGAATTTTAGCCAATGGATAATGTAACGAATAATTTAATGTTATTGTACATTTGTTTAGTTTTGCAATAATTTCAAGTATAGTGTTCAAATTTTGCGCGACAATTTGCTGCTTAATCTAAAGCGAAAGAACTGAGTGTAAACAAAAAAATTATCAGCCCTCTGAAATTTCTTGTTAAGTATCGTAATCATCTATATTTTAATAAAATGAAATAAATTAAAATAACGTATTTTTATTTATTTATTTATTTATTTTTAAGTTGAAACGAGAAGATTTCAATCCAAGTGAAAGGATAGAAAATTGTGTAGGAAAGTTACAGCATTTACAACAATTAGTACAACGACAGTTTAAATCAACACACAAGAAAACATTCAAATTGAAAAGCATACTCCCCAACATACTAATTAATATTCCAATATACTAATGAATTATTGTTACCCCCGCCTTCTTTTTCACACCAGCATGCTTGCCAAAATACTAATTAATATTCCGTGGTATTGTCTTCTTTTTCACACCAGTATCTTTTTAGAGTATTTTAATTCTTATTTAATCGTAATTGCATTTGGAGTCTATTACTTTAAATATTTACTGGTGTGAGTAAAAGGACGGGCCAAACATTACTACGGAATATTAATTAATATGTTGGAGAGTATGTAAAAGTAAATGTAATAATTTTAATTTGAACATGTTAGTTAATAACTTAATGTAATTTTGTATTATTATCAGGTGTTCTTTTTATTCTGATTGATTAATAATTTTTGTTTATATATATATATATATATATATATATATATATATATATATATATATATATATATATATATATAGATTAATTTAAATTTATTTTATTCTTTAATTATTTTTTAATTATTGAATTGAAATATGCACTCCCAATACAAAAATATTTGTTTACAAAAACTTTACAACAATGTCATTTAAGAATAATTACTATTATTAACGATTTAACTCTATTTATAACTAAGCGCAATCTTTCCTACAGGTGTGCACAATGCATAGCTGCCAATATTTAATTTATTCCGGAGTATTTTTACCACTTATTTTTTAAAGTAATTTCATCTTATTTTATCGAAGTTATATATTGGAGAATTTTTTTTTATAAATAAAGTGGTGCGAAATAAAGGCGGGGCTAAAAATACTCCGGAGTAAATTAAAATATTGGCAGCTATGACAATCACAACTACCCTGCATGGAGAGACTGCACAAAATAACTCTGTTGGTCTTATTACAGCTATTTCTTTAAATTATAGCATAAGAACAAAATAGCAATAAAAATTTATTGAATTCGAAATAATTCAAAATTATTCAGCAACGGTTTAGTAAAAATGTACTATATGGATTTTTATATTATTTTGTTGAAAATTATACGGAATTCCTCCTAGTTTTAGCTTATCATTATTAACTCGTTCTTGTTTTCAATACTTGATAAATGTTAAATTATCCAATGATTAAATATTTGAAGGTATACAAATACTATATTTAATGAAGCCTGTGATTTCTACACTTCGTCAAATTTATCGAAAATTCTTTTGATTAAAGTTAATTATTTCTGCTTTGTTCAGGAATCATTTCCTTATTTGTAGTGTATAATACGTTATATAATTTTTAGCGAAGTATTATTTTATTTAAAGTCACACATTTGGTACTAAATAATTATAATATTCACATAATTTATCATGCACAATTTTTAAAAAAACATTCTCATTTAAACGATAGAATTGTATTAAAAAAAAACATGTAGTACATAAACGCAAAATTTTTTGTTTGTTGTTATTTCTTACAGTAGCTGTTTTTGTTTAGTACGAAAAAGAATAAAAGTTATGTTTAAAATTATGTATCATTTTTAATAAGAAGCATCAGAACAGAAAAATAAAAAACAATAAAAATAATGTAATATACATATTTTTTAATAACAAGTAAAAAAATAAACTTATATGATTGTTAATTTCTCTTTTCTAATTAACACGCTGCATCTGTTTCAAATTACATGTTTGATTCCCTACGTATCGGATGTAAATTTAGTACATTTGCATATTAATGAACATTTCTTCAATTCTTATTTCTTGAAATCAAACCATTTTCATTACAAAAGATGGAAAATTTAATGTAATATGTGTTTGCTTAGATTTCTTATCTTAGATGTACGCAATCTATCTTTAAAAGTTCGCAATACGAATTTTAAAACAATTCAACAATACGAATTTTAAAACAGTTGTAGTAAAATATATTCAGATGTCTACCACAACGGTGAGAATTTAAAATAAAATGAAATCGAAGTTTAGTAAAGTTTTCTATTGTTAAAGGAAAGAGGAGAAACGTATTTTTCAAAGATTTTTACTGCATCTGTATTTGCTCTAATGCATAAATAAGTAAAATAGAATTGAATGTTATATTTCATTACGTAAAATCTTCTCAAATGAATAGTTGACTGGCTGGAACCCGTCGAATTCGACGATTACTTTTCCGTAATTTTTCAAAAATCGTCGCATCATTAGTTAAACGTATTTCAAGTTAAAAAATCTAATATAATTTATGACATTTCACTTCAAAAAAAAAAAAAAAAGAAAGTCTGGAAAATGCTTATAAATAGAAATACTATATTTGACATCACTTTCTACAAAGTACTGTCAATGTGACTAAAACTGACTCCAAATAAACACTTGCTATCTTTTATTTTCTATTTTGTTTAATACTAAGACTACATGTTAGCTGACCCGTCCGGCGTTTCCCGGGCCCATGGTAATAACCTTAAATGAACCTTAAATTTGCATGGTTTTACATCTTTTACTCGATTTTGTTTGAATTTCTATTTTTAAATAAAAGCATCGCGAAAAAATAATCGGCTGTAACAAAAAAAAAATTACCTCGAACTGAGCAAAACTCTGCCTTGTGACCCCGGTGCCTTCGGCATACGCCGGCCGCTAACATAAAAAATATTCCCAAAAATTAACCTGGAACCGAACGAACCCGCCAGGTGTTGCCCGGGCCCATGATACCTTAAATGAACATTAAATTTGTATGAGTTTATCCCTTTAACTCGATTCTGCTTGAATTTCTATTTTTAAATGAAAGCGTCACAAAATAATAATAATAATAATAATAATAATAATCACCTGTAACAAAAAAAGAAAAAAAAAAACCCTCATACAGAACGAAACTCGGGTTCGTGACTCGGTGCCTGCGGCAGCGTATATGCAGGCCGCTAATAACATGAGAAAATTCACAAAAATTAACCTTAAACCGAACAAACCTCTGACTCGTGTTACCTCTGCCTGTGGCTGCGTCACTGTATAGAAGGCATGCTATGCACGCGCTGCAAAATCCACTTTCCTCCACCAGGGGTCGCAGTATGTTGTGCACGAACATCACCAATCGCCTTGAATTTCTAAGACCTTTCAAATAAGATGGTGTCAACTGAAAAATCTTTTAGTTGCACTTTCCACCGCCAGGGGGCACAGCGAGTTCTATACGAACAACACCAACGGTCAGGAAATACCAAGACCTTTTTAAAATAAGATTTAACATGGTAGGGTCTACTATAAAATCACCTAGTTCCCTTTTTAACCACCAGGGGGCGCACTATATTGTATACAAACAACCCCAATCAACATGAAATTTCAAGACCTTTATCACCAATCGTCTTGAATTTCCAAGAACTTTCAAATAAGGTGTCACATGGTTGTGTCAACTACAAAATCCTTTAGTTGCACTTTCCACCACCAGGAAGCACAGTGTGTTCTGTAGGAACATCACCAACGGTCAGGAAATACCAAGACCTTTAAAATAAGGTGTAACATCATAGGGCCTACTTCAAAATCACCTAGTTCCATTTTTCACCACCAGGGGCGCCCTAAATTGTATGCAAATATCCCCAATCAACATGAAATTTCAAGACCTTTAAAATGAGGTGCTACATGTGTGGGTCTAGAACGAATTACCCTCTCAAACTAATTTCCCCCATCCCCCCCTTCCAAATCTACTTTCCCCCTTTTTTCCCCCTTTAAATACGAAAATTCCAAAATTGCAGATATTGTTTTTTTAGTATTCGAGTCTAATTCCCCCAGGTACAATTTCTTCACCGTGAAGTAATTTCGAGCTGAAATTATCTCGCAAACGTGTTTTTAAACCCTGCAACCCCCAGGGGGGGGGGGGGGTAACCGTTCGACTTTTTATATTTTTCTCTTTTCATGACACATCTGCAGACCAAGACCTTTTTTTAGACACCTCAACCAATATTTTACACCTAGCCGTTCTCTCAATATAGTGGAGACAAACAAAAACATGTTTCAAATTAATATATAGATAATTATGGTTTCATTAGAAAAATCATTGTCCAATTCAGTTAGGTTTTTGATAAAAATAATAATTTTTATAAGTATAATTATAATGTATACATCTTATATATATTATAAATGTGAATGTCCGTTTATTTAACTGAGTTTCACGCTAAAACTGCTCGATGGATTTCGATAAAATTTGTTATGGAGATAGCTTATACCCTAACTTAGAAAGTTGGCTGCCTTTTATTCCGAAAAAAAAACTTTTTTTTGTTATTTTTATGCATAAAATAGCAATTTTGTAAGCTAATAATAGCAAAAAATTAGCCATTTAAATTTTAACCATAATTTAATTGTTGCCAAAATTAAATTTAACTATCCATAATTTAATTGTTGTCGAGTTTATTTTTTTTTTCCAACAGGAAAATAAATACATTTATCTAAACGTGAACAATAAAAAGTAAAAAAAAAAAAAAAAAAAAAAAAATATGCATCTCACAAAAATTGACGTCATTTTTAATTTAAAATTTCTTTTACAAAGTGCTAATATAGTTTACGATGCTAATGTGTGTTGTACTAAAATCAGTTTTATTTATAGATCCTCCTGGGTGATTTTTTAAATTGTTGCGTTGAAGTACACCGAACATTTTTCGCCAAGAGGTTTAATTTAGCAACAGCGATTTTAATCTAGGTAGTTCAAGAAAAATATAAAAGAGGTTTAATTTAGCAACAGCGATTTTAATCTAGGTAGTTCAAGAAAAATACAAAAGAGGTTTAATTTAGCAACAGCGATTTTAATCTAGGTAGTTCAAGAAAAATGTAAAATTAATAAAGTTGTGCAGCACGATAATGTATAGTTATTTATTTATTTTTTTATATACCAATCACTACGCTAATTTAACATACAAATAAATGAGCTGCTGTGTGTGACTGCACTTGCACGCTGTCGGGCAGAAATATTTGATTAATTCAAATTAGTATTTAAATAACTAAATAAAGATACGTTTAATAGAAAGCATAGTCTTGGAGACAAACTTGGCGAGTGGGCGACCAAATTTGGTGAAAAATGATAGTTTAGGATTCCCGATGTTTCGAAGCTCTCCGACACACGGGAACGTAGACCTTGAGCTTACCAAGGGATTCTCGATGGAGTCATCTCCAAGCCCCATCGCCAAAAGTTATAAGTAGGTGTGAGTTGATTTTTGCGAAAGAGTATGAACAGCTTCAACTGTTTCCAGAATATTCGAAGAATTAACACCAGCTATTGGACTATTTTCGAAAATATTTGTTTTAATAATAGTTTTTTTTTGTACAGATTCGAGAAGTTCAAAAAATGTTTGATATTGCCAAGGAGGTCCCATACTAAAGCTGTGACGAAAATAGTCGCCAATCGAAATATATTCAGTTACAAAGAAATCATTTAAATATAGTGTCCAGCGAAGCGGGCAAAGCCTGCTAGTATATGCATATTTTTAAGCGCAAAATGTATTGGTATATTAATGAAATATGATTTTCATATAAAAAATTAAATGTTTTCCCATTAAATCTATGTTATTTATTGAGTAAACCAACGAATTCATTTCTAAAATTTTATTTTCTTATATATATTTTTTTTTTTCAGTTTCTTGCATGTTTCATAGTTTTTTTGCGACACAAAATTGCATTTAAAAACACATATGTTATAATGATAGACTAAATACTTATGACATTACTGTACAAATATCTCTAATCTATCTATCTATCTATCTATCTATCTATCTATCTATCTATATATATATATATATATATATATATATATATGTGTGTACACTGTCGGCAGCAAAAGTATCCGAGCTCTAGCAATAGCCCCCTGCCTGTAAAAGACACACTTAATTCTGCTTTGTTAAATAAATCCTGTCGAATCATGTTCTTAGTCAGTATAAGAACATGATTCGACGAGAATTTATTTATCAAAACAGTTTTAAGTATTAGGACTGAGGGCTTATTAGTCTCAGACAGCGAATTTTGCGTCGTCGTTTTCGATAGTTGGACATTTGCCGAAATCATTTTTCGATAGTTGGACATTTGTCGAAATCATTTTTCGATAGTTGTACATTTATCGAAATCTAAAACTTATCGAAAATATAATTGAATAATTTGAAAGCGATGTTATAATTGGGGAGAAAAAAAAAACTAATAGTCCTTCGTCCTAAACTAAATTCTGCTTTTGCCAGAATTTCATCAAAATCTTTTCAAAATGACATTGACATGAGTCCCCCCAAGGCACAACTATGACATGAGTCCCCCCCAAGGCACAACTTTGACATGAGTCCCCCCCAAGGTACAACTTTGATATGAGTCCCCCCCAAGGCACAACTTTGACATGAGTCCCCCCAAGGCTCAACTTTGATATGAGTCCCATCCCCAAGGCACAACATTGACATGAGTCCCCCCCCCAAGGCACAACTTTGACATGAGTCCCCCCCAAGACACAACTTTGACATGAGTCCCCCCCAAGGCACAACTTTGACATGAGTCCCCCCCCAGGCCCAATTTTGACATGAGTCTCCCCAAAGCACAACTTTGACATGAGTCCCCCCCCAAGGCCCAACTTTGGCATGAGTCCCCCCCAGGCCCAACTTTGACATGAGTCCCCCCCCAAGACCCAACTTTGACATGAGTCCCCCCCAGGCCCAACTTTGACATGAGTCTCCCCAAGGTACAACTTTGACATGAGTCCCCGCAAGGCACAACTTTGACATGAGTCCCATCCCCAAGGCACAACTTTGACGTAAGTCCCCTCAAGGCACATTTTTTTTTCATTTTTAATACAAAAAAGAACTTACGGGGGAAAAAAACGCATTTTCTAAGATACTTTCTGAATTGCATAAAATTGAATTTCTTTGTGCGTTTAATGTGTACTTTTCTGTGATAAAATCATCTGCATTTATGATGAAAAATAATTTTAATAAACAACTTGTACTGTGAGAATTTGTATGAGAAATTATAGAAGAAAGTCTTGTGGTGGCCACAACGTACTAGTATATTTGATAAATACGAATTGTACATGGTAAAAATAAAATAAAATTAAATTAAATTATGACAAATGACGAATGGGATTTCATTAATGAAATTGAACTCTTTTATATAATAAAGTTCTATAATTAGAAAAACAGTCTGGTGTTAAAGAATTTAATAATTCTTGATTTACGTTAATAATCTGATGTGTCACTCATATGAGTTTCTCTTACCCTGCATTTCAATATTTTAAAGATACATTGCAGATTAAGGGGTAAAATAAGAAGAACTGTATGAAACACAAACCTGTGTGAAAGGGACTGCCGCCTGCGCTCAACATTCATTTCAAAATAGTAAATACATTTAAATAAAATGTATAGCTTGTTAACTGTTAAGTTATTTTAAGTTACGCTGATAACACACATACAGGATCAAACGTTATAAACTTGACATTAGTATTCAAAGAACCCCAAAAAGCGTAATTATACAAAAAGCAAACACTGAAAATTTAATTTAAAAAAATACTTTACTTATCGCGCGGGTGTGACAAATTAATTTTTCTTCTTAAGTAGTTTCCTAGACATGGTAAATATAGTAAAGCATTTCCACCAATTACATCAAATAGAAAATAATGCTTTTGCTTAGTTATTATTAGATCTGTTTGTCATCTATAAACTATGTACACACCACATTGTGCGATTAATGTAGTCCTACATTAATCGCACACAGCACAATCTGAAATGCATTTCTTCAATTTCCTAACGTAGTCCCACTATATTCTAAATCTTTTGAGTACCCCTGTAAACAAATGATGAATAATTTTTATATCTGATTCCACACAAAATGTGCTTTCATGATTTAATAAATGTAAGTGCAGCCTATAGATGTTAAACTGCACACTCATAAAAAATTCGCCCATAGTCGTAATGTACTGGAATTTTTTTGGATGTCTCTGTACATGAACCATTTACTTAATCTCAAGAAAAAGTTTAGTGTCCCTATATGATACAGATTTAATTTAGAGAGTTTCCAATTCCTGCTACTTTTCGATCTTGAGATATGCAGACACACACACTCAGTTCATTCGCTTAAAAGATGATTTTCGTATTCATGGGACCTTAAAACATCTAAATATAACAAAAACTGACATCCGAAAATTTGACCTAAAAACACTACTTTCTTTGCCATATATATGGGTGAGAGAAAGTAAAATTTCAAACTAGACAATAATTTCTCTATATTTATATAATCACATTGCATACAAATGTGGTCTACAAACTCTAAATTGAAGTACAGAAGCAATATAAGTAGTTAACATTATTATGACACATTGAAATCTCTATTTATTTGTCAACATTATTACCATTTGTTTACTGAATTAATTCAAGAAATGTAATTTTTCTGCGCATTGATTTGTAATCCTTTTAATGTCATAAATATAAATTAATTATAAGATAAAAAAAAAAAAATTATAAACCATGTTTTTAAATTTTCTGTTGAATGATATAAACGCTACTGAAGGCAGCCGGAACCCCAGCAATTCGATAAAAGTATTAAAAAAATTCCTTGCTATCGTCTTTTGAGCCATTATAAATGTTTCAAATGGCTATCTAGCCGGGAAGTTAGTTAAAAGTTGATTGCAAGCTTTGTACTGGAAACGCTGCCGAAGGCAGCAGGGTCCCAAAGCAATTGGATAAAAATATTTTTAAAAAGCATTTTCACCGTATTCTAAACTATTCCGAAAGTTTCAAATGTCTAACTACTCGGGAATTTAGTTAAATAAATTTTCTGTTGAATCATATGAACGCTGCCGAAGGCAGTAGGGATCTGAAACAGTTGACTAAAATTATTTTAAAAAACGTATTGCCACCGTGTTCTGAGCTATCCTGAAAGTTTCAAATATCTAGCTAGTCGGGAAGTTAGTGAAAAATCGATTGTAAGCTTTGTACTGGTGACGCTGCCGAAGGCAGCAGGAACCCGAAACAGTTGGCTAAAGGTATTTCAAAAAATGCATTTTCACTGTGTTCTGAACTATTCTGAAAAGTTTCAAATGTCTAGCTAGTCGGGAACTTAGTTAAAGAAATTTTTTGTCGAATAATATAAGCGCTGCTGAAGGCAGCGGGACCTGAAATAGTTGACTAAAATTTTTAGAAAAATGTATTGTTACCGTGTTATGAACTGTCCTGAAAGTTTGAAATATCCAGATAGTCGGAAAACTAGTGAAAAATCTATTGCAAGCTTAGTACTAATAACGCTGCCGAAGGCAGCAGGAACCCGAAACAGTTGTCTAAAGGTATTAAAAAAATGTATTTTTGCCGTGTTCTGAACTATTCTGAAAATTTTAAATGTCTGGCTAGTCGGAAAGTTAGTTAAATAAATGTTCTGTCGAATTTTATAAGCGCTGCCGAAGGCAGTGAGACCTGAAATAGTTGACTAAAATTATTAGAAAAATGTATTGTCACCGTGTTGTATGCTGTCCTGAAAGTTTCAAATGTCTAGCTAGTCGGAAAGTTAGTGAAAAATCGATTCCAAGCTTTGTACTGATTACGCTGCCGAAGGCTACAGGAACCCGAAACAGTTGGCTAAAGGTATTAAAAAAATATATTTGCACCGTGTTCTGAACTATTCTGAAAGTTTCAAATGTCTAGCTAGTCGGGAAGTTAGTTAAATAAATTTTCTGTCGAATAATATAAGCGCTACCGAAGGCAGCGGTACTTGAAATAGTCGACTAAAATTATTAGAAAAATGTATTGTCACCGTGTTGTGAGCTGTCCTGAAAATTTCAAATATCTAGCTAGTCGGGAAGTTAGTTAAAAATCGGTTGCAAGATTTGTCCCTGACAAACACACAAACAAACCCACAAACAAGAATCGAAGTTAATAGAAACATGGTAAATAACACATACGGATGAGATTTTTAAATAATTTGAAATGAAAAAAGCTTTTATAATTTTAAACATAAGCCCTTAAAAAAAAGAAGAAGAAAAGAGCAAGAAGAAGAAAGAAAAGAAGAGGAAAGAAGAAAAGTACATTTAAAGAACATTTAGAAGATGAATAGAATTTTAAATTTTTAGACAAACTTTTATAAATCACAAATTTGAAGCATTTTATATGGGTCCACAGGAATTTTTACATGAAGAAATAATGCCTGTAAGTTAATTATAAATTATGTATTAATAATGGAGACGGTTCAGGTACAACAAAGATTATAGCTGTCAATTTATTACGGATTGTCCATTCTTTATATCATTACTTTTCAATAGTACTCTTTTTAATAGTACTCTTTTGTAATATTTATAAGGTATTAAATAAGATGAAAATTATTATTTGTAAATAATGGTATGAAAATTATTTATGTTCTATATCAAATTGACAGCTATAACCCATATATCTCCCTAACAGCACATCTCATACCCAAGACATCTTCAGGATATCCAGTGGGTGAAAGTACGTCTAAGGGACATCCTCAAGATGTATTATGAATAAGTGTGCTGTTAGGGCTATCATCTTAATCGCGTGTGCCATGAAAAATTGACTATCAATTTAAAATACATTTAATGATTTGTATTTTTTTTTTTTTTTTTTTTTTTTTTTTTTTAACCGACTTAAACATTTAGAAGATGAAGTTAGGTTGTCTGTTATTTTGTCATAACCAAAAATTAAAGATCTTTTAACGTACAGAAATAAATAAGTAAATAAAATCTTTTAAGTGTTCTTGTCCAAATTAAGATCGCAACCGACTTTTAATTATTTTCATAACTGATTTTTTTTTTCATAAGGCACTTGCGTACATGAAAGAATTTATACATACTTGTAAGCTATATAAAATGGGATATGCATTGGCCAATAAGAGTTAAGTTCGTGCAGTAACTCTAGAGCACAGCTCATATACATGTATCACATTTTCTTTTAGCTTTGTTCTTCAAATATGATAATAACATACACAGACACTTACAGAACAATCACTATAAACCTGATTTTCGTAGTCAGAAGACCTCAAAACGTTCAAATATATTAAAAATATCGTTTCAAAAATTCAATCAAAAAACAACACTTTCTCTGTCATACATGGGTAAGAGAAAATAAAAAAGAAAAAGAATGAAAGGAAGGAAAAAGAAGAAAAATAAAACTAAATATTAAAGATATTTTCCCTCAAAAAAAGGGTCTCAACAGCGGCAGAGCGGTTCTACGCTAAAAGCTTATAGACTAAGTCACGATTGTCGGCCTAGAGTACGGACTTTTCCGTTGTTTTCTCTGAAACTTGCGTAAATATGGGCTAGGACCCCTTAGGAAGACTTCGAGGGCATTCCCCCTTGGGCCTAGAAATCTAGAGCGGTGATTTGGCCTTTAATCCCACAATCCAGTCCAACCATACCCATTAGAAAAAGAGGGGTTATTAAAAACGTTTCGTTGTTTACGTCCTTCTGTTAACTAGAACAGGCCTATCCTTTACGCAAAGCATTCAGGGTACATGTACCGCGCCCTACTACTGCTCCACTGCTGTAAAGATTATTTTTAATTAATTTCAAAAAATAAAAAAAAAAATGTTTTGAAAAATTGAGAGAATGAAATGTTTTCATATAAGTATCTTTAATGCATGCATGCTTTAATGCAGAAATTTTCACGTATTTATGGCAAACCACTTGTCGGGAAAAATTGAGAGTTCGCAGATTTCAAATGCGAAGTGAAAACTGCAATATTCAACTAGGTGCAAATTCGTAATCTATGCTTCCACAATTCGGAAGTGTAGCCTTTATTGAAACACAAAAAATTATTGACCAAATGTTAAGCAATATTTTGAGATTTTTCTGGGCCAAATTGTGCACCGTATAATTTTTTGTACTATTCTATCATTTGTTTAGATGAATGTTCATTGTTATCATATGCACCTTGTCACTATTTTGTCCTGAAAAATTAAAATTTACCACTAATAGAGCAATTTTTTTTCCTGTTCAGCTGTCCCACAGCCTACATAATTTGGTAGTTGGCCAACCCGGCGATCGCCAGGTAGCCGGGTGGGCCTCTCCGCCCCTGATTAATGCATTATCATATACTAAAATTTATTTTTTTTTTTCTTTCTTTTCTTTCCTATCATTCTTTCTTTTTCTTTTTTCCGGTATTTAGAAAATGTAATCTTTTATTAATTTTAAGAAAACCCCAAAATTTTTTTCTAAGCATTTTTATTTATCCCAAACTGTCCCACTAAATTTCTGTCCCTAAATATTCCCTGCCCACCAGCGACTGAGCTGTTCTGCACTCAAAGTTGGTAGATGGAAGGTGCCGGATTCGATCTCATGTCGCGCTCATTGACCTAGTTGTTCGGAGTTTTCCGAGCTATCCTCCAAAACTCGTGTAAATACTAGGACCCCTTAGAAAGACCCCCACGGAGGACACTTCCTAGGCCTAGGACACATACGGAGTCAATCGACCTTAAACAAAATCCTCCTCCAACCCTAAATATTTCCTATGAAAATTAACAAATCCACAAGTCTGGAAGTACTAAATCCTACAAAAAAGCGTAAGCGCACGATACACAAATTTCTGAAAAAAAAAAATTATAATAATGAATTAATTGAAAATTAACTTTTTTTTTTTTTTTTTCCTCGTCAACACATAAAAAATTCCTTTCTTTTTACTGTAATGTGAGTATAGAATATTCGATTTTAAATAAAGATGGTGTTGAAAATACCGTACATATTTTTAAATAGGCAGTGATTTTCCTTCCTTATTAACATTGAATTCATTATCAACTTTCAAAATACAATTATGATATAACACTGCTTTATGAGAAATTTATTCATGCCGTTGCTTTATGTATTTAATTTGGATGTATAAATCTAAGAGTAAGTAATATGCATAACCAAAATTTTTAAATTAAGTAATAAACAAAACGAGCGGTATTCCTGCAATAGAAAAGTACAATACAGTAACGACGTTTATTTTTATATCAAAACACATTTTTTTCTGAAATACTCCATGCTCTTTATTATAGAAACATTCTATAAGAATTTGTAATGTGTCGGTATTCATTCAAGCGCACCGGATTAATGAACATTCTTATATATATAATTTCGACCGCAACTTTTCCATCGCAGTCTTACACGAAATCTAATCCGCCCAAAAAGGAATAAACCAATTTAAATTCGAATTTTAAAAATTATATATAATTTAGTAACTGTTTGCATTTTCTGGTGTGAAAGATAAATTAACATTGTTTAAAATATAATAGTTCGTTACAGTTTATTTATATTTAACCCTGTAAAAAAAAAATGAATATTACTTAAAATTTACTGCGGAAGTGCGAAATATAACAAAGATAGATTATTTTCTGTAAATTAAAAATTAATATTTTTAATTTCCAGTTAAATTATTTCTCTAGTGACAAATGTTACTCAGATATAAGTGAAAATATGATATAAGTAATCTTACAATTTGCATAAACATGACTTAATTTATATATATATATATATATATATATATATATATATTTTATATCAGAATTATTGGTTAGTGCTCGAATACTTTTGCTGCCGACTGTACTTAAGTGTGTGATTATTTCTAAGCAAATACTCATGAATTATAGTTTAATATAAGAAGCATTATATATTCAAGCATCCATTTTATCAATTATTCTTATTTACTTTAAAATTTGAAATCTCACTAATCACTTTTATTGTTCTATACAAAAATCAAAATATTTTTTTAATGAATCACCTTTCACCCTTTTTATTAAATAACAAGCAAGCGCGAGCAAAGTAATAAAATAGTAGTAATAATCATTTTTTTTCTCCTTCTATTTAACACCGCTTTCAATGAGTTATAAATTTTATTTCGTACTAGCAGGGTTTTCTTGCTACTCTGGTCACTACATGTGAATCTTTTTACAGTAATAAATCGTATTATCTCTAGCTGTATATTTATTAATAAGACTAAAAAAAGTGAACACATATCATTTTCAACGTAAGAATTATTTCGAAAATATTTTATTTGTAAAACATAACGTTCGAATGGCAACATTTTTTGTATTAAATATATATATATATATATATTCTAAGAAAAGAGCTTGTATTTGTTATTTAGACAAATAAAATATTTATCTGTAACGTGGAAAAGAATTATCGCCTTTTTATATGTAGTAGTAAAATATCTCAAATATACTCACACACCTATCAACGTCGAGTCTAAATCGCCAAAGCTAAAAAGATGCCGTTTAGAGTGCGGATCTTTTTCATGACTTAGGGGATCACTATAAAATTATTTAACGAAATTTACCCTTAAGTAGTTGAAAGAAGATCCGAAGATTTTTTTTTTTAACCTTCTCACCATATCTCTGCAGCGTTTTACCTTAGAAGACTGAACCTTAGCAAAAGGCCTACTCTTAAGCCCTAATTAAGATAAAATAAAGAATTTTCTACATTTAATAAGATTTTTCTAAAACTTAATCCTTAAGGAAGGGAAAGGGGTTGTCAAAGAGCTGTAACCGTTCTTCGCACGTGGAAATCACAAAGCTTTCAGATAAATGCTTAAAATTTAGCAAAATCATTCTTCTTAGGCCCTAATTTAAGTAAAAGACTAGAATCTTGGAAAATTTAACCTTTAAGGGTGTGAAATAGGGTGGTTCGAAAAAAAACTTTTTTTTTTTTTTTTTTTTTTAATTTCAGATCGCTACAGTGCACAAAAGTTGCCATTGGTATAGACATGAAAAAAGCACTAATTATTATTTTTTAATAAATTTGTCTTCAGGTCGCGCAATGCCATCGAAGTTTGCAAAAAAATGTGAAAAACCTTAATTTTTCATAATTTTTTTAAGCACGCCAGATGGTTTTAATTGCGTTCCTATACCATGAATTAACTACTAAAAGTATGTGAAATCAATATATATGCACTTATTATGCATTTGTTTCATATCTTCCGGTCGCGCAACATAGTACAAAATGAGTAAAATTAGTAGTTTTTGCAAAATTTCAAAGTTTGACTGTTTAGTACATTTTAATCATGACTTTTAGAGATGCTATAGTTTAATTCTATTACAATAATATATTTAAAATTCAAGCATATAAGATAAACGTGGCTATAAGATAGACGTAACGTACGTGACGAATGCCAGCGATGCGCGCGCAGCGCAGCCAGTCGCAGCCATTATCGTTTCCCGCTATTTCCTTCAGTCTGCTCATGCCTCTACCTCGAATCAGTACTACATTGTTTTGTACTTAAGTCCTTATTTTTCTGTCTACTTTTGCGTTCACTGTTTGTACAAACTTAAACGTGACAATTTCAAGACGAAAGGATGCTCTCTTTTTGATATCGCGGCGTGTAAATGTGTAATTGTTGCTAATGACTGTTCATGTAAGAAATCTCCGGATACATGTGTATGTCCTCTAAGTGGGAACTGCGATTGTGAAAGAAGATAAAAAATTCCACCTTTGGAATTAAGGTTTATGTACTTGCACATTTACACGCCGCGACATCAGAAAGAGAGCATCCTTTGATATCGTCAGTTTGTCAAGTTTAAGTTTGAATGCTGGTTTATCTTTGTCACGTCGAAACGTCTTTTTGAGTTTACTGCATGATTTGTACTAAGAACTAATTAGCTAGATGACTCTGTACTCCGTAACAGTTGGGGATCGAGGCTTTGTCATATAAACCGATAATTTTATTTGCTACTGTTGAGGCTACTCTTGGAAAAGATACACTCTTGTTGTTTATTGTCACAGCTATGTTGAATCTCTGTTGAAAGCAGAAGCGAAGGGCGTTTTCATGACTAGGAAGCTTGTTGTGCAACAAGTCTCCTGGGTGACCAAAAATAGGGCACTCAAAATCTTTTCTAGTTATTGTCCCTATGCCAACTTTCATTGGTACATCCATTGTATCAATAACTGTCGTATTTCAAGTACAAACACTTAACGCAAAAGTAGAATACGGATTTAAGCACAATACAATCTAGTACTGACTAGAGCTAGCGGCATCAGCAGACTGAAGAAAATAGCGGGAAACGATAATGGCTGCGACTGGCTGCGCTGCGCGCGCATCGCTGACATTCGTCACGTATGCCACGTCTATCTTATAGCCATGTTTATCTTATATGCTTCTATTTTAAATATATTATTGTAATAGAATTAAACTATAGCATCTCTAAAAGTCGTATGATTAAAATGTACTAAACAGTCAAACTTTAAAATTTTGCAAAAACTACTAATTTTACTCATTTTGTACTATGTTGCGCGACCGGAAGATATGAAACAAATCTATAAAAAGTGCATATATATTGATTTTACATACTTTTAGTAGTTAATTCATGGTATAGGAACGCAATTAAAACCATCTGGCGTGCTTAAAAAAATTATGAAAAATTAAGGTTTTCACATTTTTTTTGCAAACTTCGATGGCATTGCGCGACCTGAAGACAAATTTATTAAAAAATAATAATTAGTGCTTTTTTCATGTCTATACCAATGGCAACTTTAGTGTACTATAGCGATCTGAAATTTAAAAAAAAAGTTTTTTTCGAACCACCCTAGTGTGGGGGTGTCTAGCATTTCTACTCGTGTTTCGCACGGCGAAGGGCGCTGTGGTTTCTTTTAGAAGAATGAGGATTAGAAAAATACCTTTTCTTAGGTCTAAATTAACGTAAAAAATAAGAATCGTCCGCGAAATTTAACACTTAAAGGGATGAGAGACGTGGAGTAGGCGTCTAGCATTTCTACTCGTTCTTCGCACGTGGTAAATCGCAGTGGTTTCGAATAGAATTTTTCAGCAAATCCGAACAAAGCTTAACCATCATCAGAAATCAGAATAAACAATACTGGTCAGCAGATCAAATTAATTAGCATTGATCTCAATTTATTTATTTATTTATTTTTATTTTTGCCCTGGCGTAAAACAGGTAAAACTGTTAGTTTTATTATAATGTGGAAAACGGTTACTGTTTCTTACTACTCATTCTAATGCTAGTAAATAAAATTTTCATACAACCCTAATAAAGCTTTACAGTTTTAACTATTAAAATTCCCTTTTGCTGTCAAATAGCATCTCTTAAATGACGTCATTTTTTATATACGATAGCACTTCATTTGAGAGTTTTTGTGAAAGTGACCTGAGAGTTATTGTGAAACCCTAAAAAAGGTTAAATTAAAAATTTATTCTTACAAAGACATGCTATATAGAAATGAAAGTTTCAGCATTAAGAAAATTCTTGAGAAAGATAAACATTGCAAGAGATGAATTTTTTTAAATATTCAAAATGTTCAAAAAAGTTTTCCAGACCATTTTCTTGGTTATTTGTTTTTGTATAAATATTCGTTAAGCCATAAAATTTAAAGGTCTCCAAAGCTTTTTAAAATAGTTTGAATATTAAAAATATTTCATCGCTTGTAATAGTGAAATATCTATCTTTCTCTAGTATTATCTGAACGTTGAAACTTTCATTTCTTTATAGCATGTCTTCGCAAAAATAAATTTTTATTTTACGCTTTTTATTGTAAGGTTTCACAATAAAAAGCTTCTACTGGTAAAAAATGTTTTTTTTTAATTAAATTTTTATTTATGTATTTATATGTTTATTTGTTTTAATTATATTAAGACACTAAGCAGTTAAACGTATTCACAGTAATATATTTAAATCGTAAGCATGGAAATTTATCGAAAGCATAATTTTAGAAAGTTTTATTTAAAATCGCTAGGGGCTCTGCCCCCTGCCCCCCTCCACTTACCAACAGCCGAGGGAGGCTTCGCCTCCTCTCGATTCACTTTACTTATTACATCATGCAGAGCTCTGCCCGCCTATTGGCTGCTTTGTTTTTCGCTAAATAGGAATATTAATAGCGCATAACAGAAGAAAAAAGCAGAAAAAATTATAAAAAAAACACCATATTCAATATCAAACTGAAATACATAATATTTAATGCCATATATATATATATATATAAATTATGCTGAAATTCTTCTTCTTCTTCTTCTTCTTCTTTTTTTTTTTTTTTTTATTATTATTATTAGAAATAAATTCGTAGTATCTAGAACCATTTTTATTACAGCTTTAGTTATATGACCCTTTTTATTTCTTTTTACAGCCATGAATCCAGGTCGCGGTACCCCAGTCGGTAAAGCGCCGATCTCATAATTGGAAGATTGCCGGTGCGATGCTTGAGACCACCAAAGACCGTCGTGTACACTAATGGTGGATGGTGCACATAAAATCCGTCGTTACCGCAAAGTCCTCCATGTGCCCATCAAAACTATACCTCTGAAGGTCACCAAAGCGGGGTAGCCATCCCCTTCGTGTAGGACCAAAACTGTGGTGCGTCCCAGACCGTCGCCACTTACCCATAGTGCAGTACTGGTGCGACGTTAACCCAACCTGCCTACCTACAACCATGGATCACTTTATAACTTCCCCATGTAAAATGACTTCATGACAGAAGAATAGCATCACTGGGGGAAACTTTTTTCAAAGTGGCAAATAGAGTAACTTCATAAACCCGTCGTTTTTAGTTAATAACTACTTGAATTAAAATGATAGAAATTTCTAAACAGCTGAAATATCTCTCTTGGAGTATTCGGAACACATTGCCACCTCTCATGACGCAAAGGACCCTGCCCTCCGAGAGAAGATGCGGTCATAGACAAAAAAAAAAAAAAAAAAGAAAAAGGAAAAGAAAATCACGCCAGTGACAGTAACTTTTTCAATATATTGAGATTTCTTTCCTTTGTAATTTCATTTTTTTTAACCCTTTACTTAGAGAGAATATATAGTACATTGAAAGTAACTTACATATCAAATTAGAAGTTTCTAACTACAATAATAGCAAAGAAATCATAAAGTGTGTTTTTCAATAGGTTTTTTCCACACACCGTTCTACTGCGCATGCGCTTAAATTTTGAAGTACCTAAAATACTTCTATTATCGTTACAAGCATTGACTATATCACGCTTTGTTTTAATCGCTTCTGTTGTTTGAGTAGAAATCTAAGTCATACATACATATCCCACATACAAACAAAGACTTTTATTTATATTAAAATTTATTATATGTATATCAATAAACATTTTCTAATGAAATCAAAACATTTTCTGTGATTAAATATTCTTATTTAGTCACAAACTTATGTAACATCAATGTACTTTGTTTACGTGCAATTCTTATCACCGATATATCAGTCTAATTAAAAATTCTTTTTATACAAAATTCAAATTTGTGCTTTCATCAAATATCGTCATAGTAAAACGTATTCATGTTGCCGAAACAATGGCGAAGGTTTCAAAGTTAAATGAAATTCAAGAAGAATACTTTATGTGAAAATGTCTATTTCTTTGCAGATATAAAAGAAACAGGATGTAACTTATTTTAAAAATGTTTGCCTCTATGTCTTTGTTTGTTCTAACGTACAAAGAGATAAAACGGATTTGAAATTTATAACTTGTCAATAAGTTTAACTGATAAGAATATTTTTCTGTAAATAATAATAATAATAATAACGTGGATTTTTAAAAAATATATTATGATGTATTCAAGGGAACACACCCTAGGCAATTATTTTAAATATTATGGAATACTACTATTTTTCCATAAAGAAACCCCATTTAAGTACCTCTTTGAAGAAGAAAAACGTAAAACGTAATAATCAATTCTAAGTTAAAGAAACTCAATCATGAAATGTAAGCTAACTAAAAAGTTATTTTATTTTTATTTTTTCTACTCTTTAATTTTGTTCAATAAACAAAATTTTAAACAATTATATATATTCTTTGATTTTCAACATATAATGTTCCCTTTTTTTTCGTCCATTTTATAGTATGATTACTCATTTTATATGCTTTATTTTTAAGATTTTTTTTTTTTTTTTTTTTTAATGTTTATCTTAATGTTTATATGCAATAGACTAAATTTAAATTTAATACAACATACAAAAAAAAAAAAAAAAGTTCATTAGCGAACTTAAAAATATGTATGCTTAATAAACGTGTATTATATATGTCACAGCTGCCAACATTTTACTTTATTCCCGAGTATTTTTAGCCCCGCCTTCATTTCGTACCACTTATTTTTTTAAGTAATTTTGATTTATTTTATCGCAGTTATATATTGGAGATAATTTTTCTATAAATAAAGTGGTGTGAAATAAAGGCGGGGCTAAAAGTATCCCGGAATAAATTAAAATATTGGCAGCTATGTATATGTATATACAGAGGGTGGTCACGGACCACATTTTTTCTTAATTCTTCCACCTATATTTTTCTTCGGAATTTTGAATAGTATGTTTGCAACATTAATAAAGTAAAAAATATCATATTCTGGAAGAAGAATCAGGGAAAAAAGGCGATTCTGCAGCCACCCTGATATATGTATATATATTTCATTCACAGTGGTATAGTACTTTTAGGAATGGATATGCTTGAAACTTTTCCGTTTTTAAATCACCGTAATCTACTGAAAGTAACATGGGAAAAACAGCCTTACGAAAGATAACGTATTATTGTCCATCAAGCTTATATTTATATTTCCGAAGCAGGTAACATATATATAAGCCACATGCGAACATCTGAAGCTTTACAAAAAATCTGGTGGCAGTCATCAAATGGGACAATAGATATGCTTAAAAATATCGGTTACTTTTGAAGTACTTTTCTTTATGAAAGTAACACCACAATGCCTAAAGATGTTGTACACATATATCCAAAAAAACTTGTATTTCGTTGAAATATCATATGCATATTCATGTGTCTGTTTTGATAAATAAGAAAAGAAACTTTCGAATGTTATTAAATATTACTTTTTGCGCTATAAAACAATTAGAGGACTGAATGCTCGAAGTTGATTCAACTGTATCACATGCTACAGTCGGTAACAAAAGTGTCCGAACACTGGCAAAAATTACTATGTTAAAAAAGTGCACTTAATACAGATTTGCTAAATAAATCCTTGTCGAATCCTGTTTTTAGACTGACTAAGAACAGGATTCGACAAGGATTTATTTAACAGAACTGTATTAAGTGTACTTTTTTTACATAGGAATTTTTGCTAATGTTCGGAGACTTTTGTTACCGACTGTATGTCTCAAAATTGCCATAAATTTTTTTTGTGGCCATATGAAGAGAACAGTTGCAGAACATTCCAGGTGTTCAATTTAGATGACTACTGTAACTGACGCAGAAATAATATGAAATTCATCGATGATGAGCAAAATGATAGAAGGCAGCAGTCTAAAGTTATGCGAAATAACACAGGTCGGCAATGATATATATATATATATATATATATTAAGTGGTATGTTTTTCTGATATATTTTTGTGGCCGTCTTACATTAGTTTGTATTCAATATCCTGTATGGATGTTTGCATTATGAATGTATTATCAACAATTTGGGTGCTAGATTTACAAAAACTTTATGAAAAGCGGGCATGCATAAGTGATATTTTGCAGTGTTCAGTTGCAGTTGATATGCAGAGTTTGTGCGCCACTAATTTTTAACAGCGATTTTCATCATAAAATAAGCCGATACAAATAAGAAACATTCTATGTTCAGAAAATAGTGTTGGAAGAGTCCTTGGTTGGTTGGTTGGTTGGTTGAAGGAATTAAGGCCGATTGGCAACTCGAGGATTCTAGATCTATAGGTGGAGTGCCCTCCATGAGGGTCTTTCTACGGGGTCATTGTCCATATTTAATCGAGTTTCGGAGAAAACCACGGAGAACTCCGAACGTCTAGGTCGATGAGTGCGACCTGGGAAGAAGAGTTCTTGAAAAATTGAGCACGTGAAAAACCAGGATATAACTTAAATCTCTTATTGCACATGAAAAATCTCAATGTCAAATACTCAACATAACTCCAGTTAACAGTGCTATATGTGAAATTAATTACATCACTTTATCATATAAAATTCATTCTGAAAATAAACTTAAGCTATTTTATAAGATATTTTTATTTTTACCTGGTATTTTAATTTAATAGATTATGATTTTATTTTTTAAAAACAAAATTTTCATTTCGAGACGATAAGTACTTTGAACTGATTTTAGTTAGTTTCTAAGGTGTCTTGTTGTGTCATTACATATCATGTATTTTTCCTAAACTTTTTGCTTAAAATTTTTGCATAAAAAGGACATTTCTAGTAATTTATATTCTTACTTTAACATAAACTCACGAATTAAATTTAATTACATCTTGTTTAATAGTAACTTTTTATTCAAAATCAATTAATTTTACTCAATATAGAAAAGTGCATTATCTAGAATTTCATTTAGATAATTTTCAAGCTTCAGATTCTCACGAGAATGACTACCCCAAAACCAAAATAAAACCTTAATCTTAATAAAAGCCTAAGAAATTCGTTAAATGAATTTCTCTATCTGTATAAATGTGTAAAGAGAAATTACATAATAATCCCAGGAATTTGAGCAATAATTTTTTAATTCTAAGAAAGAAACAAAAAAGATTGTATTTCATCTCTTATCTTAGATAATTATATGAGAGGTAATTCTGTTTTGTATTTGAATGCAATTTTTATAAAGCATAAAGGCTTTTAATTAATTCTTCAGTAATTGACAACTAAAAGAACTAATCTAAAGAATAATAATAATAAAAAAAATCTTTTGAAATTTTAGGCATTGTAATAAGAAAGATTTTTGAATTACTTTGCTCTTAATAAAGCGACAATATTTAATTTATGTATTATATATAAAAAGAATTTTGCGTTTGGGTTACTACACTTCAAAGATAAAAAGTATTAAAGAGTAATCCAGACGGAAAACAATCATATAATAGAATCTATTAATTATAATCTTCTAGAAGTAATTGTAATATACAAGTTCTGTATGTTTGAAACGTTTCTATGTAAATGACTCTAACTCAGATGAATGTAAAATACATTTCCAAAATGGCCTTCGATGCCTTCCAGTTTAGACAACGTTTGTTAAATAGGAAATACATATTTGCAGAAATTTTCATTATTTTTGGACGAATTAAGGAAATTTTTTAACAGTAGCGTTTATTATTATTTTTTATTTTATTATTATCATTATTTTGAATTTTTTGAATTTTCGCTTAGAAATAAATTTCTCTCTCTCCCTCTCTCTCTTTTTTTCCCCCCTTAGATTATTTTTTTCTCATAAATAGTGGTCATAAGTCTCCACTGTCATAAATAGTGATTCTATTGGATTGCTTAGTACTTTATTTCTTTATTATTATTATTATTGTGTGTGTGAAAAATATTATAGGTACTAAGTTTTTTTTTTTTTTCGTGTCCTGAGACGGTTCACTATAACGAGGTTCGACTGTTTATTAAGATATCAAAAGCTATAAGTCCAGATCTGTAGATATGAATAATAATAAATAGATTATACGTTATATAATACATGTGTGTGAAATATAATTAAAAGCCCCCTTAAAATTAAAGCTTCATTTCTCAAACTTAAATTATTCTGACACCCACTAATCCACTGATTGAGCTCTAATTAATTCTTTTTTTATATATATTTCAGTAAATCAAATTTTATTAATTTGTTCTCAATTCCTAAACCTATTTTGTTTTATTTTTCGATGACAAAAAAATATTCTATCCTAAAACGTAATGCAATGGCATTTTTTTTTTATTGTTGTTGTCCCTGGAAACAAACTAGTTGTACAGGACCTATTAATGTCGTTTTAAATGGGGAACATTCTATGGGGAAAATGTTTATAAAAATAAAACCCATAGAACACAATGCTTTCGGATGTTTTTGGGTGTCCCTGTACACAAACCAGAAGAGATATTCACTCCATTTTCAATACGGAACATCCGATAGGGAACTTCAATAAAATAAATCAGATTCGAGAAATTCCATAAATATTTACAGGAGTTAGAGCGCTGGCAGATGGACAGATACAAAAATTGAAATCATATTCGCACTTAAAGATGTTAGAAAGTGTTAAAAACGCTTAATGTAAACGAAAGTACAATTCTAGCAATATTTTATTAATACCTCTTAGGAAAAATGGATATTTTTGTGCCACACTGTAAATCTATTGTTAATCATGCTATATTTTATGCAAAGCATTATTTTGTGCATATAAAGACCATATTTCAATTTCTTAAAACTTCGTGGAAAGTAAAGTTATTAAAATTTGATTTAAAGAAATATCTGTTATAGAACGCAGTGCTTTGGAATACTTTTGAGTGTCCCTGTCCATAAACCGATGGTGGTACTTCCTCCATTTTACACAGGAAACATCCAATAGTGAACTTGATTATCATATTTCAATTTCATTAAGATACGTCTACAGTAAAGTTATGAAAATATGGTTTAAAGAAAGACCTCTCCTGGAACACAATGCTTTGAAATACTTTCTGGTGTCCCTGTGAACAATCCAGTAGAGTTATAAACTCCATTTTCAATAAAGAACGTCCGATAGTGAACTTGAATAACATATTTCAATTTCATTAAGATACGTCTGCAGTGAAGTAATGAAAATAATGTTTACAGAAATACCTCTCATAGAACACAATGCTTTGAAATAGCTTCGGGTGTCCCTGTACACAAACCAGTAGAGGTATAAACTCCATTTTCAATAGGGAACATCCGAAAGTGAACTTAAATAACATATATCAGTTTCAAGAATTTCCATAAATATTTACGGGAGTTAGAGCTCGGACAGACAGACAAGCAGACAGACAGACGAACAGGCAGATTCACAAAACTGAAATCATATTCACACTCAAAAAATGCTAGAAATTGATAAAAACGCTTTACGTAAACGAAAGTACAATTCTAGCAATATTTTATTAATACCTCTTAATGTAAATGGATATTTTTGTGCCACCCTGTAAATCTATTGCCAATCATGCTATATTCTATGCAAAGCATTCTTTTGTGCATATAAAGACCATATTTCAATTTCTTAAATCTTCGTGGAAAGTAAAGTTATTAAAATTTGATTTATAGAAATATCTCTTATAGAACACAATGCTTTGGAATACTTTTGAGTGTCCCTGTGTATAAACCGATAGTGGTATTTCCTCCATTTTATACAGGAAACATCCAATAGTGAACTTGAATAACATATTTCATTTTCATTAAGATATGGCTACAGAAAAGGTATGAAAATATGGTTTATAGAAATGCCTCTCATAGAACACAATGCTTTATAACACTTTCGGGTGTCCCTGTACACAAACCAGTCGGGGTATAAACTTCATTTTCGATAGGGAACGTCCGATAGTGAACTTGAATAACATATATCAGTTTCAAGAAATTCCATAAATATTTACGGGAGTTAGAGCGCGGATAGACAGACGGACAGGCAGACAGACAGACAGACTCACAGACATACAAACCGAAGTCATTAACACTATTAAACATTGTTGGAAAGTGTAAAAAAACAGAGTGTGTGCTAGTTTTAATATGTAGATGACCTCCAAGAAAAATCTAACTGTACAGTTATAAACTAGGGGTTATTACAAATCGATCGGTACCAGTCGCATGTTTCTACAATAATTAACGGCAAAGTTAGCCGGAAAAAGTTTTTTATTTTATTTATTTATTTTTTTTTTTTGGGGGGGGGGAGTACTTTTTTTTTCTCCATATAAGGTGTTCTAATATCCCCTTGAGATCATAAGTGAGGTAAGGAATCGCAATTATATTAACCTTTCACAATATAAAAACGATCTATACTTTTACACTCTGAATTAAAATATATATTTATTTATTTACACCGTAAAGTATACGGAAATTAATACTTACAAAAAAAAGTTAGTCTTTAATGAGATTGTTCAATTTCTTTGTCGCGTCTCTTGTAGGAAGCTGCTATCGTCTGTAAAGACCGAAAGCAGTGGATTTAAAAAAAAACGAGAAAGAAAAATCATGTAGTAAACATTGATTAGTAACACTTTCCAAGTGAACGTAATTGTTGTATCCAATAACTTTTAATATTCTTTGCCTACGTTATCACACAACAGACAGAATGATTGAAAAATATACAGATACACTAATTGATTTTAAATTTACTCTTAGGCATTTTGGAAAGTGTTAAAAAGGCTTAATGCAAAAGAAAAAAAGATAATAATTCATTAAAATTATTTTTTTTTTAAAGTTATCTTGTATGATAATACAGACGATTTCCATATTAGAGAAGTAGTATAACACTAAATATCCAAAAAAAGTTGAATTTATTCTCAATTTTAAAGTAAAAACAAATATATTTAAAGGGGACTAATGTGCAAGTTGTACCTGACGGGACTAATGTGAAAGTTGTACCTCAAGGGACTAATGTGAAAGTTGTACCTCAAGGGACTAATGTGAAAGTTGTACCTCACGGGATTAATGTGCAAGTTGCACCGAATGAACAAACTATTTCTTTCAACGAAAATGCCTACTAACCCTGGACGATAGGTCTAATATATCGTATCATATTATTTATCGTAATATAACTCAATACTTATTTCGCTTCCTTCTTCGACTCGTTTTAATACGCATTTTTTATATGCATGAGCAGACCCCGCAAAACAAAAACATTATATCATTAATTTCATTTTTTTACTTATTTTTATTTCATATTATTTCACGCGCACTTTTTATTTCCTAATACAAAATTATTAAAAAAATCTTTTTTGATATCGCTTGTAACGGTACTGATTATTATTAATTTTCTTTTCTTTTTCTTTCAATAATAATAATAATAATAAAAAAGATTTTGATGAAATTCTGGCAAAAGCAGAATTTAGTTTAGGACGGAGGACTATTAGTTTTTTTTTTCTTTTCTTTTCTTTTTTAAAATTATAACATCCCTTTCAAATTATTCAATTATATTTTCGATAAATTTTACATTTCGACAAATGTCCAACTATCGAAATCGACAACGCTTAGACAGTCCCAGATTGAGACTAATAGGCCCTCAGTCCTAAAAACATTATTTATTATATTGTGCAATTCAAACGTAATGTTAATTCAGAATCTTCTGTTTCCACCTCCCATGTAACGTTTAACTTCCCTTAGCCAATCGGAGCAGTCGAGATCACTGACCTTCCCTAATTCGAGGGATACGAGAAGTTCAGTTTTCAAAAGGAGTAGTATGTAAATAGCTGCTGCAGCATGTCTTAGGATGGAATTGTTTTGCTTTTGAAAAACTCATCATCTCAATATGCGGTGAATTTATTAAAGAACCATGAATCCATGACTGCATCAAATTAGTCAAGTTTTCCCTGATACTTGTTGCCTGTTTTAATACAGCACACAAACACACGCACACACACACACACACATATATATATATATATATATATATATGTGTGTGTGTGTATATATATAATGAATTATTAAACGTAGTAAAAGCCAAATAACAGATACAAGATCACTGAAACCACACAGACCTATAAGAATGAAAATTTTTAAGTAGAAAAAGCTCAGACAGGTGAAAAAAAAAATCATCAGAGGAGACAATTTTTATTCTTGAGCACAAATGTACGATTTCGATTACTAGTGGCTATAGTAGCAAATAACTAGCGGGCTCCCTGTCGTACATGTAAATAATTAAAGTGAAATTTAAAGTGGAATAAACTATTAAATTTAAAAGAACAGAGAATCTAACAGTAAACATCCATAATAAACAAACAATACTTACAGAATGATACATGTGTAGTCACATGGATTAAAACAAGCAAAATAATTCAGGGCTTTAATTGCTCATGGAGTAAAACAATCAAAATTTAAGGTTTAGTAGTTCATATCTGATAAATAATAATTGAAACTATAGAGAAAAAATAGATATTTATTGATGGATTTTCATGTGTAAGAATATAACTAATTTTAAGAATAGTTGACAACTCAACAATAAAGACATTAAATATTTAAAGGAAAAAGAAAGAGCAAGGTAAATAGAGCAGGCCTTCTACTTTTCTTTATTTATTACATATAATTCCACACTCCCACCCAAACATCTAACCAATCATACAGCCAAACACTATCCATCCTCCGTAATCAAACATCTGTCCACCTAACCTGCATCTTTTTTATTGTCTTTAATTTTCAAAATTATTTTTGTTAAAATACATAAAAATGCACTATTTCTTTTCTTTTCTTTTCTTTCTTTCTTTTTCTTTCTTTCTTTTTTTTAATAAATGTACTGACAGAGATATGGTTATGGATATAAAATAGAAAGTACAAAGTTTTTGGGAATACCGATTTTAGCAGTGGCTGTACTCAATTTATTAATATTTTTTATACTTTAGAGAGCATAAAATATCAATTCGAAATAAGTGGTTAATGATGCAGGTGATGTTTCTAAATACCGAAAGATTCAGACAGGAATTAAAATGTGTAAAAAGGTTTTTTTTTTTTTTTTTATTTAAACTAAACTCCTGCCGTTTGTCATATACATACTTGCCAACTTCCTCATTAATATTCCGTAGTGTTGCAAGTCCCGCCCATTTTCTCACACCAGTAAATTTGTAGAGTAATATTCTCCAAGTGCAATTAGGATCAAATAAGGCGAAAAGTATTTAAAAATAATACTGGTGTAAAACAGAAGGCGTGGCTAATGGCACTACGGAATATTAATTAGGATGTTGGCAAGTATGGTCATATATATCTGTATAAAATAAAGTAGTCAGAATTTAGACCGTATGTATAAATAGTATTGTAATACTGCACTAATTTTGATTTTAGAAGTAATCGCTCACCTTTACTTTTATGAATTTTGATAACCTCTATGGTACATGAATTAAAATTATGTAGTATAAAGTGTTTTAGTTCTACAGTTGATTTAAAAGGTGCTGCAGAAGATGAGAAGATTTTTGAATCAGAGCGATGCTGATTAATTCTTAGATGTAGGGTTATGGTTTTTTCACCAATATAATTGAGTATATATACAAAGTCCACAACTTATTTTATAAACGACATTGTAAGCCTGAAAAATGGAACCACAGAGTGATGATTATTTAATTGTTTTTGAGAGACCATAGGGCAAGTTTTACAGCAGTTAGAATCACATGTTCGAAATTTAAGTAGAGGTGGAGGAGAAGGTAGGTAACAGGTTGTCGATCCAAGTATATCCCTATAAATATTCTTGTTCCGGGCACAATACTCTTCTATAGCTAAGTTCTTCTTGCGAGGATCTAAATATTTACTAAATAGTGTCTTTGCAGAGAAATTATAATGTTTCTGAATAATCAAGTAAGCGAAAGTAACCCTAGCATAGAGGTTAACTTAAACTTGATCATAAATTAAAAGCAAGCATAAAAAATATAAATAACAATTTAGTAATCGAAACTTACAACGAAAGTAAATATTAACATTTCTTCTTTTTTTTTTTTTTTTTTTTTATCTACATTTAAAGTTAGCTTAACCAAATTCATGTACTTAATTAAATTGATTCGGGGTTAATAAGTTTCTGGATTAAATAAAATATAGGATTTATATATATATACATATTTACAAAACCTTCCATGCCCAAAACTATTAATATGATTCCGATTCCAAATTAAATTCCTCCGATTTTGCAAGTAAAGTAAAGGAAACAAACCATCATATTAATTCATAAAGTGTCAGGTACAAAATGTTAAAGGAAAAAAAAAAAAAAAAAAAAGAAAGAAAGAAAGAAAATAAAAGAAACTTATTAAACCATTCATACACAACATCTTAAATCATGATACAAGATGGAATTTTTTTTTCTTAAAAATTAAATTCATTAAATAAAGAATAGAATCTTAATAAACTATACAGTATTTTACGTTTAATATTTTCAAAGTAAAACTTCTTAGTGATTCAGATTCAGTGACATTAAACACTATCGCGAAACTTCACAACGCTACAAGAAAACATAATTTGAATAATTAAACAATAAGTTACAAATTAAAAAGAAAAAAAAGTAGAGAAATAATACAAATCGTATGAGCGCAAATGCAGATATAAACAAAGCATAAAATATAAAAATAATGTTAATGCCAATATTAGGCGAATCCAAATATATGAAATTCATATATTTTTATTTAAACTTACATAAATCAATAAGTTTTATTAAAGTCAAAATACATTTAAAATACATTACAAATTTTACGCACAATTGCAGCAGTTTTAATTTTAAATGTAGATATAATAATGAATTATTAAACTTACTAAAAGCCAAACAACAGATACAAGATCACTAAAACCACATAAACCAATAAGAATGAATATTTTCCATGTAAGAAAAGCTCATAAATGTGAAAAAAATTCGTCAGAAGGAAGACCTTTGTCACGATTGAGCACCAATGTACGATTTCGTTTACTAGTGGCTATAACAGAGTTCCCAACTTTCATAATATATTCACGAGCATTTTTAGCCCCGCCTTTTTTGCGCACCAGAAATTTTTATAGATTATTTCTCTTTAATATGTGACAACGATTAATTAAGAAGAAAATCATTTTTCAAAATTTTCGCTATGAAAAAAAGGCGGGGCTAAAAATGCTCGTGAATAAGTTATAAAAGTTGGGAACTCTGGGCTATAATAGCAAATCACTAGCGGGCTCCACATCGTACATGAAAATAATTGAAGTGAATTTTTAAGTGGAATAAATTATTCAATTTCAAAATAGCAAATAATCTAACAATAAATAATCAAATAAACAAACAATACTCACAGAAGAATAGATTTGGTGTCACATGGATTAAAACAAGTGAAATAATTCAGAGGTTTAGTTGTTCAGGAAGTAAAACAAGCAAAATTAAAGGTTTAGTGGTTGCTTTATCTGATAAAGAATAATGAAACTATACAACAACATGGATATTTATTTATTGATTATTATGTGTGTAAGAGTATGATTACTAAATTTAAGAATAGTTGATAACTCAAAAATGAAGATATTGGTCATTTAAAGGAAAAAGAAAGAATGAATATTAATACAAGGAATATGCAACAGACCTTCTGCATTTTTTATAAATTTAATATACATAATTTCACATTCCCACCCGACCATCCAGCCAAACAAGTCTGTTATTGTTTTATTTATTTATTTATTTATTTTTACGTTAAAATAACTAAAAGTGCACTTAAATATATATAAATATATTAGGTGTACCGGAAATTTCTGTCGTTTTGAATTAAAATACTGACATCGGAAATTTATCCTGGATAAAATTTAAGATATTCTTAGGTAACTTATAAGATGGTTGTTTGTAAAGTACCATGTAAACACTGTTAAACAAAAATTTCCGGTTTCATTTTATTAATTCAAAACGACATAACTTTCCGGTACACCTAATATATGCACTCTATATAGAATAAATGTACTGACAGAGACATGACAGAAACGCGCACACCCACACACATACATACATATATATACATATATACATATATATATATATATATATATATTACGTGTTGAGGGATTCTTATATAAAGCCTGTCCTATCTCGAACATTTTTCAAGTTATTGCAAAAAGAATAAAAAAGGTACAAAATAATCCCTTATTCTTGTAGTTTTTAAACTTGCTGAATGTATATCCAGCACATATTCAAAAATAGCAGAAAAAGTATTGTAAAACGACATCTGTTGTGTTAGAATATGTAGATTTTATGAGGACTTACTAGTTAATGAAGGGATAAAATAGTGACGAAATGCAAAGTAAAATATACAACCAACTATTCAATCAGCAGTTTATTAAAAACCATCCAATCTATAAATAATAAAATTTACTAAAATATGTCCCTTTCGAATAGCTTTTAAATAATCTTACAAAGAAACATATCGATTTATTAGAGCAGGAAAAATCCTCTTTTTGCTTGTTATACACTCCATTTTTTTTACGGGTTCTATGTATAAATATTGAACCCGTCTAAATATAAACATATATATATATATAAGTATCATATATAAAATCAACCACATATATTTAGGTTTATGATCTATAAAAAAGCAGTATGACATAAATCAGGCATAATAAATGTCTCAAAAATGCAATTTTTTTTATAGTGGAAATTGCACGACCTCGGTAATACATTTGCTTTTTTTTTTTTTTTTTTTTTTTTTTCTTTTAGATGTAGTTTAATAACAAATGTTTTTAAATATTTAAATTTTGTAAAATTGATCTTGACTGGTCTTATTTCATTTTAAGGAATTCATTAGTATATTTGTTTTAAATAAGAAGAAAACTAAGAAGAATGAATATAGTTATACGTATATCATAGCCTACTAAACTAGATGCCTACCGCGGGGCTCGAAAACTTCAAGAAGTAGACAGCGCCACCTGGTACAGATTGCCCGACTTTTTTATTCAGCTGTCACCGATAATTTTAAGAAGTGATACATGATATAAATAATCGACGTTTATTCGATTCTATTCACTTTTTATGTATATTAAATCCCACTTTTAAAATTTTTTGGTGGCTGTTGAATAAAAATGTCGCGCAATCAGTACCAGGTGGCGCTGTATACCGTTTGAACTGTTGCCAAGTTTCCGAGCCACGTGGAAGGCATCAAGTTTAGGAGGCTATTCGTATATATTAAAATAATACATAGCTGTATACATATCTAATTTACTCCGTCAGTACCTGCCTTTTTTCACAGCATTTTTATTTTATTTTATTTTATTTTTTTATGTAGAGGGATTTTCTACAAAATATAATTACGATCAAGTAAGAAGAACATTACTTTCAAAAACTTTTGCTTGAAAATAGTTGGGTACTAGCCAACTACGAAATAAATTAAAAATGTGTCAGCTGTAATAATATATGAGTAATACCCCCCAAAGACTGTAATGTATCGAAATCCTTCTGGGACCCCCTCTGTACGCAAATCAGTTAGGGTTCTTTTATATGTTTACTCTTAAAACTTTTTTTTTTTTTTTTTTTTTTTTTTACAATTATTTTAGCTGATTTTTTTTTTTTTTTTTTTTATCAACATAACAAGTTTTTAATTTAATTATTGTATTTTTCAACTAACAAACTTTATGACACTTGTCCCATATCGCAATTTGGAACACTTAGCAAACCGTAATTCCAGAATTATTTACCCTTTTCTACTTTTCCATAACCTTAAATTAAGTGTAAAATTTAAACATAATCAAATGCTTAATCAATTTTTCTGAAATTTATATGAAAACTTACTGCATAGATTAATTTAAATGATGTTACATTCAAAAATGGAAATGTTTCATTTATCCCCCATAATATCTCATTTCACATTTAATTTAAGGAACTCGGATGTGCCTCATCCTGTTGGGATTTAGAAGTATCTCTTGGAAATTATACTATTAATTTTAATATTCGCTACGAGGCTTCCTTAATTACCACAATTATTTTTCAAGCAAAACTGAAAGAAGATGGAATGTAAATAATATAAGATAATCAAGAACTAATGTAGCTATTTCATAAGTATCTAGTTTAGATTATATGTTTATAACATTTGTACAGGTAAAACTTTAACTAAATGAATTATACATATATTTATATTTAAAATACAGACCTTTTAATTATATATATATATATATATACACACACGCAGGGCCTGATTAAGGGGAAGCTCGCTCTTCACACATTATTTATACTTACACCGTTATTTTATAACAAATACTTTCCTCCTATAATAAACAGAAAATTTTCATTAAAAATTATTTTAAAGGAATTCTGGTGTCTAATAACGGTGAGTAAATTGGATTGTTTTACACCGTTCATTTTTTATAAAAAATATTTCCTCGTCAAAGCGTGGAATTTCTATGACATGAAGTAAAAAATAATTGTAAAAATATTCCGGTATGAGCGAGCTTCCCCCTTAATCAGGCCCTGCACACACGCACACATATACAAGGTGTTCCAAATGTCCCACACCCCCACTTAAATCGAAAATAAGTCGGAATTGTGAAAAATGACGAAACACGTAATTAATGAATTCGAGGGGGACCTATTTTGGTGAAAAAAGTTTGGGAATAGGGGGTCTGCTAGGGAGGGCAACTTTAAAATTTGAAATAGGTAGGTATGTCTTGTGATACATCCTTGGAAACGTCTCTTAAAAATAATAATATTGGTATGAATAGTTTCGCCGTACGATGATTATTAAAGGAGATACGGAGTTTTTAGACTTTTGACATGTTGATTGTATACTTATGTATCCCCTTTAATAATCATTGCAGGACAAAGCTATTTGAATACAATTTATTTTCTTGAAGAGTTGTGTCCTGGGATGTATCACAAGACATGCTTTCCTGTTTAAAATTTTAAACGCCCCCCCCCTAGCAGTACTCCTACCACCCCCTTACCCGGGTCCACAAATTTTTGGAAAAGTATGTCTTGTGATACATCCCTGGAAACGGCTTTTCAAGACCCCAAAACTTTTTTCACCAAAAGAGGTTCCTCTCGAATTCATTGAATACGTGTTTGGACATTTTTCACAATTCCGACTCATTTTCGAGTTAGGAAGGGGTGTAGGACTTTTGGAACACCCTGTATATTCGTGTGTACGTGTTTCCAAAAAAAATACTTCGTTGATTGTGAAAAACAAAATATTTCTGTAATATTTACTATCTGCTTTTTTCTGCTACGGTGTAAAGTAAAGAAGTAAATTGAAAACTAAGCAATATTCCAGAGTTTTACCTTTGTCGAATCGAAACATCTTCGTGTCAGTAATTTGATTTATAAAAGCAACTGTCAGGAAAAACTATTTGGAAGTTAGTAACCAAATACATTTCTTAAATGTAAGGTAATTTTTTTTTTAAATATAAGATACATTAGAAAATTCATGTTCAGTCCACATAGCTACCGCTATTTAAATTTATTCTGGAGTAATTTTAGCCCCGCCTCTATTTCGTAACACTTATTTTTAAAAGTAAATTTTTCTTATTTTATTGAAGTTATACATTCAAGAAAATTTTTCTATAAATAAAGTGGTGTGAAATAAAGGCGGAGCTAAAAGTTCTCCGGAATAAATTAAAATATTGCCAACTATGAGTCCATAGCGATTGTGTTCATGCTAAATATTTACAAAAAAAAAAAAAAAAAAAAAAAAAAAAAGTTTAAATAAATAAAACATATACAATGGCTATTTAACAATTAACACTTTCGCGACCACTGACGTACATTTGCGTCTTTTGAAAGTTAGTAACTCCGCCAGAGGGCGTATCTTTCGCAATCTGTATGTTATTTATTTCTTAAGAATATATCCAATATTCATATTTGTAGAACCAATGTATTATGCAAAAAATACTTTGATTTGAAATAGTAAATGTTTAATGCATACCCATTTGTAATATAAATGTGAATATGGAAAATTCTGTTCTGAAATATTGTAACATGGGAAAGTAACGCCCACAAACGGACCTTACTGTTAAAAAGACAAAAGCTTGTGGTCGCGAAAGTGTTAAATGCAAACTAAATATAAAAATATGCCAATTATTCAATTTTCTTATATTTATTAGTTTTCCTTCATTCTTTAGATAAATCGCTTACTCTATATCTATTTGTGGTAAGTATTCATTTATCATATCTGTCTTAAATAAAATATATGAAGATACAGAATCTGTAAATCTGTTCTACGTGATAATTTATTATAATTTTTCTTAGTGTCTTCGTTTTGAGTAATTACCAATTCTGTTACAATATATATATATATATATATTTATGATATTTAAAAATAAATGTTAGTGAGAGAAATCAATATATTTATAATTTTCTATCATTTATTTCACTAATACTTAAGAATTATGTATTCTGTTTTATTGTAACTTTTTTATGTAAAACATCAAATACAATATGTATTAGAAATTATATATTTGATTATATTTCATAACATATAATAATTCTTATTCGTTATCAGAAACTTTGAATTTCATTCTTCATTTAATCAATCGTAAATGCGCTTAAAAATTTATGTTTATTCTTGTTTAATGTAATTTTAAGAAACAAAATTTGAATAGTATAAACTTAAACAGTAGCTATTATATTATTTCAAATAAATAAACTTAGACATAGACATAAATAAGATGTTGGAAATTTAGTTTTCCAATAGTTATTAGTTTTCCTTCATTCTAAAGGTCGATATTCAAGTCTATATCTATTTGTATTTAGGATTCATTTATCATTATTCTTCCTGTGTTAGAATTATGATAGTAAATAATCAATAAATCTATATTACGTGATAATCTACTGTACTTTTACTTCCGAAAATCTGAAATAATATATATATATATATTTATATTTTTATATATATATATATATATATATATATATATATATATAATCAAATGAATTTTCTTTTGTTAAAAGAAGTAAAATAGTTCTTTAAAAACTATAAAATGATGAATATTTAATATATATATATATTTCTAATAACAATATGAGATAACATATCTCATATAGAGATATTTATAAGCAACGTGTATCATTTTAAAATTTATAAAAAGGAATTTTAAAAACACATAAAATTAAAAATAAATATATTTAATTAAGAGATGTGTATATTAAATAGGTACATTTTTTCGAAGCTTTTGCCTTGATCTCTCTCTCAACAGGGCATCAACATTAAAATTTAACAAAATTTATTTTCACAAAGTACAAAACTAAGAGTACTAAACTAACTTTTGACTTTCTTCATATCAAGTTTAACTGTATTTGTCGCTTAATACTGTAGTATATTAAACGCTTAATGTTATAACGCATAGCTGCACTTTGTGAAACTAAATTTTGTTAAAAATTTCCTGATGATGCCCGAATGGGGAGGGGGGCGAGATCAGGGCGAAAAGCTTCGAAAAAATGTATTTGAATATAAATTTCTTATAATTATTTATATATATATATATATATATATATATATATATATATAAATTCATATATATATAAATTCATATAAAAATGAAGGAATTGGTGAAATTGAACGCGAATTTCGAAAACGTTATTATCGTGAAGATGGATCTTCGATTTGAAAAAAAAAAAAAAAAAAAAAAAAAAAGCAAAACTTTTCTTCACTAGTGGGCGCTGCGGAGACGTAGTACCAGGAAATATTCAAATTAATGTCCTGTAAATTATAAGGTTTTACGATTAACAGCTGATTTCTAATATTCCCTACTACATGTTCGTATATGATGTTTTAATTGTGATGATGTCATTGGTTGATAAATCTTAATTTCTAAAAATGTTTTACGTTATTCAAGAGTCGAACCACTGACTGAAATTTTACGAAGATTTCGGACACAGAAGGGATTGAAAAAAGGTTCAGGTGGAAATACTCTTGCCGGAGTAACCTCCCTCATTCGACATTTCAAAGAAATGAAAATTTTGTATCATCTCTGTCGTAGTGGCGCATCACATTTATCAGAGATCCGTAATTCCGATGTGCCCTTGTATATGGACATTCTACGGGAAGAATCATTGGTTGCAGCAAGTAGTGCATGAAAAGTGGTAAAAAACACAGGTATATCGAAGATAACTATATTCTGCATCCCTCACTGTGATTTTAAAATAAACCCTTACAAAGTAAAATATATGTACCTGTTCCTATCAAATGTGAAAAATTAGCAAGATAAATTAGCAAACTTTGCTGAAAATTAATGATGCTATCTATTGGATTCTTAACGTCTTGTTGACAGATGAGGATATTTTTGCAGTTCATGTAACAGTTAACTGTGGAATCTGATGAAAGGAGAACCTACCTTCCTACAAGGCAGAGACTCTATTTTCACCGTGATAATAAATGGAGTAATTTTCACTGTGCTAGAATTTTAATATGTACCGCAAAATAAAATTCCTTTAACTCTTCCTCAATTCAATCGCAAATTTTATCCTTTTCTGCAAAAAAATAAAATAAATAAATAAAATAAAATAAAATAAAATAAAATTAATATACATTTTTTTTTTTTTTTTTCACTTGTGTAGTAATTTTTCTTATCTGTTTGCTGTAAATGAAGAAAGCACATGTCGTCAAATAATACAAGTAAAAAAGAAAATTGATGTCTGCAGTTTATTTATTTATTCAACATGCAGCTTTGAAAAACATAGTGGCAGTGCTGCTGTTTCAGATACTTCGTATTACGTAAATTTCATTCACAACATTGCATATTTATTTACAACTTTATAAGGACTTGAGCAAATAACCATACTCCAATTGGTAACAAAACAATAGGTTAACCTACTGTTTCTTGTACTTAATAAACCTTGATGCTCTACTTTAATTTAAAACAGCGTAAATTAGAAGATAAATGAAGCAAATTACAACGACTGAATATGGTGTTAGAATGCATATGGTTAGAATGCAGATGGTTATTAGATTTAAATTTTCCATCTAACATAATTCCAAGATGTGAAGCAATATACTCCGGCACTAGCACATAATTATACAGATCCCTGGAAATACTATCATGTTATACAATTCAGCATGATAGTTGCCAGATTTATCTACTGCAGATGGTGAATGAAGAATGCTCATATATCTTTTGATGCAGATACTGGTAGCAACGTGCACATGCTTGCATGACTTTTTTTTAAATTCACAAATTTATTATGTAGTGTTTATTAGTAGAAAAATTTATGAGAAGTATTTTCTTTGAATTAAGTACAGTGTAATGCAAGACTATACACATACTTGTCAACGATATATTTATGAACCATCAATTTTTAGCACCCGCCTTCTTTATCGCACAAGTCATTTTTTAGAGAAGTTTTATTCTTATTAAATCGTAACAACATTTGGAGAGAATTACTCTAAAAATAAATTGGTGTGAAAAAAAGGGGCGTTAACAATTGTACGGTTATTAATGAGATGGTTGTCAAGTATGCTATACATATATTCGAATGAACCCATTTGAGTAAAATTTTAGGGGGGAAAAATGTTTTTACATGTAAACGTTGAAAATATCTTGTTCGTTACCTAGGTCTTATTATTAAATTATCATTAATAACTGTAGTATGACTACTGAAATTGAAAGATGCGAAACATTATGTATAATTATGTAACAATTATGTAACATTTATGTAACATTATTGTTACATAAATGCAACAATTATGTAACATTATCTTCCATAAAATTTTGAAATATGAAAATTAGCATTTAATCATTAAATGAAAACAGCTTTTTTCTTATTCCATATTATCTTTTTTTTTTTTTTTTTTTTTTTTTCTTCTTTCCCAAATAAAACTTTAGTGCTTTATACAAACCTTTAGAAATCAAAGTATTATGATCAGTTCATTAGGCAACGAGCTGTACAATATTTCTTCACAAAACAGTTGAAACTGTTAAGTGCAGAACACACGTCTAAATGAGCAGCGTCCATGACTTGCCCAGAAGCACACAAAATGGTGTGTCAGTCAGATTAAAACGAAACAAATGAGCACGGAGGCAGTCATGTCCAGTCAAAAGTCTAAACTCAGCCACAGCAGCAGCCCGAGGACAGTCCGAGGCACAGTTATGTTTTAATAGCACCCTCCATGATTTATTTTTAGTAGCATTGGTAGCAGCAATTCGAAAACATTTTTTATAGATCCTATTAATTTCAAGTTTAGCATAGTGAAACGGCAGGTCTCTAGAAGATCTTTGGAGAATATCCGTCCCTCTTTTTGCTAAGAGTTCCGCCATTTCTTTTCCCCAAAGGCCACAATGGGAAGGAACCCACTGGAAGGCAACCTTTGTCTGGATTCTGCTCAGTAGCTCTCTGCAACTCTGGACTCGGGATATTTGTTTATCTTGGTTATTTGTCAAGGCCTGAAGGGCCAAACCTGAATCTGATAAAATTACAGCCTTATCAGGAGTTGAGAGATTGGCAGGAAGCTGTTATAGGGCCAAATGAATGGCTTCGACTTCACCATCATAATGAGTCGTATGAGAGCCAACATGTATGTAAAAGGTAAAAAGATCATAGAAAAAGCTAGCTCCAGTGTCCTGGGTGAAATCCTAAAGGGAGCCACCAGTATAAATATGAAACCACTCATCTGGAGGATAGAGGGTATTAATGGTTTCCAAGGCGATGGCACGAAGAGCAGCTGAGCAAATGTAATTTTTCCTCACATTCAAAGTCAAGTCCAATCTAAAATCGAGAACCATAAACTCCAGTGTATTTATGTGAGATAAGAGTCCTTGTCGTTAATAGTATTTTATTGGGCGATCTCCCTTAAAAAATCTAATTGTCCGACTGATAAGCTGTTTAATCCGACGGATTCAGGAAAATCGCCCCTTTCATTTAGTACCTTATTTAAAGCGAATTTTTTATTAGATTTCTTAAAAAATAATTAAAATATGAAAATAGACATTACTTTTAAAATAGACATTTAAATTTTTAATTGTTGCCATTTTTTTTTAAGCATAAAATTAAATATGCTTTCACGTGAAATATATATATATATATGTGTGTGTGTGTGTGTGTAATATTAAATTTACTCATATAAAAAAAATGAAGTCTATAAAATAATAATAATAATTTTAAATTTTAAATGTAACGAAGAGATAAATAAAGTGCGAAAATTTCGTAAGGGCCTGTTAAAAAATAAATTTTATCGAAGCGAGAAATGAATAAAATTAAATGATCATTTTTCAAAGGTCATCCTACAACTAACTAGTTAAATATAGCATACTTGCCAACATCCTCATTAATATTCCGTAGTGTTACTAGCCCCGCCTTTTTTCTCACACCAGTAAATTTTTAGAGTAATATTCTCCAAATGCAATTACAATTAAATAAGACGTAAAATACTCTAAAAAAAAAAAAAAAATACTGGTGTAAAATAGAAGGCGTGGCTAACGATACTACGGAATATTAATTAGGATGTTGGCAAGTATGATATATTAAAACAGGAATAAACTACTACGTCAGAAACGCCAAAGAAAAATCATTGAGGTGCATACAGCTGTTTCGGTAGCCTAAAGCGTACCGTCTTCAGTGCAAAAAGAAAGCTTTCTTTTTGCACTGAAGACGGTACGCTTTAGGATACCGAAACAGCTGTATGCACCTCAATAATTTTTCTTTGGCGTTTCTGATGTAGTAGTTTATTCCTGTTTTAATATTCCAACGCCAAGTCTCCTGCTATTATAAGTATGATATAGTCACTACCAAAGTAACATCTATGGATGCAAAAGTTTCCGTCCCAACACGGAGCAATTATGCCAGTATTTTTATCCATAATTTTTATCATATTCCAATAGAAAAAATTACTGCACAAATATTAAAGAATTTCTTAATAAATCATAATGGTGTAAGAGTTCCATCTTGAGACGGAAACTCCTACACTCCTATTAACCCCTTACATGTGTCGCTAGAGTCCATTTCCGGTAGTGACCACGCCCCTTGAGTAATTTTCTCTTAATATTTCACTCTATAAGAAAATCCCCACCAGCCAGAACCAAACTAAATATAACATATTTGGAAATATGCATTCATACATATTATTAATATAATTAGTTTCATTTTTTTCTTTGTTTAATTAAACAAAAGTGTGGGTCCTATTGGGTCGTCTTTTGAAATATATATCACAGCTAAGGGGTTAATATAGATTATGTAAAAATGGTTTATGTGCTATTATTTTTATTTCTATTTTTAATTTTTTTAATATAATTTTTTTTAGCCTAATTTAAAATAGATATCGCTTAAGACTGCTTTATATACTAATGAATAATTATTTTACGGAAAAAATGATTTATTACTTTCCTAAAAAAGAACACGGTCAGAGATAAAATTTTGCAAAACGATTTTGATTTTTATTGTTCTAACAGAACAAAAAAAAAAAAAAAAAAAAAAAAAAATTACTACCAAAAACTATCACGTAATAATTTACTGTTAAGATAATGATCTTTTTCGTCGAAAAAGGAAACTAAAAACTATTGGAAAAATAGATATCAAATATCCCATGTACGTGTGTCTTCTTTTTCTTTTTTTACAAAACTAACTTTATTATAATTTGTATTTTTAAGACTTGCTGCGTGAGTTAATTAAACAAAATAATAATAATAACAATAAAGAAAGAAAGAAAAGAAATGGAAACAAAAATAATAATAAAGTTTTGATTAATGTTTAAACTGATATTTTAAAAGTACAATTATAATTAAAGCGACTCCTTTCACAAAGACGGGGGAAAAAAATTAAAAGCGCCAAAATTTCAGAAAATAACTCATGCTTTGAAGCTTTCAATCAGAGACTACACATAATGCATGTCAAAATGCTTGTCTTGATGTTTTTGTAATTATCCGGAATTATATCACGTTGTGTATTAAATTAAATACCAAGTAATTACATTTTTCGTACATTGTTTTTTTCTTTCTTTTCTTTCTCTCTCTCTCTCTTTTTTTAAGTTGTTTGGCAGGTGGAGTTAGTTTTACAGTCCGGAAACATGGCATCACAGTTGCATCACACTTTTTCCCCTTCATGGAGAGGAGTTCTTTTCCAGTACCATGATTTTTGAATAGTAATTACCTTCTTAATTAAAAATCGAAAATGATTATGTAATATTACTCTTACATATTCCCAACCTAACCCGGAAAATTGGTAATCCCACCCCTTTCCGCTTTTTTTTTTTTTTTTTTTTTTTGAGAACTTTTCTTCTAATTTAATCGCAAATGTACATGAAGAGAATTACTCTAAAGCTTTATTGGTGCACAAAAAGTGGCGGAAACTAACAATCTTCCGGGTTAGGTTGGGAAGTATGCTCTTAGTTAAAAATATTTTCGTAGCTGCCAGCCCATAAATTTTCTAATTACGATTTATAATCTTTATAAAAATCTCTCACTTTGATGTTATAGTATTGCATCATATGTATTAATTTTTACACATTTTTAAATTTACTTCTTTTGTAGGAATACATACTTGCGAACATACTGATTAACACTTTCGAGACAGCTGACGTATATTCACGTCATTTGAAAATCTGTAACTCCACCAGTGAGCGTTTCTTTCGAAATTTCTGTTTTTTATTTCTTCAGAATTTACCCAACATTCATATTTCTACTATAATCAATATACTATGGATACAAATTCTTTGATTAGAAATAGTATAATTATAATGTATATCCGTCTCTTTTATAAATGTGAATACAAAGTATTTTCTTCTGAAATATTATATTTTGAAAGAATAGCGCCACTTATGGACCTTGCTATCAAAAAAGGTAAAAACTTGAGTTAAGTGTTAATATTCCGTAGTATTGTTACCTCCGCCTTTTTTTTTTTTTTTTTTTTTTTTTTTCACACCAGTATCTTTCTAGAGTATTTTTCTTATTATTTAATCGTAATTGCATTTGGAAAGTAGTATTCTAAAAATTTACTGGTGTGAAGAAAAAGGGCGGAACTTAAAACACTACGGAGTATTATATAGGATGTTGGCAAGTATGGAAATATCTTTACTTTATTTAACAGAATTTACAGCTATGTAGTTATATTAATTTTCGAATGTATTAGGAGCATGAAAACAAGAATTATTGTAATCTGTGCAGAGCAATATAAGTGGTGTCTTTTGTAAATATGTGTTTAATATATTTTTATTTTTTAATTATTTTTATTTTATTTTATTTTTATTTTATCTATTTTATTTTATTTTATTTATTTATTTATTTTTTTTTTTTGCTGTTGATTTGAATTTTAAAAGAATTAAGAATAAAATTTAAATTGTAATTTAAAAGAATTAAGAGAATACAAAAAAAAAAAAAAAAAAATAGCGTGTTACTTATTCAAATTTTTCAATGTCTTCTATATTAACACATGCCTTAATTGATGTCTATTTCGTCTGATTCGTAATAGGAGTTTTAAATGAAAATAGCTCGAATCAAGCATGCAAGTGTGATGTATATATTAACAATAAGCAAACAAAGAAACAAGCTTTAAATAATCTTTATAGCATCCAAATAAACTGTATTATTTATAGCCATACTTGCCGACATTCTAATTAACCTTTTAAAAGGTTATTTATATATAAAAGTGGATTTTTTTTTTTTTTTAATGAGGTGATTCAAGAAAATAAATCCATTCGAGAGAAAAACAATTTGATTTTCAATCCTTAGGAGAAGAAGAAGTAGAAGGAATCGCACTAATATATTTTTATCTTTCCTTTCAAAAACAACCCATTTCAACATTTAAATATAGGGATATAACAAATAGTGATTTTGCTGTGTATTGAATATCTAATATCTGGAAAACTATTGCCTGCTTAACACGGTTTTGCGATATCCGGCAAAATCACTATACGTTTTAGCTTTATTTTTAAATTATTAAACTGGATACTTTTCAAAGGAAAAGCTATATTATCCAAATATGGCTTTGTTTTTTCGCCTTAATGTATATTTACCCATCGATGCCAATATTTTAATTTATTCTGGAGTATGTTAAGCCCCACCTTTATTCCACAACACTCCTTTTTTTAAGAATAATTTTGTTTTCTTACTTTATCGCAGTTGTACATTGGAGAAAATTAATCAATAAATAAATTGATGTGAAATAAAAGTGGGGCTAAAAATGCTCCGGAATAAATTAAAACGTTGGCATCTATGTTTACCACACAATTCATTGATTTTTAAATAAGAAAGTCGTGCTAAGCTAATTTTACACGCCTATTGTTTTTAGTATAAGGGCAAGTCCATAAAAAATGTAAAGTCAGTCACAGATAGAGATAATAATACTACAGCCAATGATTTTTAACAATAATCACTGTCCTATTTAATCATAAAAGAATCTCCGTAAACATTTCATTAAAATTTCTGTATGCTGATACTGGTGGGGAAAATAAAATAGGACATTATTTTTATTTTGTGACTGATTTTACCTTCTTCCATGGAACCACTAATAAGCATCCATTTTTTAATAAAAATTGCTCATCATAGTTTTAGGAAATGAATTTCACAAAAAGGGAATCAACACAAAATACTGTACTTTGTTCTATGGTTTATTTTAGAAGAGTAAAATCGCTACGCGTAGTAAAACACCTTACCACACCTTTATGATTGAAAAATGGATGAAGTCAATGCGAAGTATACTTCACATGGCCTATACATTCCTTAACATTATTGGTATCACCCATTTTTACTTACCCCCTCCCCCTTCGTACAACTACTTTTAGAACTATTTTCTGCGAATTTGATTCCGATTCAATTTTTACAAATTTGATATCCGACAAAGATAGACTTTCCCTCTCTCTCTAAAAGAAAAGAAAAAAAAAAAACTGGTGTGGAAAAATGGGCGGTTATTAACAATAATATGAATTATTAACACTTTCCCGACCGCATGTTTTTATCTTTTTGGCAGAAAGGACCGCCTGTGGGCGTTATTATCCCGAGTTACAACATTTCAGAACAAAATTTTCTATATACAGATCCATATTACAAATAGATATACATTATAATTCTATTCTTTCTAATCAAAGTATTAATATCCATAGTATGTTAATTGTACAAATATGAATATTGTGTATATTTTAAAGAAATAAATGATATACGAATTGCAAAGGAAACGCCTCTTGGCGGAGTTACATATTTTCAAATGACGTGAATCTACATCAGAGGTCACTAAAGTGTTAATTAATAATAATGTTGGCAGGTGGGTTTAAACACGGCCAATATTTTTTTTTTTTTTTTTTTTTTTTTTTTTTCAGAACTGTTAGCGCCGCCTTTATTTCACACCACCTATTTTTTACGATCAATTTCTTCCTATTTTATCAAAGTTAGTTATTGGAGAAATTTATATATATATATATATTTGAAATCACAGAAGAATGAAACAATTTTTTAGTAGCTTTTATGAAAATATATGGGAAATTCATGTTCATAAAATGTATTTTGGAATTAGACCGACATGTGATATGGACAAAATTATAAGGACAACTGTATTTGAGTGTTCTAGAACACAACATTTGAATGCTCTTTTATTGTGCTACACATGGCATTCCCAAGAGATATAAATGCTTACTTTTTTTTTTCCCGTATCGCTCTTCAGCAAGTCACATAGTACCGGAATTGTCAAGATATTTTCACCACTTTTTTTAAATAATATTTTTAAAATAAAATAAAAGACTAATTTTTCTCACAAAATTTCTATCGAAAATAAGTGTTAGAAATTATCCTCAAGAAAAGTGGATAGAACAAGACCTGCTTACATAGTTGCCAACGTAGCACCTTTTGCTACTGTAAAGATTTAATAGAAATATTTGTATCATTTAATCAGTCTACTGTAATGGCTTTTAATGGTGGAGTATAATATATATATATAAATATTTTCCAGTAGCCAAAAGATGCTAAATTAGCAACTTTACCTGCTTAACGCCATTTTTTGTTCACTACCATTATGCTTAGACAGTATTAACAAGTTTATGGATTTTGTAAATTACGTCAAGGCTGCGATTAGTTCAAGCTAAAACTACACTCTCTATGTTGATGCATCATCAGCTTATTTTCAGCTACGATAGTGCTTGCGCATACCTGCCAACATCCTATTTCATAGCTGCCAACATTCCAATTAGTATTCTGTAAAATCATTAGTGCCAGCCCTTTTTTCAACACTTTTTACTTTCTCTTACCCATAAGGCAGAGAAAGTATTGTTTTGGGGTCAAAGTTTCGAAAGTGAGATTTTGTTATATTTACAAGTTTTGAGGTCTCCTGAATACGAAAATCATGTTTTTAGCGGTTGGTCTGTGTGTATGTCTGTCTGTGTGTGTGTCTCTTATCAGTATATCTCAAAAACAAATTATGGCAGAAAGTTCAAACTTGGTATTCTAAATGTGTATCATATAAGGATGCTACACTAAACTTTTCGTTAAGAGCAAGCAAATGGTTCGAGTACAGGGACAATCAAGAGAATTCTAATACATTACGTCTATGGGGGAAATTGCAAGTACATAGTGTTTAACTTCTATAGACTGCACTAAACAAAATGAAACAAATATATATATATTGTGTAATGGAGGTAGTCAACTGGGAAAAAAAAATTGTGTATGTAGCAGAATCGCCTCCCCCCTGGGGGAAGTCCCCCTCGAAGGGAGTAACTTTTCATGATGGGTATCTTTCAAAAGAGCTCGCCAATACCTTTAAAACGAATGTTTGAAACATCGATCTGCGATAGTTTAAAATAAAGTTATCGATTTTTTTCATTTTTAAATTTTTTTATAGTAATATTGAGAATAAATTCAACTTTTTTTTTTATATTTAGTGTTATACTACTTTTCTAATATGGAAACCGTGTGCATTTTCATGGAAGATGATTTTTTTAAATAATAATTTTTATAAATTGTTTTTACTGAGTGAATTTGTATAGGAAAATATAGAAGAAAATCGTGTGGTGGCCACAACACTTTAGTTGTATGTTGTTAGTGGATGTGCTTTACTAATAATATTTTGCCATTTCCAGGAAAGCTGTTCGGGAATTGAAATAAATTCCTCATAGAGATATGGTAAATAATGTATGTTTTAAGCTAAATATTCATCGCTTGATTTTTGTACATTAATGAAACTGGGGGTTGAGGGGGGCTGTAGCCCCCTCACACAGATCTAATTATCATATAAAACTTTTCCTAAGTCGAATTTGAATTATTTCACATAGGTTTACATAACAGTACTCGTTATCTTACCTCTTAATCTCCAACCTGTACTTATAGTATTAAATTTCAGGGTAAGAGAAAGTAGTGTGAGTGACACACCAGATTATTTATTTTTGGAATAATATTCTGGAAATGTGATTATGATAAAATAAGAAGAAAGTTCCAAATACACACTGGTAAATATACTTTCCAAGAAAACGAAAAACCTAATCCATTTTAAACGCAATATATACCTACAGGAAGGCATTTATTCTTTATAAATATTACAATTCATTCCAATAAGAATTACGTAAATAAATTGAGGTTTGCACAACTAGCGGATATATTATTAATTTATGCGTGGGCAATGAAAATGTTACATAAATAGGTCTATATTTTCATTAAAATATATACTTTTTAATGTATATATATCTATATTAACATACTGAGCAGATAGTTATTTAAAAGTATTAATATATATATATATATATATATATATATGTATATATATATATATATATGTATATATATATATATATATATATAATAAGAATGAAAAGGAATAGTAAAAAAAAAAAAAAAAAAAAAAAAAAAACAGTGAGAGTAAACAAGGAATAAAATTGGAAATATTATTCCCCTTAGAGTGTTTTTCTCAGGGGAATTTTTTTTATTTGCTTAACTCCTTACACAATTTTTCAAAACGATATTTGAATTAAATGTTTGGGATAGAGGGCAATACCACGAAAAATGTAACGTCAGTCACACACAGAGAAAATTCTTTTTTCACCAGTAATTTCTAACAGGAGTCACTGTGTTGTTTAATCACGGAAGTTACTAAAAATATGTCTTTAATATTTCTGAATGGTAATATTGGTGGAAATAAAAGAGGGAATTTTATTCTTTTGAGTGCCTGATGATAATGTTACCTTCATCCATGGAATCACACTACAGCGTTTTTTTTTTTTTTTTTTTTTTAATATTAATAATACTGTTGGAGTTCTCGATTCTCAAATAATAATAATTTTAATAGAAAAAAAGAAATTTATTTATCATCGAAAAATTCTTTGATTACATAAGATGGATAAGTTGGAAACTCTGATATATTTCCGTAGTTACTAATTGGAAATAAATACTCTATAAATAACGGGTGCGAAATAAAGGCGGTGCTAACAATGCGCCGGAAAATTTTTAAATATTTGCAACTATGTGTATATTTATTTAAGAAAAAGTGTATGAAAAATTCGGAAGAATCAGCAATTATGAAATTTTCTATTGACTAATCCATTAAAATCCTTTTAGTTCAATAATTAATAAATCATTTATAAAATAGTTTTTCCTCAACAGATATAGGGACACATTTTCTTTCAATCTATTAATTAGAAATTAAATTTACATCAACCATGACAATTCATTTAGAAAGGTTGGAGTATAAAGGCTGTTTTTTTATACCAACTGTGTGAAAAACAGGGTGACCTTGCCAAAGAATATTATGTTAGATATGCCGAACCAGTTATCAGCCAGAGTAGCTTAGTGGCAGAGTTCCCGCGCATTTATCAGAGAGCCCGGGATCGATTCCCGGCTCTGGTATTTTTTCACATAGTTGGTATAAAAAAACAGCCTTTACATTACAATCTTTCTAATTGAATTTCCATTCTTTTGTTAAAAGATGAAAATATGCTCACTTCAATAGAAAAACACTTTATATTCAAACTTGATATGCCCCTTCCTTTTTTTTTTTGCTGTTGTTGTTGTTGTGTGTGTAGAGCTGCCTATATTTCATCTTTTTCTTTAATTTACGTTTGTCTTTGTCTTTTTTTTTTTTTTATCGCTCTTCGGCTTGTTTCATAGTACTCCCGGAACTCGCAAGATATTTTCACCACTATTTTTAAATAATATTTTTAAATAAAATAAAATGCTAATTTTTCTCACTAAATTTCAATCGGAAATAAGTGGTGGAAATCATCCTTAAGAAGAGTGGATGGAACAAGACCTGCTTGCATAGTTGTCAACTTAGCAACTTTGGCTAGTGTAAAAAATTAATAGAAATATTTATTTTATTTAATCAGTGAACTGTAACGGTTTTTTATTGATAAAATTAAAATTAAAATAAAATAAAATAAAAAATCCGGTAACCAAAAGATATTAAGTTGGCAACTATAACTGTTTAACGGCAATTTTTGCTCATTATGCTTAGGCAGTGTTAACAGGATAGTGAAGTTTGTAAAATGCGCCAAGGGCCACGATTTGTCCAAGCTAAAGTTACTCTCTATATAAGTGCTGGCGCGTCATCTGCTTATTTTCAGCTACGGTTGTGCTTGAGCATACCTGCCAACATCCTATTTCATAGCTGTCAATTTTCCTTTTAGTATGTTGTACAATCGTTAGTGCCAGCCCCCTTTTCCACACTATTTTATTTTTTAGAATACTATTCTCTAAATCTAATTATGATTAAATACGAAGAAGAATCTAGAAAAAGACTGGTGTGTATAAAAATGGAGGTACTAATAATTTTACGGATTACTAATAAGAATGTTGGCTGGTATGCTAATTGATATTCAGTAGTATTGTAAGCCCCACCTAATTTTCCCACCAGTATTTTTTAGAATATTTTTGTGTTTATTTAATCGGAATTGTATTCTGAGAAATTACTCTCCAAATTTACTGGTGTGAAAGGGAAAAAAAAAAAAAAAAAAGGCTGTATTAACAGCACTACGGATTATTAAATAGAATATTGGCAGTTATGTCTTTCTATCCCATACTTGCCAACATCCTAATTAATTTTCCGTAGTGTCATTAGCCACGCCTTCTGTTTTACACCAGTATTATTTTTTAATACTTTTCGCCTTATTTGATCGTAATTGCACTTGGAGAATATTACTCTACAAATTTACTGGTGTGAGAAAAAGGGCGGGACTTGCAACACTACGGAATATTAATGAGGAAGTTGGCAAGTATGTTCTATCCCGTTTATCGATTTCGTATTGCGTTGCTCGTTTCATATATGGAATATGATAAGAATAAAAGTAAAATAATTCAAAAAAGCACTATATCAAACAGGGTTTTCCCTTTTATTTACTTAACACTTTCGCGATCGCATGCTTTTGTCTTTTTGAGAGTAAGGGCCGTGTGTGGGCGTTATTCTTCCAAATTACATTTCAGGACAAAATTTTCTGTATTCACATTTATACTGCAAATGGATATACATTATAATTTTGTTCTTTCTAATAAAAGTATTTGTATCCATATTATACTGATTGTACGAATATGAATATTGGGTATATTCTTAAGAAATAAATAACAGAAAAATTGCGAAAGAAACGCTCACTGGCAGAGTTACAGATTTTCAAATGACGTGAATCTACGTCAGCGGTCGCGAAAGTGTTAATTTTATTTTTCGTAAATTTTTTATGCAAATTTATATTGCAAATTTATATATTACCTGCTTAGTTTTATTTTAATAATATATATATTATTAAATAATTGTAATTAAGATAATTAAATTTATTATTTATAATTATATAATTATATTTTAGTAATTATTTAATAATATAATATTTAATGTATTAAAATTTAATAATAATTTTTATAATTAAATAATTATAATAAAAAAATAATATTATGTGTTTTATTTTTATCTTTAAAACTCAATGTGAGATTTAAAATTAAAAGTATAACTTTCCTTTTGCTTTCTAAATGTATAAATTTGTCTTCTTGTTTAGAAATACCTCGATAAAAGAATTGTTTTAATACTCACTTACTTTCATAAAGAATTAAAAACATTCTTCCCTTTAACGTACACAAACATCAAACCGTCTTAATTATATATATTAAAAACAAAAACTATTTTATTTACGAGACAAAACTTAAGTTAAAATACATTTAAAAACAAAATATACACATAAAAAAATTAAAATCTAGATCTTTCGAAACCCGTCCGGGTTTCCTCATCAGTATCAATTACAACACAATATGCAAGCATTACATGAATACCCAAGGAATTTAAAGAAGTATTGAATATTCAGCAGCCAATGCGCATGCTTTAAGTTGGAAATTAAAAGAATTTTTCATGATTTATTAAATAACAATTACCCTCTTAATTGGTTAAAACGAATTTATCGTGAAAAAATTACCCGCTTCCCCTCTCCTTCGTTTCCTCCTGCAATTTCCCCCCCCCCCTCTCCTCCAATGCAAATGAAAAATTCTCTAATTAATAAGAACAATTATACTTCTATGTCATTGTTTGGTTTTCCTACAGAATATATATCTAAATTACTTAAAACGCATAATATTTTTACTGCTTTCCGGCCGATTAAACAATTAAAAAACATTCTTTTTAACTTTAAATAATAATAATAATAATAATAATGTCCAATTATAAAAAATGAAAAAAAAACGCCACAGACATCCTTCCTACGAAATTAAAAAAAAAAACAGAAATTTCATTTAGCACGTAATGTTATATATTTGCTTTTCTACTATTATACCTGTTTTATTTAGTGTTTTTGCCCCTACTGGGGAACCTTTTTAATTAAGATACTTAAAATCCAAATTCCAAGAGGTGGACAGTCATACAGTAATTTTTCATATACAACAAGCAGAAACCATGTTTCCCAAATTAAAACTTATGCTGCTTTTAGGTTGCATAAACGATGATCTCTGTAATAAAAGTATAATGACATAAAATTAATTCGTAAATTTTATAATCCCTACATGAATATGATATACAACGTATAACGAAATTCGTAGCATAAAACTTAGCTCATAACTTCAAATAGCAATGCAAATGAAAAATTCTCTAATTAGTAAGAACAATTATATTTCTATGCCATATTTTGGTTTTCCTACAGAATATATTTCTAAATTACTTAAAACACATAATATTTATACTACTTTCCGGCCGATTAAACAATTAGAAAATATTCTTTTTAACTTTAAACCCATAACCCCTTCTCTGGATCAAACTGGCGTAATATATTTAATTCCTTGGTAAAATTGTAAATATGTATATATAGTTGAAACTGGCCGTACAGCAAAAATTAGACTACAGGAGCACAGACGATCTTTTAAAAATTGTAACCAAAATCCTAAAATTGTAATCCATTCAATAGAAACCGATCATATTCATGAGTTCGATAATATAAAAGTTCTAAATTCTTGTTTTGATAATCATAAATCACGTATTTTCCTTGAGAGCTGGCACACTGACAGGCATCTCCTCATTATCAATGAAGCATGCGCACTGGCTCCACAATATTCGGTACTTCTTTAAATTTCTTGGGTATTCATGTAATGCTTGCAAATTGTGTGGTAATCGATACTGATGAGGAAACCCGGACGAGTTTCGAAATGTCTAGATTTTAATTTTTTTTTTATATGTATATTTTGTTTTTAAATGTATTTTAACTTAAATTTTGTCTCGTAAATAAAATAGTTTTTTTTTTTTTTTAATTCTTCCCTTTATTTATTTATTTTATTGTTATTATTTATTTATAACTTATACAATATTATTTACTTTACTTTAATTTGTTTCACTTATTTATTTATTTATTTTATTTTATTTTATTTTATTAATTAATTAATTAATTTATTGGTTGGGGTTCGTAATGCCTTGGGTTCGTTGGGGGTAATGCCTTGGGTTCGTAATGGGGTTCGTTGGGCCCAGATTCGTAAAAAAAAAAAAAAAATCTAACTAGTAAGTGTTTATTTTAATAATTTACTTAAACATACTTTTTCGTAGAATTTTTCTTAAAGTCACTTTTTTTTTATGCATAAGCTAACGGGAAATTTCCCAGTGATACATCTACATGAAACCTAATAAATATGTTAGTTAAAAATCAAACATGATAAATATACTTATTTCATAAATGTTATCAATTGTTGATTTATTGATTTTTATATTTTTATTTTTCATTTTAAATGTTCTTTTTTATGGAATGATAAAAATTATACAACATACGTAAGAACTCTAAATGTTACTTATAGCACAAATACACTTTAATAAAAATAAAAAGCAATTATAAACAGCATATATATCTGAAAGTTTTATTTCTATTTTCATATATAAAAATGATTAACATAAAAAGCAATCAAATTTCAATCACAGAAATCATCGAAAATCCTAACAATGATGTTCATATTTTGTTACCGTAATTTTTGGTAGATAACCCGCAGGTAAGATGTGTCATTTCGCCACCAGAAATTTTATTTAATAGATAAATACATACTTTTACGAAGGAAGAGCTCGTACAAATAAAAATCTATTTATCATTTGAAATTTCTGGTGCAAAACTGGATTATATAACCTGCGGGATATCTACCAGAAATTACGGTATTTATTTGTTTATTTATTTGTTTATTTATTCAATTATCAATACAAATATTCAATAAATATCTTCTGTAAAAACTATCGGTACATATCTTAATAAAAGCATTTATTCTTCGATCATACATAGATACATTAAAATAATGCAAAGTGCAAAGGCAACATTAATTTTTAAACATTTATTCATTAATCATACATAGATACATTAAAATAATGCAACGTGCAAAAACACCATTTTTTTTTTTTTTTTTTTTTTTTTTTTTTAAGTCGTCAATACAATCTTATGCTTGCCGAGAGTGCGAGGTAAAATTTTACTTGATAATTTGAATGCATTTATTCCCCATTAAGCATTAGAAGGAAATTAAAACATCACATGATCTTGTCAAAGATGATACGATCAATCTTATAGCTAGCAACCATAATTATTTAACTAAAATAATTATAATATATATATATATATATATATATATATATATATATATATAATATATATATTAAATGTTTTAAATTTTCTGATGAATCACAGAGCTCTTATCAATGTGCATAATTTTTTTTAAAGTGATGATGACGTCAATTTTTGTAAGATGTATAATTACCTTTTTTATGATTTTTTAACGTTCACGTTTAATTAAATGCATTTATTTTTGTGTCGAAAGAAGATGAAACCTTTTTTTTTTTTTTTATGGCAACAATTAAATTATAGCTAATATTTTAATGACTATTTTAACGTTATTAGGATGTAGTTATTTTCATATTTTAATTAATTATACGAAAACTAATCAAAATTTCGAAAGTCGGGCTTCGACGTATTGTGTTGTCACCGGGTTCCGAGATACTGTGAAAGTTTCAAATGTCTTGCTAGTAGGGAAGTTAGTGAAAATTCGATTGCAATATTTGTGCCGGACAAACAAACAAACAAACAAGAATAGAAATTAATAAAAACAAGGTAACTTATTTCAAATATAATTGAAATCACCGATGTCACATATTACGTGAGCCATTGAGAAAAAAAAAATAAGATAACGGGTACGTGAGCCTATACAAACGTAGGAGTAACAGACTTCCACAATCATGAAAACGAACGTCTAATTCCTTTTACCTTCTCACCTGTCCCTTACAGGGACAAATGTAGCATGAAAATTTAATGTCAACATTCTGTACAAGATCGAAAACTATTTGTAGATTTTATTTATATATACTAAATTCTTTCTTTTAATACGCTGGTTTGAACATAATATATATTATATATTTAACTAAGGTTCAGGAATTTTAGAAAGAATTTTTCTTTTTTGGGTGAATATGAAAGACGATTTGCTTTAATGTATAAATATTTTATTGAATTAAATATTTTCTCCTTTGGTCCAATATTTTTTGCCATCTTATTCACAGCAGGGCGATTAATTCCACATTTAAAAAAATTCTGATCTTTTCTGCCAAAAAACTGATCCAAGTCATTTTTGACTTCCTCATTCAAAGTGAAGGTTTTGACATATGAACAAATTTATGCAGAACGGTACAATTAAGAATCCGAAGGTGACACATTTAAAAATATTATTGGTTGTTCTATGCGTTTTATTTATTTTTTGTTGGTTTACAATAGTGCATATATATATGTGTGTATTCCATTTTGGTTTTATCGCTGTTCAGTAGAGCTCGTATTACCCGACATTTCAGGATATTTTAACCATTATTTTTTCCATAAATAAAAGGGCATACTTTTATCGCAAATGGAAATTTTGCTTAAAACTTTCGGGACCGCTGACCTAGATTCACGTCATTTGAAAATCACTAACTCCATCAGCGGGCGTTCCTTTCGCAATTTGTGTGTTATTTATTTCTTAAAAAAATACCCAATAATCATATTTGTACTATCAATATACTATGGATATAAATGCTTTGTATAACTGTAATGTATTTTCATTTGTAATATAAATGTGAATAAGAGAAATTTTGCTCTGAAATATTGCAATTGATGAGAGAAACGCCCACAGGCGGACTTTATTGTAAAAAAAAAAAAAAAAAAAAGACAAAAAATATGCGGTCGCAAAAGTGATAAGTAAAACGGATATAACGAGACCTGTTTTTTATCATTTTTTGTTCCTTACCATAGTTTTTAGATTGTGCAAAAAAAAAAAAATCGTAATATTTGTGAATTGCATGGAGGACCACAATTTTTCCAACTGAAGACTATATATAATAGACGCATGATAATTTGATGCAAGAAGTATAACCATCTTATTTCAAGGATATGATTATCACTTTCAGGTATATATATATATATATATATATATATATATATACCATGTTTTAAATTTTCTGATAATCATAGAGCTCTTATCAATGTGCATAATATTTTTAAAGTGATGATGACGTCAATTTTTTGTAAGATGTTTAATATAACTTTTTGTACTTTTTTAACGTTCACGTTTAAAACTCGTATTTTTATTTATTTATTTTATTTATTTATTTACTTATTATTATTATTATTATTATTATTATTATTTTGCAACAATTAAATTATAGCTAATATTTTAATGACTATTTTAACGCTATTAGGATGTTATTATTTTCATATTTTAATTAATTATACGAAAACTAAACAAAAATTCGAAAATCGGGCTTCGAAGTATTGTGTTGTCACCGGGTTCTCAGATATTGTGAAAGTTTCAAATGACTAGCTAGTAGGGAAGTTAGTTAAATTTCGATTGCAATATTTGTACCGGACAAACAAATATACAAACAAGAATAGAAATTAATAATAAAAAAAAAAAAAGGTAACTTATTTCAAATTTAATTGAAATCCCCGATGTCACATATTACGTGAGCCGTTGAGAAAAAAATTAGATAACGGTTACGTGAGCCTATACAATTGTTAGGAGTAACAGCCTACTACAATCATGAAACCGAGCGTCTCATTCCTCTTATTTTCTCACCAGTCCCATACAAAGACAAATGTACAGTCACCCAAAAAAAAAACGCCACCCCCCACCTAATTTTGCCGTAAATTATCGTAGAAACATGCGACTGGTACCAATCAGTTTGTAATAACGTCTAGTTTATAATGTTATAATTAGATTTTACTTAGGGGGTCGTCTACATATTAAAACTGACATCAACTTCATTTTTTTCAATAGTAACCCCCATTTTTTATAATTTATTTGAATTCTTTGGATCAAATCATCACGGAAAATGGTATAGTTTATATATTTCGCTCAATTTTTCATAGAATTATAAGCTGTCAAAGTTTGGGGGTGCTAATGTTAAATGAATGTGACAAACATTAAATCATATCTTCCGAAATAATTTTGATATTTAAATTCTGTTTTTTTTTATTCGTTAGAATGAAGTAACCCAAACATATTCCATGCAAATTTTTGCTAAAAAACATTTTTTGAATTATGAAAATTATTAATAAATTCATATTTGAAAAAATTATGAATTATGACCTATGTTAATTTTTGCACGAATAGAACGGGCATCATCAAAAACATAGGTTTCCAAATTTACAGCTCGTTCCTAACATTATTTTTTGAGTTACAGTGATATTTCACTTTTTATTCCTGTTAGGGGGCCGTCACTTGTTATAATCTGTATCCTCTATAAGTAAATGTTTGTATATAATTTGACGGAAAACTATTTTAATTTACCTTTATGTTATTTTTATTGTTTCCTAAGCAATATTTCGATGCTTATTATACAAATTGGCATATTTTTGTAAAGTTATCACAATGTAGGCGAGGGATTGTGAAAGAATTTCAAAAGAAAAGAAGCCCCGCCTCTGATTCGGTGAAACACTATTTAAAAAAAAAGACAAATTTGCATATTCCTATTTGACTCTATATGTGACGCTGGTATGCATAAATCACAATGGTATTTACTACATCGATTATTGAAGACAAAACTTAAATGATTTAATTACAAATATGCAAAATTATTTTGCTTTATATTATAAAGTTTTAGAAAATTTGTGAAAAGGCGTGGCTATTTACATTAAGCCTTGATATGGAAGCTATGTTGCTGTTTTTCGATGCTGCGAAATTTACAAAATATATTTGTGTTAATATACTATACAGATAGAAGAATAATTATATAATATCAACAAATCTTTTTTAATCAATATGTTTATATACATTACTGTATGGAAATGTTTATATATGAATATTGTATTTATTTTTAATGAGAGATATAAACACAAAATACTAAAAAAAAAAAAGAAGAAAATGTGTTATAAATTTTTATAAATCAAGCAAAATATATATGCATACTTGCCAACCTAACCCGTAACATTGTTAGTTCCCGCCCCTGTGTGTACACAATTTAATTTTTAGAGTAATTAACTTCAAATACATTTTCGATTAACTCATTGAGCGCCACGCGAATTCTTATGGAAATCCCATTCAGGCCACACGTGCTGCTTAGAAGCGTGTTATGTTTATCGAGTTTCAATAAACCCCATAAGGCCTTAACGATATAATCCTATAAAAATCCTATTTAAAAAAAAAAAAAAAAAAAAAAAACATGAAGTAAATTTTAAATAAATTGTCAGTAATTACTTAAAACTATGTAAGTTCTGTAGTTTTATATCATATTTTACACTGCCGGCTGACTTAGCCTAAATGGAAAGATCAGTGTCAGCCACCGATGGCTGACACGGCTCTAAAAACACTGATGTGAAAAAAAATGTACGGAAAGGGGCGGGTCCAGTAATCTTCCGGGATAGGTTGACAAGAATGTATATACATAGAGCAATGCCAGAAAATGTTCTTTATTTTTCATGAACCAGATGAATGGTATTTTTTTTCTGAATAGTCTATGTATTAAATATAATGCTGCTTTAAATACCCTTTAAATGAAAAGTTTTATTACATAAAGTAATTCTCTGGCACTCTACAGCTCCCAAATGACACACAATACAAAACCCCGCCTTTTTCCAGTGTTTAAAGGGTATTAACGTTTAATATGCTTTATATTCGTTTTGATCGTTCTTTCTCCTGCTTATCTTCTTCTTTTTTCCTTAAAAAAAAAAAAAAAAAAAAAAAAAAAAAAAAAGAGTTATGTAACATTTTGACCTTTTCAAGTGAAGATTTAGATTAAGGGTAGTCAGCCTTTCTACACCAACCGTCCACTTCGGTATCTGTGTTAAAGTGTAGAATTTTAGAACATCCCATTAAGTAGTAGGATTTATTATTTTACATATTAATTTGTTACACATTATAAAATATAAAAGCAAAATAATATCGTGGAGATTTATGTAAAAGTTTTTAATAATGTCATGAAAAAAAAATAATAATAATTAATTAAAAAAATAAATAAATAAAAATAAAAAAATCTGTTTTAATATTTAAAAAAAGTCAATTAAAGAAAATGAAAGTACTGCAGTATCAGAACAAACTCCCATTGTCACTGTGAAACGGCCGTGGGAACCAGGTGAGTGTCGCCGTTTCAGACAATTATACGGCAGCTTGAGTTAAAATAATTTTGAATTTTCAAACAAATTTAAAACCAGTCATCTTTTTTTTTTTTTTTTTTTTCTTTTGATAGATACTTTAAACTCTATTCAAGCTATTTAATTTTCTTCGTATGAAGTGAACTATCTGATGTTTAATCAATAGAAACCAATAAAAATCTTTTAATTCATAAACTAACTCAGAAAGTTCTGTGAATTAGTCTTTTTTTTTTTTTTTTTTTTTTTTTTATAATTAACATTTCTGATATTTTTTTCCGGTGTGAAACTTAATAAATAATGTATCCTGTGTGGTAGATCGTGATTTATATTTTCTAAATGTATAGACGGACCCCTAATACATTTTCACGTGTAACTCTATTTAAAATTGATTTAAGGTATATAAATAGGTATGTTTTTCGAACCGCCTTGATCTCAGAAATCTGAATATGAAGTCAAAAATAGGGGTTGCCATTGAAGAAAATTAAGTTAATGCCAGTTTTAATATGTAGACGACCCCTTAGGCAAAATTTAACTATACCGTTATAATCTAGACGTTATTACAAATCGATCGGTACCAGTCAAATGTTTCTACAATAATTTACGGCGAAATTAGGTGGGGGGGGTGACGTTTTTTTTTGGGGTGACTGTACCATGAACATTTATTATCAAGACTTAGAAGGTTTCAGACAGATTTAGTAGATTTTATTTATATATACGAATTTTTTTCTTTTAATACGCTGGTTTGAACATAATATATATTACATTTTTAACAAAGGTTCAGGAATTTTAGAAAGATTTTTTCTTTTTTGGGTGCATATGAAAGACGATTTGCTTTAATGTATAAATATTATATTGAATTAAATATTTTCTCCTTTGGTCCAATATTTTTTGCCATCTTATTCCCAGCAGCGCGATTAATTCCACATTAAAAAAAAATTCTGATATTTTCTGCCAAAAAACTGATCCAAGTCATTTTTGACTTCCTCATTCAAAGTGAAGGTTTTGACATCTGAAAAAATTTATGCAGAACGGTGCAATTAAGAATCCGAAGATGACACATTTAGGAAATTTTGTTGGGTGTTCTATACGTTTTAGTTATTTTTCGTTGGTTTACGTCAGTGTATATATATATATATATATATATTCTATTTTGATTTTATCGCTCTTCAGTAGAGCTCGTATTACCCGACTTTTAAGGACATTTTAACCATTATTTTTTCCATAAATGGAAATTTTGCTTAAAACTTTCGCGACCACTGACCTAGATTCACGTCATTTGAAAATCTCTAACTCCATCTGCGGGCGTTTCATTTGCAATTTGTGTGTTATTTATTTCTTAAAAATATACCCAATATTCATATTTGTTCTACCAATATGCTATGGATATAAATGCTTTGATTAGAAAGAGTATAACAATAATGTATGCTCATTCGTTATATAAATGTAAATAAGGAAAATTTCGCTCTGAAATGTTGCAATTGAGGAGAGCAACGCCCACAGGCGGACTTTACTGTAAAAAAGACAAAAATATGCGGTCGCGAAAGTGTTAAGTAAAATGGATGCAACGAGACCTGTTTTATTACCATTCTTTGCTCCCTAGCGGAATTTTTAGATTGTGCAAACAAAATCGTAAAATTTGTCAATTGCATCGAGGGCCACAAATTTTCCAACCAAATATATAATTTGACGCATGATAATTTGGTGCAAGATCCACGACCGTCTTATTTCAAGGATATGGTTATCACTTTCAGGTAAGGAAAACGGGTGCAGAATTCATATCGGAATTTGTTTAAGAAATTTCTCTACCTATAATATCGTTGATTTAAGAAGCAGAAAATTTTCTTACATTGATAGTGGTATGAGTCCGGCTCCCGTGGGCCGTGTTCCATCCTTGCACTTTGGCACAATTATTGCTCTCGTATTGTGATGTTAGTTGACTGTAATAAAGAAAACCATAAGAATAAATGCATGACCGTTTCAATGAACTATAAGCTAGGAAAGAATTTCTTTATCATTATTATTTATTAATGCATTTTTATTGTTCATAATTTCTTGTATGCATATTTATATCTCTTGACTTTAAAATTTAAATTAGAACTTTTGTTTTACTTTAGAAATATAAAAATTTATTTTTTATGTTTAGAAATACCTCGGTAAAGGAATTGTTTTTAAAACTCAATCATTTTTGTAAAGGATTCAAAATAATCTTCTCTTTATTATTTTTTATTTATTTATTTACAACTTATTATATTTATATTATTTAATATGTCTCATTTGTTTATTTATACTGTAGATGTTATAGCCCAAATTCGTATATAAGTTATTTTTCAACCAAACTTGTATTTTTATACTTATATATACTTTTTGAATATTTTTTTTCTTTGAGAATCACCATTTATTTTATGCATAAACTAAAAATAAATATGTAAATAATGTATTTTAATAAAACAGAATAAATGTATAAATTAAAAACGAGCATAATAAATACATTTATATCAGTCCTTTTCTTTTTTCTTTCTTTCTTTCGTTTTAAGTATTTCCTTTTATAAATGAGAGTGATAAATATTTATATAAGATAAATAAAAACTTAAAATGTTTCCTATAATATTAACATATTTAAACTGAAAACCCTTGTAAACAACACATATTTCTGATAGTTTTAATTCTCCTTTCATATGTAAAAAATTATAAACATACAATCACTATCGAATATCATTATAATGATGCTTAAAAAAAAAAAAAAAAATGAAAACTATCAGTAAAAATATTTTCATATACATATTTTTTTTTAATCATACCTAGATAAATTAAAAAAATATTTTTCTTATGCAAAGTGTGAATGATACATTATTATTATTTATTTTTTTTTAAATCTACGGTTCTCTGTCCCCTGCTCGATATACTCACCAACCCCCGACTTGCTTCGGTTATCAACTTTTGCGGGTTAAACTTCCTATTCACTGCTTTGCCTTCCACTGAATAGGTATATTAATAGTGCATAACACAAGACAAAAGTAGACAATATTGTAAAAATCGCCATATACACTGCCGAATTGAAGTACATAATGTCATTTAATACCGCCTTTTCTAATGAAATATTATGGTAAAAATCATTTTTTAATAGAATAAAATTGGTTATATGTAGACCATTTTGTGTTATAGGTTTAGTATGTATACCTGAGAGGCTTTGAAATTTTTGTCTCTATTACACGATAAGTTTTTTGTTTTATTTGCTTCTTAAAAAACAACAACAAAATAACTCATTTTTTACTTAATTTTGGACAAAATTTAGGCTCTCTCTATTTTTTTTTTAAATATAATTCTAGGTTTTAAAAGACACTTGCAGCAGAAAAGATGCAATTTTTAAATGTGCTTTTTTTTAAAACTAAAATATGATCTACTGAGACACATTGGAAATTAATAATTTATGTGACTATTCTAAATACTTCATTTATATTATTATTATCATTTGCAGTATTTTATAATTTAGCTATATTTTTAATGCAGGATTAGAGTTAAAATGTCTAACGTGGTCGTGGAAATTAAAACTTTAATTACTGCACCTTAACTCTTAAAATCCGACAAGTCGGTCCAATGCTACAGTTATTCTCATTTAGCCAACACTTTAAATATGCTTTAAGTTAATAAATTAAATCTTTATTTAAACTGGTATGCGTTGATTTTTTTTTAATTGCAATTTAAAACTTTCTAGATTTAACTTTAAAAGCTATAGAAAGAGTTGTTTACCGTTATCATAATGTTCATTACTAAATCCCTTTTTGTCGCTTGAAGCTCAAATCAATTAAAACATAAGCTAACATCTTGATTAAATTTCGCATGGTGTTTTTAAAAAATTCAGTTAATTTTAGATGTTTTCAGCATTCTAATAATTTCAATAAAAACATGATATAATGCAAAAATAAATATTGAAAACATCACCAAACTAAACGCTTCCCTGCAAGCACTGTTTGATTATTTCAAAAAAGAAAAAATATGAAAAAATCGATAAACTGCATATGAAATTGGCAGTGAGAAATTTATTTTTCTAAAATTAGAACAAAAGTATTTGTAAACGATTTATTGCACTATTAAAATCCTTTTTTTTTTTTTTTTTTTTTAATTAATAATACATTATTTCTTTGTTGACAATAGCAAAATTGACATTTATTTTAACTTTTTTTTTTTTTTTTTTTTTTTACACCATTCATTACATTTTAATTTCCCTGTGAAAAATGACGTCATAACAGAAAAAAAAAAAAAAGTCAAGAGAAAATGATTACAGGATCGGAAAAAGAGTATCTTTATGAAGGATTTTAATTAATAACTTCATTAATTAACGTCATTATCAACGTGAGAGCTTCGGAGTACTTGCATTTGGCCGCAACCAATGCTTACCTTATCAAAAATGCAGGGATGGAACACGGGCGCAGAATTCATACCACTATCAATGTAAGAAAATTTTCGACTTCTTAAATCAACGATATTATAGGTAGAGAAACTTCTTAAACGGATTCCGGTATGAATTCTGCGCCCGTGTTCCATCCCTGAAAATGCTAAAAACACAGCTGACAAATAATAATAATAATAAAAATAATAATGACGCCCGCGATAGTATTATTTATTTATTTATTAATACATAGTGATATCTTTTCATACACAAATTATAAAAACCCTTAATTATATGCCCCTTTAGTTACTTATGAAAGTTTACTCTTGCGAAACATAGCGAAAACCGATAAAAACCAATTATTTTGCTTAATATGACACATGCCAAAACCCAAATCAAGGTAAAACCTAGGCTGATTTGAGAATATCGCCTTCTTGTGCTTGCCAGGAGTGCGAGGGGGAACTTTTCTCAATTTCATATTTGGAAAGCTTTTGTATTCTTTTTAACCCTTTCAGTCGCAGTGTTCCCGCTGATGGAACACATAATTTTAAGGGCCCTCTTCACTCACCGCCGCCGGAAACCCGAGCCAACGTTTTTCTATGGGGAAATTTTCTTTACAAATAACTTATTAACTAATACATATTTTTGAATTCTGTTTTCCCATTCTAAAAGTTCCCAGCTCTTAAACTGTCGCACCTTTTCTAAAAAAATATTTTTTTAATTTTTTATATTTTATTTTGAATTTGCAAAATACGATTTTTCAATATGTGAAATTTTTTTCATTTTGCAATTTCGAAATAAAATATAAAAAATTAAAAAAATAATTTTTTAGAAAAGGTGCGCCAGTTTAACAGCTGGGAACTTTCAGAATGTGAAAACAGAATTCAAAAATATGTATTAGTTAATAAGTTATTTGTAAAGAAAATTTCCCCATAGAAAAACATTGGCTCGGGCTTCCGGCGGCGGTGAGTGAAGAGGGCCGCTAATTCTCAAGTGCAAAAACTTATCCCGGAAATTTTTTATCAAAAATTTACATTTATAACATAGCAAAAAAAAAAACTTTTTTTTTATTTTTTTTTAAACCTGAAAACAAAAAAATTCTATTATTTTAATTCTGTTCGTAAATTCCGGTGGCAGTGTAATTTAAATGATCCGAATTATCCAGCGTCGCAAAGGGTTAAGCATTTGAATGAAATTAGAGTACCACATGACCTTTATAGATATTATACAAGGAATTTCATACTTGTACAGCCAATCATTATTAATCTTTAACTTAAAGGTACTTCAACTTTACTTGGAATTGCCGCTGTCATAGATAGTATGAGCGGTTCTGTAATAACTAAGATGGCAGATACTTCCTTTTCACACTAGCCCCACTCAAGGACTAGCGTTACATGACCTGTGCATGCAGATTCAACTTACCAGCGGATTGTGGTTTATGTCTTTATTTATATGTACTACATTTTTTATTTAAATATGCTGGTTTCGATAGAATATATTGTACTTTTATTTTTTATGGTTCAAGGAAATATTAGGTTGTTTGAAAAGGTTTTTCTTTTTTTTCTTTTGGTGAATTAATAAACGAATTTCTTTAATGTGTAAATATGTTCTTGATTTATATATTTTCTTCTTTGATCAAATACCTTCTGCCATCTTTTTGGCAACAGAATGAATGATGTTTTCACGTTCATTATAAATTTCTGATCTTTGCTGACAAAAGCTGATCCAAGTCATGTTTGACGTCCTCATTTGAAGTGAAAATTTCGCTATCTAAAAAATTCTGTAGCGATCTGATCAAGTAGAAAGTACCAAATCTGAAACATTTTGTGGATGTAATAGTACTTTCTACCAAGTTGAAAATGTTTTTGGCAAGTTACCAAACTTCTATGCGTCGTTGCAGTATGTGGTGGAACACTGATTGATTAATTGTGGCCTTTTCTATTGTAGTGCATCGAGAAAAATCATTTGGTTTTAAATTAATTATTCTTCATTCAGGACGTGGGCATTCTTACAAGGTGTTACTTTAGCACTCCTTCCAACATCTCATATTGCCAAACATCTCATTATGAAACGTACAATTTTTAGTACCTACCTTTTTTTTCACACCAGTCATTAACTTTTTAGAGTAATTTGTTTTTATTTAATCGTAAGAAAATTTCAAGAGAATTACTCTAAAAATTAAGCGGTGTGAGAAAAGGGGCGTTAACAATTGTACGATTATTATTGAGATGGTTGGCAAGTATGTTGTACTACTCACATCTTCCATTTAGGATAAATTACTACCATTGAAAGTTGATGGACTTGATTTTTCTTTAAAAATATAAACCAAATTTTAGCAGTGTATCAGTTTAAATGAAATTTAAATTTATTGTATGCGTTAATGTACTGTGTGTATTTATGTGTATATATATATATATATGCAAGAAGCATCGGAACTCTTGTAACATACTTTAGGATGTAATAGAACTCCTGCGGAGAACAAGTTACATTAGAAACCCTCACCTATCCCAAAACGTTCTCAAGTTACTCCAAAGGGAATGAAAAATGTCAAAGTCTTAGAAAATCCCGGAATTTCAGAATTTTCTATAAATGTTGTGAACAAAAACATTCAGTAATTAAAAAAAACGAAATAATAATAATAAAATGACTCAGTATTCGTATTATTAGATTATTTATATTTAATGGAGACATCCAAGCCCTGTAACATGTGACAAATACAAAAACAAATTGTTGTAAAAATATGAAAGCGGCAATATTATAAAAACCTTTCTAACTACAGTGATAATTAATCACATTTTCCGGAGTTTTGTAATATAAGATTTTTCAAGTATTGCGAACTAGCTGGTCTCTGAAAGCAGATAGTAATGAATATATTAATAAATAATATAGATACAGAAGGTCATTTACACTTTATCGAAATCATTTTAATAATGCGTTTTATGGATCACTACCATAATTTTTGCGTTGATTTCCTTCTACGTGATAGCTGCTGTTCTTGGAAAGACCTGTCGCTTGAATTTTCCAGGAAATTAAACTTTTTCTTAATAATGTCATGTCAGTTTTTTCCCAGTCTCTTTCTACTGTTTTCCAAAGTCTGTTCAACGTTCTTGGATGCCTTTTTCCTAAGATTCGTTTTAATAAAACAAAAGCGCAAAAGTCCATTGGAGAACAGTAAGGTGACTTTACAGGTATGTCTTTAAATAGGATATATTTTATTCCTTTTTCTAACTTCTTTGATAAAAAGGGTTATCGTGATATAGATTATCGGTGGGAAAAGTAGAGTGTGCGAGAGGTGGTTGTACAAAAACAGTGAAGTGCCTACATCAATGTATATGTTGATTGCTTCCAGAGATTAAAATATAATATGATATTTTTATCTCATTATGAAAATAAATGCTTAACCCTTCCTGGGAATTTCAATACAATTGTGGTATATATATATATATATATATATATATATATATATTATTTAAATTATTTCTCATAAGCTTCTAACCTAGACTAGTAGTAAGAGCACCTCGATTTCCTCAATAAGCGAATCATTATTTAATAAAAAACTGCATAATGTCTCCTACAAAAGAGGGATAGTTTTCGATTTTGCTATTTAGGAGAGATTGCGCACTAATTTTTATAGAATTTTATACTAATAAAGATTTCACAGCTTATTGGTATTGGTAAGACAATGAAAATGAGTTTGTTGAGTGTCTGGAACTGTACCAGGAAATAACTTCGACAAATGACTGGACTAGTTAAACTTATTTGAGACGATGCATCTTTTTTGGAAGCTGCTTCTTAATCTGAAAATGAATATTTTTCGGGAGTGGGAAGGTTGATAAAAGCCACATCTCTGGTAGGATTAAAATTTCGAATACGAATATTAGCTTAAAAGGAATTTATCGCAAAGTAATTAAATGCATTTTATATTATTTTAGTTTTACAATATTTTCAAGTATGTCTTTCAAGTTTTGTTCAGCTGTCGGCAGCTTAAATAAAAGCGATAAAACTAAATGTAAGAAAAAACTTCAGCCTACTCAAAACTCTTTAACTTGTGTGTGGGTTGCAGATAACCGTTTAGAGTGGAAAATATCTGGTTGATTATGATTATAAGGATAATAATTGTCTAAATTTCAATAAAATAAAATATATAAAAGTAAATGATTTTAAAATTGAAAAGAGAAAATTTCGGACGAAGTGAAATTTTGTGTTTAAAACATTTTTGTGCAGAAGATTTGAGGAAAAAAAAAAATATATATATTATTAAACGGTGGGCGGATTCTGGGCTTAAAAGTGGGCGGAACTAGACATGCAGAAATGCTAACATTTTTATTCATTGCAGAGACTTTATCCCCCACTTTTATTTTAAACCACTTTTATTTTTAGATTGATTTTTTCTTACTTCATCGTAATTATATAGTAGAGAAAATTATTCTATAAATATTGTGGTGCGAAATAAAGGTGGACATAAACTTGCTCCGGAATGAATTAAAATGTTGGCAACTGTGGCTGTGTATAATTGCACACACAGTATGTAAACATAGCCTCTAAAACTAGATGCCTGTCGCTTGGATCGGAAACTTAGCAACTGTTCAAACGGTAGAAAGCGCCATCTGATACAGATATTGCGATTTTTTTTTCAACAGTCACCAAAAATTTTTTTAAGTGGGATTTAATATACATGAGAGGCGAATGAAATCGGAAAAACATCGATTATATATATCATATACCACTTCTTAAAATTATTCGTGACAGTTGAATAAAAAAGTTGTGCAATCTGTACCAGGTGGCGCTGTCTACCGCTTGAACTGTTGCCAAGTTTCCGAGCCACGCGATAGGCATTTAGTTTAGGAAAATATGATGCAACCCTTTTTTTTTTTTGCTCAGAAATGCATTACACACACACATCTCGAAAGGTTAACTTGTGGGAGGGGATTACACGATTATCTTCACTAACAAGAAATGGAAGGAATTTGGACAAAGAGAGATTTGGTCAGCAAATAAGAAAACATTGAAGCTGAAACGATATGTACTAATTTCTAGTTAAACATTTTATCTAATAACTTCACGTTATTTTACAATTGTTTATCTTTATTTGGTCTTGTTCTTTTTTCTGTTTCTTTAATATTTTTTTTCTTTTAATACATTTTTGTAATTATTTGTAATTATATTTAATTTTACTGATTTTTTAAACATTAAACTGAAATATCCACTCCTAATACAAAAATATTTGTTTACAAATGCCTTATAAATGTCATTTCAATGCAATTATTACTATAATTAAGTCAAATGTCAATTACACGTAATCTCTCTTACCCTGTAACGAGAGAATGTGCAAAATCATAGCCTCCTTAACTAGATGCCTGTCGCGTAGCTCAGAAATTGGGCGACAGTTGAAACGGCAGACAGCGCCACCTAATACAGATTATAGTACTTTTTTATTCAGCTGTCACCAATAATTTAAAGAAGCGATACATAATATATATAATCGACGTTTCTTCAATTCTACTTGTATTTAATGTATATCATATCCCACTTAAAAAAAAAAAAAATTGGTGGCTATTGAATAAAAAAGTCGCGCAATCTATACTAGGCGGCACTGTCTACCGCTTGAACTGTTGCCTAGTTTCCGAGCTACGCGACAGGCGTTTAAGGAGGCTATGGCATAATAGTTGCCTTGTTCTTTTTATTTTATTTTATTTATTTATTTATTTATTTATTTATTTTTGTACCGCTGTTGATTTAAATTACAGCAGAATTGCAAAATAGTAGTGAAAATGTATGGTAGAAGGTTCAATTCAAAAGTATGCAACAATAATTTAGCAAAAAAATAATATTTGAATTTCTTTAATAGTGTTTTGTTGAACTGTGCGTAAACTCTCTTAGCTTTAACTTACATATATAATTAACATAGACGCAAAATATAGTGAAAATATTTACTCTAAAATGAGTTGAATAGCAAAATAAGATATAATTATGAAATTGTGAATAATTATTATAGCTGATATTGGTGCTTTTCTTTATAGCGACCTTAGAGGCCGCTGTGAACAAAAGTACTATATACAAACTATAGAAATGAATATAAAAATAACTATAGAAAATACTACATAGAAGTACTAAAAAAACTATAGAATTTCTCTATAATGTAATAATGAAATGTGAAATGAAAGTATTATATATCGGCTGCTGAAAAATAAAACTGTAGCATTATTATTATTAGTAGTAGTATTTTGTGGGGAATATTTTTTCTCTTTTTTTGTGGAAAGTAATGTTCATAAATGAAGATTTTCAGTTTATGCATATGTAATTTTGCTATTTGCGATGACTCATACAGAACATATAAACATTTTAACGCTTAGCAATTATTTTTTTTTCTTTCCTTTGTTAAATTTCCTATTTTCCGCGCAAAGTTTTATAAATTGTACATTTAACGAACTAATTTCTATTACTTGAATGCTTCTTTTGATCGTACACAAACTGATTTAATGGCAATTCACTATAGAGTAATATTCTGCAACGTGGTCTTAAGATTAAATAAGAAGATAATTGCTCTACAAGTGTAACGGGTCGAAATAAAGGTGGATCCGAACAATATTTCGAAAGAACTTATAGTAATTAGCAGCTCTATAGCTGCATTATAATAGCACTATAGCTGCTGTTTATAACGGAAGTTTAATCATAATTACCATATATACTATGCTTTAGTTACGAAACATATTTGATATTTCATATATATATATATATATAGATATAGATAGATAGATAGATATAGATTTAGATTTAGATTTAGATTTAGATAAATAGATAGATAATGTAAATATAAAAATCTTATAATATTCCGTTTAAACTTTCGAGAAACAAAGTAAAAATTCACATTTAAAAATTTCGCACAGTAACCAGAATCTACAACTAAAGTTAGAGGGTAAGAAATAAATGAACGACTCTAGATTTCCGCCATATTTGAAATATTCATATATATATATATATATATATATATGTGTGTATATATATATATTTATATGTATATATATATATATATATATATATATATATATATATAAATCTCTTAAAATCTCTTCGATGAATTTTTAAAGTTGAAAATAGTGCCCATAAAGTCATGGTGCGGTTTCACGTGTAACAGGAAATTAACGAAACAAGCAGGAAATTGGAAATTTTCACCAAGTAAAAATAAAACGTTCTAAGTTTCATACCTATTTCATAGCTGCTAAAATTTTTTATTTATTCCGGACTGTTGTTAGTCCCACCCCTTTTTCACACCGTAATAACTTTAGAGTAAATTTCTTAATATTTAATCGTAATTATATATTAAAGAAAATTTTTCTACAAAGATTAAGGTGTGAAAAAAGGGCGGGGCTAGAACATTCAGGAATAAACGAAAAAACTTGGCAGCTATACTATTCAGTGCAGCTTAATGTGGAATTTATTTCTTGTTCTACACACATCTGAACAATATTCAAGTTCTTTGCACATTTCTTCTATGTACCACTGATTAATGTTTTTTCCGATGTGATAACGCTCTGTTGAACACGCGACAATATTCGCGTTGCACTTTGGTGACGGATTCGAATTTAGCAAGTCACAGAACACACTGAACTTTCCTTTGTACTGTCCACCTCTCGACTGACGTGAGCACAGTGTTGCCAGATGGTTGACAGTCCAATTCCCCATACAGGCTTTCAAATTTCCCCAAATCAAAGTTTTTTTCCTAAACGATTGTAACGGTTTCCTAATTACTTCGAAGATATACCAAATATTGCTTCTCAAAATTATTCCTAAACAGCATATCTTCTCCAAATGGCATCTCCAGGATCTCCTATGGATAAAAAGACATCCTATAGACGTCTTCAGGATGTAGACTTGCTAACTATGCTAGTTTATCCGTAATGGTATTAAGTCACGCCCTTCTTTCACACCAGAATAGTTGTAGAGCAATAGTCTTCTTATTTAATCATGATAACATATTGCTGAATATTACTCTACAAGTATTCTGGTGTGAAAAAAAAGCGGGGCCTAATACCATTACGGATAAACTAGCATAGTTAGCAGGTCTAAGGATGTATTATTGACAGGTGTATTGTTAGTGTTGGTAGTTATTAAATAAAAATGTCCCTGAATTTAAGAACGCTGGTTTAAGGAAGAAAAAAAAAATAATTATCTTTGCATAGATATTTATTAAATTAAAATTCCAATTAAATATCACTTATCTTTTTGATTATTTTAATTACAATTTAGAAAAATATCTGTATTGTTCTTTAGTGGTTATCTATCATAAACAAGTAGGAAATATTCTGCACCCAAAAGGAGTGACTGCTAAGCGTATGCTGGTGCCAAAAGAACGCAGTTAATAATAAGTAAAGTTTCATTTATTTGTCACTCCTATTTTTATAAAGTCATAGCCGCCATTACACCTGCAAAATAGTGATGAATTCCCATTAACACAGATAAAAACAATTTTTTTACACAAAGATAAAAATATATGGAATTTCACAAATTGGAACTATATTAATCTTGATTGTATTAATACTACATCAGCTGCTAATGGAATATCATCTGGAATATCAACTTTGAAGTAAACGTTTAAATAAGAAATAATAAATTAATATTTTTCAAATAAAATATATAAAACAGAAAACAATAGTGAAAAAAGGCTTGATATTCTCTTGCATAGTAACTTTTTTTTTTTTTTTCTACGAATATTTTCGTATAAACTCTATCGAAAAAAAAATTCTTATCTTTTATTGCAGTTATCTCTTTTGTTCTTTTTATCTATATATACTCTGAAATCTTTTACTTGATGGAGGTAATTAGCATTTTGTTTTCGAATGAATGACTTAAAACAAAACAAAGACTATTTTCCCATTATCTTAGTACTTTTTAAAAGCACTTCTTTATTCGGTTATTTTTTTATTGCTGTATTGTTTATACTTAGATTATATGTATCGCTGTCTCAAAAATTCTTTAATGAGTTGTGCTATCTGAATGCAAATACTGTTTCTTATCATTTCTATTATTCAGTGGTCGATATAGGAATCAATAAATGACTTTTAATGGGCACTCCTTTGTTTTACTTCCATTATCTTTGTTTAATTACTTTTCTTTTAAAATATTCTACATTAATTGTGTCTTTTTATAATATGAGTAAACACAATAGTAATATTATAAATACCTTTTATATGATCCATACTTGTAATAAAAATTCATAACTCATGAATAGAAAATAGGCATTAATTTATTAATTAATTTGTTTATTTATTTTTCTTTTTTTAAGCATTAAAAAAGTATATTTAATTTTTTTAATATATTTAAATTTTAATTTATGCTCAAGCACGTCAATCGCCTTTATAATTACATAAATTTATTGAAAGAAAAAAAAAAAAAAAAAAAAAAAAAAAAAGAAGAAAAATTGTACATGTTGCCATAAGTCCGTTTTACTGTTTATAAATACTTTCGTTAACCAATAGCACAGTGATAAAATATTTTGTATTTTGCAGGGATGGAACACGGGCGCAGAATTCACACCGGAATGTGTTTAAGAAATTTCTCTACCTATAATATCGTCGATTTAAGAGGTAGAAAATTTTCTTACATTGATAGTGGTATGAATTCTGCGACCGTGTTCCATCCCTGATTTTGATTTCCATTATTTGAGAATAATTTTCTTAATCGTATTTAACTGAAGTACTTTAATACAAATCTCTTTAAAAAAATAAATATTCATTTTAAAGTAAGCATTAAATAATAATAATAATAATAATGATAATAATAATAATATATTTTTTAATTCGTGCAAAATTTGGTACTTTGTAAAAAACTTTTCTACATTTCCACAATTTCTAAACATTTTTTTCTGACTAATATAATTTTACGAATTAGGAGAGCAATTTAATTATTTCAAATCGCAATTTTAATATATATATAAAGAATCAACTACTGAAAAAAATATATATTTTGCGATTTTACTTTACGTTTTAATTTTTATTTCGTTAATATTTATTTAATATATTTTTCTATATTTTCATTAATTCTTTTACGAAGTATTGTACTCTATAATTTAACTCTTTTAATGAACTTTTTAATTTACAATTACACATGCAATTTACAACCATAATAAAAACTTAAATACAACATTCAAGCTTATTTATTCATTTATTAATATTATTATTATTTTTAAATAAATTAATGTACGTGGGAACTTAAAGCCACTTTTATAATGTAATGTAAGAAAAAGAGGACCCCCCCCCCCCAAATAATTACGTCTCAATTCCTCGTATAAATATGCAAATGTACCAATCGATTGGTATCAAGGCATAGTTTATAACGGTATCGATAGACTGTTCTCAGGAAGTCGTCTACATATTAAAACTGGCATAAACTTCATTGCTTTCAATGGCAACCTCTGTTTTCGACCTCGTATTCAAGTTTGTTAGATACCGCTTATAAAGAGCTAATTTTAAAATTCAAAAGCACAGTAATCCATTGGGTACAAATCAAAAGATTTGGGAAAAAAGCACTTAAAGAGAATAGCTTCAATTCCTGTTTCATTTCTTCTTCTTCTACATGATATATATATATACATATATATATATATATATATATATATATATATATATTTAACAGCAGTAGTACAGCGTCTAGAATAAACAGTGTGAAAAGCGGCAAATAAAATTGTACTAAAAAAGATAAGCCTCTCACCAGATGTCACATTGTAAACGAAGTTAGTGTTACTCAATCAAAATCGAAAATCCCTATTGGTTAACTATGTGCTTAGATCACATGACTGAGATGATTAAACTGGGATAAACCAATCATCTCTTCGATTTGAGCAAAAAACTCAATAGCAGCGCCATCTGGGAAGCTTATTTTTTTTAGCTGTATTTTAACCATTCGATCACAAGCACTTGTCACACTGTATATATATTGCATACTTGCCAACCTCCTCATTGTGAACCATACAATTTTTAGTACCTGCCTTTTTTTCAAACCAGTAAATTTTTAGAGTAATTTTATTCTTATTTAATCGTAACAACATTATTAGAGAATTACTCTAAAAATAAAGTGGTGTGTAAAAAGGGGCGTTAACAATTGTACGGTTATTAATGAGATTTTTGGCAAGTATGATATTGTATATTCTAGGCGGTGTAGCAGTAGGTTTAGAGATAACGGCTTGTAGCCTTAAACTGAGGAAACTTCACGCAGTGAAATTTCTTTGGGTAAAGGTACTCCAATTTTTTGTTCGTGAAGTACAGCTTTCACAAAATTTTAGATTACCCAGCTAGAAATACGCACATTTTCTGAAAATTGTCAGTTCTTGTTCAGTAAATCCTAAACTGTGTACACCTTTCGATAAACTAAAGTTAAAAACTTACAGAATTACAATTACAGAGCTGCTTACCTCATCCGGCAAATTGTTAGTTCCGCCCATTTTTCTACACCACTTAATTTTTAGTGTATTTGTTTTCATAATTCATCGTAAAGATATTTGAAGAGAATTACTCAAAAAGTTAAGTGGTGTAGAAAAATGGGCGGTACTAACAATTTGCCGGATTAGGTTGGCAGCTCTGCAATTATTTCTTAGTATATCTACATAACTACCAACTTGTGTGTTTCTTTGCAGTTTTCTCTGATTAAACACGATAAAAAGCTTTGCAAGGAAATACTCGTGATAAAAAACCGTATATGCTGACACCTATGTATTTATGTAGAAGAAAGTTTAACCCTTATCGCTCGTATGTCCTTTCTGATGGAACATTAAATAATCGAGCCACGCCTTAAGGTGTTCCTCTGCAAATGAAATGTTATTTTTCTAAAACGTGTAACTATAGGCTACCTTTCGGTTACCGGAAAATTTTGACAGAAAAATTTATTTTATTTAATGATGAAGTAAAATAAAACAAATTATTACAATTTTTCGGTAGCCAAAATATAGTAAGTAAGAAACTATACGTGTGACGTTTAAAAGGAACGCCAAAAGACGTGTCTTACGGAAAATATGCTGAGCGCAAAGGGTTAAAAAAGTATATTTAATTCGCAAAAAATGATATATATTAGCATTTCTAAGTCGATGCATGTGTTTTATTTTAAATTTCGATTTTTAATGAGACATTGTTTTACATATATAATTATCGCATTAAAAGCAATTATTAAAAAGTATACAGACCTTATGTATTTTTATTATACTACAAACAGAAACCATGTTTTACAAAGTATAATTCGCTCAGCGATAAAGAAGTATAAACATTTAAAGAAGTATAAACATTGCGTAACTACACATGATTTGACCTACTATAACAAGGCTCGACCTCATATATCCATTTAAGTATGTTAAACGATATTTTATTCAAGTAATGAGATATAGAATTTAAAAAAAAAAGGAATTATTTGAATTTTTAAAATATCTCAACTTATTAGAGTTGTGAACTTTACTGTACGCTTAAAACCAATATTTCTAAATATTTTGTGTATATGAAATCAGTACAAAAAACCCTTAACGGCTTAAAAGTTTGTGACGCCGCTACTTTATGACTATACGAATTTGAAATATGAGTCTTAAAAATAATGATATTAAATTTTAAGTGACGCTTTGCAATTAGTTAAAATATACATAGATTTTCTTATTTGATCATTCACTTTTATATTTTATTTATATTTATAATGCAAACGTAATATTTTTAACTTGAAGATCAGACAGATATATAAAATATACTCACTGATGCTTTTTCATTCGCATTTCAAATTCAAAATAACAGTTTTAAAAGGAATGATATAAAAATTCCAGTGACACCTCGGTGTTATTTTAAAAGATTTGTTTTTAGATTCCAATAAAATTACTTTGTTTTGTCTAATAAAGTATATTTACACATTTAAACAGTGCTTTTAATTTTCAAATATACTGTCAAATAATTATACTTTCACTGAGTTAGCATTATAAATTAAAATTATTTATTTCAATAAATAGATTTATCTTTTGCATCACGCTATCCAAAACATAGTATCATAGTGTCCAACTAAGTGAAAATTTGCTCAAAGAGGTAGTGTGACATAAAGAAAACATTTACACAAATTTTACTTGCAGTTTTGGATAGCGTGACGCAAAAGATAAATCAATTTATTGAAATAAATAATTTTAATTTATAATGCTAACTCAGTGAAAGTATAATTATTTGACAGTATATTTGAAAATTAAAAGCACTGTTTAAATGTGTAAATATACTTTATTAGACAAAACAAAGTAATTTTATTGGAATCTAAAAACAAATCTTTTAAAATAACACCGAGGTGCCACTGGAATTTTTATATCATTCCTTTTAAAACTGTTATTTTGAATTTGAAATGCGAATGAAAAAGCATCAGTGAGTATATTTTATATATCTGTCTGATCTTCAAGTTAAAAATATTACGTTTGCATTATAAATATAAATAAAATATAAAAGTGAATGATCAAATAAGAAAATCTATGTATATTTTAACTAATTGCAAAGCGTCACTTAAAATTTAATATCATTATTTTTAAGACCCATATTTCAAATTCGTATAGTCATAAAGTAGCGGCGTCACAAACTTTTAAGCCGTTAAGGGTTTTTTGTACTGATATCATTACTTTTTAGTGGTTATTGATAAAAAAATTAAAACAAGTCCTTCTCGCTCCTAGGAAGGGTAAACTAATTTATCTTTTCTTATGAAGTTGCCACTATTTTTTTCAAAATGGCAGCTACAATTTATTAATGGACTTAGTGGATTTATAAATGAAGGCTATGTGTACATGGAGTTTTAAGCAAATCGGTTCATAAAACCTTTCTAATGTAAATTTGAAATTTTCAGTGTGCTGGCACATAAAACGTTTGGGGGAAAAATAGACAAAATATAAATTAAGCTTTATATTTCTATAATTTTAAAAATAAGATAAAATCACTTGGAGAAAATTTTTATGGAAAATATAAGTAAAGCTTAAAAAAAATGAAATTTTTGCATAAAAATACTATTTCATAAATATATGTACAGCTACAATAAACAAAAAACCCTCCTTTAATTTTAAATAATTATTTCTACATGTTTCGAAGCAATTAAAAGTTTTTTATTTATTTATTTATTTTTTTTTTTTTTAAGAAAAATAAATTAAATGTAGTGGCGCCATCTAGTAGTTTATATTAAAAATCATATACATACAGATTTAACTTTTTTTTTTTTTTTTTTTTTTTTTTTACCGAAAAAGTTTAGAAACACGTAGAAATAGTTATTTAAAATTAAAGGAGGATTTTTTGTTTATTGCAATTGTAAATATATTTATGAAATAGAATTTTTCATGCACAAATTAATTAATTAAAAAAAGAAAAGAAAAGAAAGAATAATTTTTTTGAAATAAATTATTATGGGTTTCAAAGTAAAGATGTTATTTACTTATTTTGACGTGTTTTTTAATAATTGCTATTTGACACATTTTTCATGAATTTTAATAAAATTCGTGAAAAATGAATTTTACTAAAACACTGTTTAAACACTGTTTATTAAAAACACTGCTTTTTCTAATAAACAGTGTAAGCACTGTTTCATCCCGTAGTCATTATTGCTTTGAATAATAATAAAAAATTTTTGATTATGTTAATATTTAAAATATGTATTATTTTAAAGTCTGAAACATAAATAAATGAATAAACACTAACTGTATTTTCAAAAGAGATTTTTAATTTTTAAAAAGAAAAATATATATATACATGTATTTACGAAATAGTATGTTTGAAATAAAAACGATAGATGGCGCCAAAACTCTATTTGCTGTTTTTTTTTTTTTTGCATTCCCGGCGCGTAAGGATACATGAATAGGAATTGCAAATCATTGAGTTATTATAAAATCGATGTTCAGGAATGATTAAAAATTTTTTAGCTTTAAAAAATTGTAAATTCATCATTATTATGATAAAATGGAATATCTAAAATTACAAAATACTTCCTTATTTAAAATATCATCTAAATATTTTTTTGACTAAATATGAAATTTTGAAATCAAAAATATTTTTTTCATAATAGAAGAGAAAATATATTTAAGTGAATTTGACTTAGTATACATACAATAAATATTTTAAACATGTAATAAAGTACTTTTACGTTAAAAAAAAATTCTAAATAATTCGTTGGCTGCATTCAAGTCGGTCAACAAACCAACCCGCATACCTCACAAGTAAGAACCGGATAACAGCGTTTTCACCCGAAGAAACATATGTAATTGGCGGAGTAATATAGTTCCATATTTAAAGCGATTTATATAAAAAACAAGAGTTTTCCTGAAAAAAACGAAAACGTTACTAGATTCAGAAAAATCCTATTAACAACATATATTAATTATATGAAAATCCTTCGAGCCGTTTTAGAGATATTTTTCAGAATTTCAGTCCATTACACCAACCTTTTTCCCTTTTTGGCTTTAAATTGAGATTCAGATCTCAAAACATACTGCGTGTAGAAATGTAAAATTTTCAGGATAGATTAAGACCGAAGATAAAAGACTATTCTGAAAAGATCAGAACAAAATATGGCATATTTGCTGAGATATTAAGTGTCGGCTTTTACAAATCTCTTTGATGTCAAACTAGCCGTATATATGAGTTCGCAGCGTCCCGTTTGTCCCTCCGCTTGCGTCACTCAAAAAACTGCCGTTTTTCATGATATGGCGAATATAAATACAGCATAATAGCAAACAAAATATTTCTATAAAACTAGTTAATAAATTACGAAAAATTGCCTTTTATCTATTTTTGTAATCAAACTGAGCCAAAATACTTAGATTAATTTTAATGATGTAAAATTAAAAATAATTAAAATAATTATTGTGCCTCTCATTTTCCATACCAAAAATATTTCAATTCACGTTTAATTTAAGGAATTTTCATAATTCATATGCAGTTGGGATTTTAGAATATTACCTGCAAATTGCGCGATTAATTTTAATATTCGCTGTGGAAATCTCTTAATTACAGAGATTATTTTCATAGTGAATCTTCACGAAAATTTAAAAGACACGATAATTCTGACTAATTTGCATAAAACTCTAGGATATCTTGTAATGAACATATTTTTCATATTTTCAAACATTTAAAGATATAAATATCTCTAAAATGCATTGAGTTTTACTGAGAGTTTAACTCCTTTCTGATACTCTTTTATTTAATACTATATGTACTGTGTATAATTTTGTTTATTATGGTCATAAATTTTATCTTTACGTTTTCATAGTTTTATTATGAATTTAGAAAAAATTGAAGAGAGTACAAAAAAAAATGTATACGTATGTGAGAAAAATGCGCATAAAATGCTTTACAGAAGATAAGATGTCTTTCTGTGACATAAAAAAAAATGAAAAATATAGGAATTGCTTAGTTATATATAATAAGAACAAAGGCGCCGAATAATAAGGATTTCGGCTTTCGGCCATTTTTGATCCATTTTTTTAATAAATTTCGTGAAAGTCTCTGATTAAAAGGACAAAATTTTTTACAAAAAAAAAAAAAAAAAAAAAAAAAAAAGTAGAAACACCGTAAAAATGTTTTCGCATTTCAGCCAATTACCAAGCCTGCATATGCAGTCGAACTTCCTTAACGTAAAACTCGAGGGGAATAAAATTTTTTTTCACGTTATCAGTAGTTCCGGAACTAGTTTTAATTTTCACGGGGATTGTGGAAACAGTTCGTGTTTAAAGTAGTTCACGCTCAGCGTGTTCATGTTAACGAGGTTTGATTCTGTATATAAAGTAAAGCTAGGAGAGTTTGCGCACAATTCAAACAAAATGATATAAAAAATCCAAATAACAATTTTTTGCTAAACTATTGCTGCATAACTTTGAAATGATCCTTCTTCTATGCTTTTCATTACTATTTTGTAGCTCTGTTGTAACTTAAAACAACTGTAGTAATAAAATCAAGAGAGCTATTTTGCGCAATCTCTCCTTATAGGGTACGAGTGATTGCGCACATCACATGGGTAGTAGAGATTGCACTTAATTATAACTACAACTACATTATCAATAATAATAATTCACTTAAATGACATTGTTGTAAGGTATTTGTAAACAAATATTTTCGTATTTGGAGTGGATATTTCATTAAAATAATAATAATAATAATAATAATAATAATAATAAAATCAGAAGAAAAAAAAAAAAAAAAAAAAGAACTACAAAAATTTATTTAAAGAAAAAATATTAAAGAATCAGAAAAAAAAATATATATATATAGATAAAGAACAAGACCAGAAAATAATATTAAGTCACTAGTTAACACGTTTATCTTAAAATTAGTACATTACCCTTTCAGCTAGGATGGTTTCTTGTTTGCTGACCGAATCTCTCGCTGTCAACAATCATTGCATATATTATTGAACCTGTGAAGTTATTGTGCAACGATAATAAGATAACCTGTTCGAGACGGTGCACGCGTCTCAAACAGGCATTTCCGAGCAAAAAAAAAGTTAGCACACAGTTCGTGCAATATGTGTCTAGTCCCGCCCATTTTTAAGCACAGAATCCGTCCACCATTCTTCATATTATTATTTTTTTCTTAAAATCTTCCGCCAAAAATCATTTACGTTTTAAAATCCTTTACATTCATTTTATTTTATTAAAATTTAGACGATTACATTCCTTAAAACAAGGGCCATACTCTTCGTCCATTTTTCAGGACACTCTCACAGATAAGCAATTTTCACCTTTTCAGAGACCACTAATTTTATGTAGAATTATTCTGGATATATTTATAGTGATGTGCCACGATTATACAGGGTAGAGATTATAGTATAAATGTAGTGGTAGCAATATATTTGAAAATATCTTATTTTTGAGAGTGTCCTGAAAAAAAGGCGGAGAGTACGACCGCTGGTCTTACAAAGAAGTTTGAGTAAACTGATATTTTTTGCTTGCATTTACTTTTATCTCTTCTACTTATGAAGCCGACAGCTGCACTGAAAACTGAAAACTTGAGCATCACACTTGAAAATATTACAAAACTAAATAGATATACAATAACATTCAAATTCTTTGCGATAAATTTCCCATAGACTAACAGCATTCTAGAGGTAAATCCCATCAGTGGTGTGGCTTTTGTCGATTGTGACACTCATGAATAATGTTCAGTTTCGGATTCTGTGGATAGCCTTCATAAAGGTGATGTGCCGTCTCGAATGGATTGAATTAGTCCAACCACTTGTCGAAGTTTGGTTTTGGTACAGTCCGAGGCATTGAACAAACTCATTATCATTGCCTTGTTATCACCTATAAGCTGCAAAATCCCTGTTAGTACAGAATTTTAAATTCTTCTACTTTGGTAGGAGAGATTGCGCAGTGTTTTATTAAATAATTACTCACCTTTAAAGGAAATCATGGTGTTTGTACCGTTAGTCTAGGTCACTACGTTATACGAAATTGTTTAATTAAAAAATATTTTGTACTACTACCATTGTACAGAAATTCTTAGAAAGGGTTATGAAAATTCAAACTTTCATCTTTCAGAACGAGGCAAAATAACCACGTGTGCAATCTCTCCTACCGCGCGATCTTTCCTAGCTTTACCTTATAAAAATAAATATATATGTATATATCATACTTGCCAACCTAACCCGAAAGATTGTTTGTTCCCGCCCTTTTTTGTACATCACATAATTTTTAGAGTAATTCTCTTCAAATATATTTACCAATAACTAAGAAGAAAAGTTCTCTAAATAAAAACTGCCGTGAAAAAATAATATCATACTTGCCCGGAAGATTGTTAGTCCCGCCCTTTTCCGCCTATTTTTCACACCAGTCTTTTTTTTTTTTTAAATACTTTTCTTTTTATTTAATCGTAAATATATTTGAAGAGATTTACTCTAAATATTTAGTGGTGTACAAAAGAAAGGGCGGGAACTAACAATCTTCCGGGTTAAGTTGGCAAGTATGTGCATATATATATATATATATATATGGGTATGCATGTTTTACCTAACTTATTTTTCCTCAATAATAATATAATAATAATAAAAGATAGAAATAAAAAACATTTTTTCAAAAACTTCTATTACCGTTCAAATTTTCGGTTTTGCATGAGTTTAATAAAATTTCGAAAAAAAAAAAGCTGAAAATGTTTACTTATATAATCTAAGAAATATGTAATTTCTAAATAAATTTTTAAATGCACATTTAAATGAAACCTTTGCGTTTCGTATGGCCCAATTTTATATTTAGTTAAGCCTCATTGAAACTCTCAATGAATAACATAGATGGACATGTAAAAACATCTTCAATTTACAGAAATATTTTAAATTTAAAAATCGTTTAATCAGTTATTTAAATATTTCACAGAGGAATGCTAAAGTTAGATTCTTATGTAATTTATTTCAATAGAAAACTATACTTCTACAAGAAAAAATATTTTTAGTATTAATGCAAAACAATTTTTATATGTTATAAATAACAAAATACTTTTAAAGCGGTAAAAATCTTAACTTCAATCAATAATTTAAACATAGTTTGAAAGCTTTACGTTAGTTGCAGAAAATGGAAAATATCCTATTCAGAGAATATATCCCTGGGGAAATATGGTTTTTCAATTTTATTCTTTCTCCTCTCCGAACTATGTTTTTACTTAAAATTTTGTTCAATATTTTGATAGATCTTAAAATTCTCTAACATATTTTTAAACTTAAGAATCACCTAATAATTATTTATAAAATAAAATTATTTTTAACAGTTTTTTTTTTTTTTTTTTTTCAAAAATATTATTTTTTCTTTGAATATTTTTTGATTCCTGAAAGTAAATAAAATCAAAATTTGTTTAATTTAAGATAATCTTTTCACTTTAATTTTTGCTTGTTAATACTAAAATGGACAATATAAAATATTACCCACGTATAAGTCATATAAAAAACGGCAAAGTGCTCTATAAATTTTTTTATTGGTAATCTACATTGATATAGATTTTAAAAAGTGTTGATAATTATGCTTCTTCAACGCCTTGAAACCTCTACGGAAATCTTTCGTTCTTGTAAAATTACACAGCTCTACGTATAAATTTTTGAAGTGATAATTTTGATAGATCTGATCTTTATGTTTTTCTTTTTTTTCAGTGCTGAAACCGAAAGTGAAGCCAGAGTTTCTCTATCACGTATGAATATGCACAATAAAAAAATTTATTGGTAATCTACATTGATTTAGATTTTTAAAAGTGTTGATGATTATGTTTCTTCAACGCTTTGACACCTGTATGGGAATCAATCAAATGAACTTTCGTTCTTGTACTATTACACAAATCTATGCATTATCGTTTGCATTATAAATTAAAATTATTTATTTCAATAAATTGATTTATCTTTTGCATCACGCTATCCAAAACATAGTATCATTATCATAGTATCCAGCTGAGTGAAAATTTGCGCAAAGAGGTTGTGTAACGTAAAGAAAATATTTACACAGATTTTACTTGCAGTTTTGGATAGCGTTACGCAAAAGATAAATCAATTTATTGAAATAAATAATTTTAATTTATAATGCAAACTCAGTGAAAGTATAATTATTTGACAGTATATTTTAAAATTAAAAGCACTGTTTCAATATGTAAATATACTTTATTAGACAAAACAAAAGTAATTTTAATGGAATCTAAAAACAAATCTTTTAAAATAACACCGAGGCGCTACTGGAATTTTTATATAATTCCTTTTAAAACTATTATTTTGAATTTGAAATGTGATTGAAAAAGCATCAGTGAGTGTATTTTATATATCTGTCTGATCTTGAAGCTAAAAATATTACGTTTGCATTATAAATATAAATAAAAGTAGAAAGTAAATGATCAAATAAGAAAATCTATGTATATTTTAACTAATTGCAAAGCGTCACTTAAAATTTGATATCATTATTTTTAAGACTCATATTTCTTATTCTTATAGCCATAAAGTAGCGGCGTCACAAACTTTTAACCCGTTAAGGGTTTTTTGTACTGATATCATTACTTTTTAGGTGTTATTGATCAAAAAATTAAAACAAGTCCTTCTGGCTCCTAGAAAGGGTAAGCTGATTTATCTTATATTATGAAGTTGCCACCATTTTTTTTTTTTTTTTTCAAAATTCTACAGTTTTTCAATTCTACAATTTATTAATGGACTTGGTGGATTTATTAATGAAGTCTTGTATATATGGAATTTTAACATAGAACCTTTCTAATGCAAATTTGAAATTTTCAGTAGGCTGGCACAGGGAAACAAGAGGGTAGATTAAGTTGGCAAATGGACATAACAAATACATTTCTGAGATAAATCCAAACTACAAATTTAGTTTGAATTAATTCAATATTTCAAACGTTATCATGCCGACAAATTTTCAAGTAGCCTGCCACTTGGAAACAAAATGGAGAAGCTTCACACTAGAAAAAAATATTGAGTGGGATTCTCAAACTCTTTAAAATAATAATAATAATAATAATCGGTGGGAAATTTCAAATTTAAGTTTTAGAATTACGTAATTTACATTTTGCAAGTTTCTTTTTAGAGAATTACAAATGCAAATTAAACAATTTAAAAAAATCAAGTTAATGTTAAAAATGGAAAATTATTTATTTTCTTTACCCTTTTGAGGCTAAGCTCCAATATTCACAATTTTAATTTTCTTAAAAATTGCAGGTAAAAATTATTTCATAAAAATATTTGGTGGAAAAAAAATAGACAAAATATAAATTAAGCTCTGCATTTCTATAATTTTAAAAATAAGATAAAATCATTTGGAGAAAAAAATTATGGAAAATACAAGTTAAGCTAAAGTTAATACAAGTTAATTAAAATACAAGTTAAGCTTAAGTTTTATGGAAAATACAAGTTATAAATATATTTCTTTTTAAAAATTAAAAATCTCTTTTTAAAATACAGTTAGAGTTTATTCATATATTTACTTTTCAGCCTTTAAAATGATACATATTTTAAATATTAACATAAACTAATTTTTTTTATTAGTATTTAAAGCAACAATGGCTAGGGGATGAAAGAGGGGATAAACACGCTATATATATATGAAAATAGAATTAAAATTCTTGAAAAATGTGTCAAATAGCAATTATTGAAAAACACGTCAAAACAAATAACTAACATCTTTACTTTGAAATCCATAATAATTTATTTAAAAAGTATAATTCTCTCTTTCTTTTTTTTAAATTAATTAATTTATGCATGAAAAATTCCATTTCATAAATATATTTACAACTACAATAAGCAAAAAAAACCCCTCCTTTAATTGTAAATAATTATTTCTACATTTTTCTAAGCAATTAAAAGTGTCTTTTTTTTTTTAAAGAAAAATAAATTTAATATAGGAATGTATATGGTTTCAATACAAGCTACGAGATGGCGCCACTAGATGGCCAAATTATTACCTTTATGATAAAACCATATACTTTCCGATATTTCAGCTATTTTTCTTTAAAAAAAAAAAAAAAAAAAAAAAAAAAAAAAACACGTTTAATTGCTCAGAAACATGTAGAAATGGATATTTAAAATTAAAGGAGGGTGTTTATTGTAGTTTTAAATATAGTTATGAAATGGAATTTTTCATGCAGAAATTAATTAATAAAAAAAAAAAGGAAAAGAAAGAGAGAATTATATTTTTTAAATAAATTATGGGTTTCAAAGTAAAGATGTTATTTATTTATTTTGACGTGTTTTTCAATAATTGCTATTTGACACATTTTTCATGAATTTTAATTCTATTTTCATGTTTTTTTTTTTTTTTTTTTTTTTTTTTTTTTTTTAATATACAGTGTCATGAATATCCCTTCTTTCATTTCCTAGTCATTATAGCTTTAAATAATAATAAAAATATTTGTTTTATTATGCTAATATTTAAAATATGTATCATTTTAAAGTCAGAAAAGTAAATATATGAATAAACTAACTGTATTTTAAAAAGAGATTTTTAATTTTTAAAAAGAAATATATATATATATATATATATATATATATATATATTTGCAAAAGTGTATGTTTTAATTTAAATTAAAGACAAAAGATGGCGCCAAAACACCATTTACTGTTTTTTCCCATCTCTGCGCGGAATGATACATGAATACGAATCGCAAATCATTGAGCTACTATAAAATCTATGTTTATGAATGATTAAAAATTTTTTGCTTTAAAAAATTGTAAATTCATCATTATTATGATAAAATGGAATATCTAAAATTACAAAATACTTCTTTATTTAAAATATTATCGAAATAATTTTTTCACGAAATGCGAAATTTTGAAATCTTAAATATTTCCTTTATAACAAAAAAAATATATATTTAAGTGAAATTTTATTTCTTATATATACAATAAATATTTAAAAGAAACAATAAAGTTTCTTTCTTGCATTAAAAAACAAAATCTTAATTTTTTATTGACTGCATTCAGATTGAACCAAGCAACCAACTAGAAGACCAAACCGAATAACACCTGTTCAGAATTCTGAGAATTATCAATAGAAATCTTTGCATCGCGTAGTAAAAATAGTTCGATTTTTAAACTGAGTTGTAAAAAAAACAAGAGTTTTCCTAGGGAAAAGGGAGATGTCAGGCACATCAGATAAAAGCGATTAATATCATATATAAATTAAACTAAACTCGCTCGAGCCATATTCGAGAAAAAATTCTTACACATTAGGCCGCCCATTTATAGCTGAAATGAGCCAATTCATATCTCGAAATATATTGCACGCAGAAATGTAGCGATTTCAGGGTAGGATCAGACAGAAGGTGAAAGAATATTTTGAAATTATCAGAACATAACCTCCCATATTTCCTGAGATATTAAGTGTCGGCTTTCAGCGGTTTCTTTGATCTTTAAATTGGTGTATATATAAGTGTCGCAGTTTCGTTTGTTTTTCCGTTTCCGCTGAGTGTCGTGGCGTTCGTTTGTTTTTGCGCTTGCGTCACCTGAGACTCTGCCGAGCCTCTTGATTATATTTATTTAAACTCTTTCTATGCAATTTTCTTTTCTTTTCTTTCTTTTCTTATTTTATTTTTTATTTAACGTACACAAGAAAGTAAAATAATAATAATAATAATAATAGTAAAAATAATAATAAAACTCTTTATTTTTATCTAGTTGCATTTATTGAATATATGTTGAAGTTATATACATATATATAAAAATTTGTATTAAAATATTCTGATAGCAAATGTGCATATTGGTCCACCGCTACTTTAAAATGTAAAAAAAGAGGGGAAAAAAGCTAAAAATCCATAGAAATAGCATGGGAAGAAAAGCAAAAAAAAAAACTCACAATGTCCAGTGTGTTAAAAAAAAAATAAAATAAAAAACAGGCTGACACCGGAAGTAATAAGAAGACAAAATTGACTAGAAAAAGACATCGAAGAGCGGGAATCGGGCGGCCTGGGGCATTGGTCCTGTCGTCGAGGATTAATACGTCTCGCTTGTATGTGTCTGTTGATAAATATCCTTGCTTAATTACTATTTCATTTTTAAACAATTTTTGCGTATTTTTAAGTTTATTGTTTTCGTTTCAGAGTTACCATTTACCATCTTCATTAAAATCATCTAGTATAAATTTATCGTGCGATCAATAGATTTTTTTTTTTAATCACTCATTGTCTATTTGTCCTGTTGGACCGTTTCTTAATGATTACCATCTCTATTGAAATTATGAAATTTAGTAACAAAATTTCCAGCGCAGTTGTTGAGACACACATTTTCTTAAAACATAAAAAAAAAAAGTCAGTAGAATATAGTGAGAGTAGAACTATGGATTGCAATCCATTATCCAAGGTTACTATTTTGAATTTGTCTGCACTTGCTATGACTGTTTTAACATGATTTCCTGGAAAATAGAGGGACTCTAAAAATAAGTCAAAATATAATATACATATATATATTAACTATCAACGACACAAGGTGTACTGTAAAATGATTCTGTAAATTTACTGTTTCATTCATGTGTAATATTCATTTTTGCCAACTTTATCGCTTTAAATGCAAAAGTCTTAATTTCAGTTTTAAAGGTGTACAAAGCGGATGGTTACATTTTAATCGAAAAAAAGTTTTTATTTTTAAGACATCTTTTTGCATCTGAAATTAAATCATTGTAAATATCTTACAACATCGTCTTATTTATTTATTTATTTATTTTATTATTATTATTATTATTATTTTATTTATTTGCAGACTTTAAAACACCATGATTTTTAAGGCTTTTTTTAAATAAATAAATAAATAAATGGTTCTTTTTTTCTGTTAAAGAAAGATTATTTTAGAATTTTCTAAAGTACAAATGAAATATTAATAATAATAATAATAATAAAAATATAAAAAAAGTTCTGTATCCCGACCTTGGAATCGAACCACCTACCAACTATATCGATGCCCATCGATCCACCATGAATTTAGAACTTCCCACTCCGTTAGCTATCATCTTTATGTAGAGTAAGATTTGTGGCTTTGTCACAGGCTCTGACGTTCCAATGTATTCGACGTTGAAGTATTGTATAATAAACTTCTAGAAGAGATTGATGTGGAAAAGAAGGCGTGTACTAATAATGTAAATTCAGGGATCGTACTCTCCGCCCTTTTTTCAGGACACTCTTCTCAGGAATGAAAAAAAAAAAAAAAAAAAAAAAAAAAAAAAAAATACTGCTACCATTATTTTTATGCAGTAGCCTTTTGCATAAGACTTTTGCATATAGTTATATCATGGCATATAACTATAAATATATCCAGAACAGAGCTGCCAACCTAATCCGGCAAATTGTTAGTACCGCCCATTTTTCTACACCACTTAATTTTTAGAGTAATTATCCTCAAATATATTTACGATGAATTAAGAAAACAAATACTCTAAAAATTAAGTGGTGTAGAAAAAATGGGCGGTACTATCAATTTGCCGGATTAGGTTGGCAGCTCTGCCAGAAGTATTTCTGCATAAAATGTCTGGCGACAAAAAAGCCGGGAACTTCTTATGTTGAAGAGCGTCCTGAAAAAGAGCGGAAAGTACGACCCCTGTAAATGATCAAATTAGAAATATCATCAGGTGTGGTTTTCCCTCAAACTATATTAAAACATAAATAAATAAATAAAAATAATAATGCTTTTATTTTATTCCATTGTTCAAGTTTTTCTATTGTTTCCATTTTATCTCTTTTGTTCGACTTATCTATACATACTTTGAAATCTTCTTTTGATGGAATTAATTAGCATTTTATTCTTGAACGAATGATTTAAAACAAATCTAAAACTATCTTTCCTTTATCTTAGTATTTTTTAAGTACTTCTTTTATTCTGCAAATTTATCCTTGCTGTAAGTATTGTTTATACTTTGATTATATGTATATATGTGTCTCAGATTTTCTTTAATGAGTTGCATTATCTGAATACTAATGTAACTTCTTATCATCTGTATTATTTAATGGTTGATATTGAAGTCGATAATTGGCATTTAATGGACATTCTTTTGTATTATTTCCATTATTTTATCTTATTTACTTTTGTTTAGAAATAGCCGCTATTTATAAGTTTCCTTATATCATTAATGAGTGTAATAATGACGCTGTAAATAAAGTATAAATCACAAGTATTTTTAACTACAAATTTATAATTTATTTATGAAAATTTCATATTAATTAAAATATTTTTTGTTATTGATTTCGTTAAAAAAATAGTGAAAATAGTAATTCTTCATCCTCAGTATTGCCAACCGATTTTAAAGTAATATTATGAGATTTTGTTTTAGGCAAAAGTATAATTTAAATCAAAAATTCGCATGGTCTCAATTTTAGAAAATAAGTACTTTTATAATACCATTTTTTTTTTCAATAAATTCATTAATATTTTTTAAATTATATTATCATTATCATTATTTTTATTATTTTTTACATTTTTTTTTATGTTTGCAGAAGAATAGGAAATTCTCTGTTATTTATTATTTATTTTCTATTTAAATTTCATGATTAATATGTAAACATGTGATGAAATAAAGTTGAACCCCGTAAACGTGATTCTCAATGGGGACATTTTTTTTTTCATGTTATCAGTAGCTCATGCAGGGATGGAACACGGGCGCAGAATTCATACCGGAATCTGTTTAAGAAATTTTCATACCTATAATATCGTTGATTTAAGAGGTAGAAAATTTTCTTACATTCATAGTGGTATGAATTCTGCGCCCGTGTTCCATCCCTGCTCATGCTATCAGTAACTAAACTTCATACAATTGAAACTAATTTTCATTTTGACGGGAATTATGGAAGCAGTTCATGTTATAAGTAATTCACTTTAACAGTGTTCACGTTAACGAGGTTCAGATGTACTTAATAAATTCGTCCACCAGCATACGAAATTTCTCTTGTATCTCACTCATTTATTATCACCTCTCTTTATATTTATTGTATGTAAATCTGTGTTCACCATCTACAACTAGAATTTATTAGCTACAAATTTCAGGGAGAAGCTTTAGATGGGCAGCACGGCAAGTTCTAAGATGTTTAGAATTTTTGATATCAGTAACACGTATTTCTAAAAAAAAAAAGGAATAACTAAAAATATAAAAAAGACACCAACTCAATAAATTTGAAAAAAAAAAAAAAAAAAATTAAAAAATGAAATAGCGAAATGCAATCGTATCTAAACTCAAATGTAATTCCGATTGTTTGGTCTTGAAAAACGTGGTTTTTAACCGATGGATATGTCGAAGGAAATGTAAAAACAGATTGACTAGATCGATATTTGGTTTTAAGTTCATGATATAAATAATCCATCGATAAACAAGATTTTTTTTCTAATGTGCCGAAGTAAAACCAGTTACGTTGGCCAAGTCGTAAGACGTTTTCCGTAATATTTGAAAGTAAGGTAAATACGTCCTAGGACCACTTAAATTGCCCTGGAATTCCACTGAGTGTAATCTACTGAGTCTTAGAACTCTCCTGTAGATTTTTCTTCACATCAACACTACATCGAAACAACTGTGGTGTAAGAATAACCGCATAGCAAAAGTAATGAATGGAGCCTGGACTACTGTTTCAAGCGTCATTTTTCAAAAATATCTGTTCACTATGTATTCAATACTACTAGCCTTTCTCACAAAGAACATCTGCATTATAGTACCTACAGGTCTGGTTTAACCAATCAGATAAAACCTTACGTCACTATCGTATCGTTTCGACTAAAGTTAATAGTAATTGGTTCACGTTAGGGAAATATTATATAGATAGTTGCCAGATTGTCACAACATCACGATATGTTCAACATGAACCACGTCACAATGTATTCATGATTTTCCCGCTGTATATGCCAGAGAATGTTTTATCCTTTTATATACATGCCAACATACTAATTAATATTCCGTAGTATTGTTAGCACCGCCCTCTTTTTTACACCAGTATCTTTTTAGAGTACTTTTCTTCATATTTAATCGTAATTGAATTTGGAGAATATTACTTTAAAAATTTCCTGGTGCGAAAAAAAGGGCGGGACTAGCAATACTACGGAATATTAATTAGGATGTTGGCAAGTATGCTTTTATCTACCTCATTATGAAACATACAAAAAACGTGTTTCAAACATATACTTTTAGATACTGAAAAGTAGTACTTAAAGATATATGCAATTAAAATTCTGCATATCACCTCATCATAGTAATTATTAAGGATTTTGTGAGGTGGTACTTATTAAAATATCTCTGTCTACCACTGTTATATAGAGGTTAAAAAGATATTTCGACTTTAAAATGGGTAAAATATATTTATATTTTATGTTATTTATATTTTTTCTAAGACTGTTGACAGATTATTTAAGTAACATAGGAATTTATTATAAACACTTGAAGATCCTGAAAAATACCAAGAAAAAACAGCAAAAGCACTCTATAAAATTTTTTCTAGAGAGAAAAAAAAAGGGGGGGGGGGGGGGAGAAACGACTACATGTATAATCTACTGTCTTGTAACGAGATTATAGAGAGGTATAAAAGTTCCATTCTTAAAAATATCTTTGACATTTTTTCCATAAATTCTTTTTATAAGTTTTTTAAACTAATGGTACTTTAAAGTACCATCGGCAGATGAAGTATTAAATGAACAAGCGTTTGCATCCTCTTAGCGTCTGCGCAAAAACAATTTTGAGTACTCTTCAACTTGTAACATTCTCATTGGATTGGTAATTAAAACACAATTATCGACCAATGCTAATTAACCTATTAGAATTATTTTTTCTGTATTAAAATTTAGAGACTGGTTTGAATGCGATTTACTCGAAAAGTATGACGGAAAAGCTCAGTTTTCTGTAGGGACGAAGGAATAAGTTTCTTAACTGGCATGTTGAGGATTGTAAGCGTGACTGTATTTCGGTTAAAGCATGTATCAGACCCAGCAACTTCAGAAACAACCAATATTTGAGCCGACGTTAGCGCCGATTTTTCCTCGACGAAAACACCGTAGAGGTTACAATAGACTGGTGAAAAGTTGGATGAAATAAGACTAACTTCTGACGCTTATCACTTTTCTTGGCGCGAATAAAATACGCGATGATTAGTGTTAAAATTCCCTTTCATTTGTGTAAAATATCACATTATTATTTCTATTTTGACCTTTGTTACAAATATTGTCACGACGCCATACGAAAATAAAAACGATTAATTCAAAACTCTTATCATTTAACGGTAAAATAAACGTGCTTAACGATAATATTTCTTCTTCAAATCTCCACTCCCGTGTTCCGCCATCTTGGAAATATGACGTATCAAAATAGCGCATCCTGATTGGATGAGTCTGTGGAAAAATTGTGAGTAGAAACAATTTTATCAAGACAGCTCTGAAAAAGTTGGGCAAGTTCGATTGCCCTGCCGCCGCCTCCCTCCCACCCCTCCTAATAGCTTTACAAATCCGCAATCGATTTGTAAGTATCAAAAACCTCTTTGTACTAATTTTGAACGTCCTAAATCTATTTTTATTTTGCCCCCCTTCTCACCCTTCCTAATACTTTTACAATTTCGAAAATATTCCCAATCGATTTGTCGGTATCAAAAACCTCCATGTACCAATTTTGAACGGTCTAACTCTATTTTTATTTTTTGCCCCTGGATTGCATATTGGATCTTCTATTTATTTATGATAACAAGCTTTCTTACTTGTAATTCAACGAACGTTAGGAAATCCTTCCGTGAAATTGGTGATAATTAGTGTATGCAGCATAGTTTGCTGGTTCACTTCATTTAAATTTACTCGTACATGTATTGTATAAAACAGTGATAACGATCTTCTAGTGATTAACCATTCATCAATCTTTGACATGAAAATAGAAACATTTCAATGCTTTGTGCAAATCACTTATCCACCTCGTCATAAAAAATATAGTAATTTTTTACACAAAGCATAATTATTTTAGCTTTTTGTACGTCGTATTAAACTGCAGGTTTGACAATGCTCTAGTAAATTTAAAATAGTATTATAAACCTTTAAAAAAAATCATTTCATGATAAATATATTATTTTCTTTTCCATAAAACTTACGTTTATAAAAGTGTAAAATTAGCCTTTCACGGTTATTAATTAATTAATTTATTTTTTTAATTCCAATCTACATTTCCATCCTTTTTTTTTTTTTTTTTTTTTTTTTCAGAGAGATTAATTGTAAAAAAGCTGGTAAATGTGTATTTTCTTGGTTAGTAATTAGTATTAAGTGTGATCATAATTTCACACTTATACACTAATTAAAATGCAACGTTTCTTACTCATACTTTAAATACCTTTATATATTGATATTTTGAAAAAAAAAGATATACCGTTTTATTTTATATAAATGCAATTTCATTAAATTTATAAATGCATTTCATTTTATGAAAAGTGATTGTTTTTTTGTGTTTCACAAATAGAATATATGTTATTAAATAATAATAATAATAATAATAATAATAATAATAATAATAATGTACAATTATAAAAAATGAAAAGAAAGCGCCACAGTCATCCTTCCTACGAAATTAAAAAAAAAAGAAAAAAAAAACAGAAATTTCATTTAGCACGTAATGTTATATATTTGCTTTTCTACTATTATACCTGTTGTATTTAGTGTTTACCCCTACTGGGGAACCTCTTTAATTAAGATATTTTAAATCCAAATTCCCAGAGGTAGACAGTCATAGAGTAATTTTTCATATACAACAAGCAGAAACCATGTTTCACAAAATAAAACTTATGCTGGTTTTAGTTTGCATAAACGATGATCTCTGTAATAAAATTATAATGACATAAAATTAATTCGTAAATTTTATAATCCCCTACATGAATATGGAATACAACGTATAACGAAATTCGTAGCATAAAACTTAGCTCATAACTTCAAATAGCTTATGTAATACTCTCCCGGGCAATGAAAACGTCTTCGAAATATACATTTGAAGGATTATTAATGTAATATTTATAAACTATTAGGATTATGTAAGAATGTTAAGTGAAGTTTATTGTTAAAAAGGAAAAGAGTATAACAGCGATCTCGAATTACGAGAATATACATTAAATATTTTCTTTTTAACAAATAGTACATAAATAATTTACGTTCATGTACCGTGAAGTAATTTTTATATTTATGTATTTAGAGTTAAATTTAAATTAAATATATATACATATATACATACCTGGTGTTCATAAGTCTGTAGACATTTCAAAAATTCATAAAAAATAAATGAATTAGTAGAATTGAACGCAGTTTGCGAAAAGGTTATTCTCGTAAGAGGGATGGAATTATTTTATTTTTTATTTTTTTATTTTTTTCTGGTTGTGTATGTTAAAAAAAAAAAAAAAAAAAAAAAACTTCTAACATTTTATCGATAGAGCACGGCTATGTAACAAGAAATATGCAAATCAGAGGCCTATATACTGCGCGATGTTGCGATTAACAGCTCATTCCTGATTTTATACTGTAATAGGATTACCTCCTATTTGCGCATATATGAAGTTATAATTGCAATGATGTCTTGGTGTATAAAGCGTTATTGGTGAAGATGTTTTACCCCAGCTAAGAATCGTCAATTGAAGCTGTAGTTGGCGGTGTTAAAACTCATTTGCAAACTCTACTTCGGGGTAATAGCAAACACATAGAATAGAAGTTATATGCTTTTAAACATTTTCATGAAAATAAGTTTTTTTTTTTTTTTTTTTTTCATGGAAAATATTATTTCCTCGCATATAGCGCCCTCTACTAACAAAAATTGTATTTTTTTTTTTTATAAAAAAAAAAAAAAAAAAAAAAAAGAAAAAAGAAAAAAGAAAAATAAGGGGGAAAAAGAGGGGGGGAGAAAGATAATCTTCACGAGAATAACGTTAACGCAAACCGCGTTCAGCTATATTAATTCCTTCAAATTTTATGAATTTTGTAAACGATTACAGATTTAAGGGACAACCGTTATGTTTAGAAATGCATGTTGCGGCCCTGTTAAATAGAAAAAATCGACAGGTGTGATTCCGATGCGTTCAAAAGTTTTGATGTAATTCAATAATAAAATCATTGCTGCTATAAAACAAAGCACCTTGCTATGCGAAATTTCAATTGACCCTTATTTTTATTTTCTTAAAAGAGGAGATTTGTATGAATTATTTAACTTCAGATTTCAAATACAGTTAAGAGAAAGGATTTCCTTTTAACCCCTTACCAACCGACGAAAAATTACGATGTCCGCTTCCCAGTGCCCCCATTTTTCACGCAGCTGCGTGTAGCCATGCGTTCACTGCTTCAGAAATATTTCCTTTCCGGTTCTTCCCACTCTCTATGTTCTCTGAAATAAGTAAATACTTCGTAAACACTGTCACGGTAATTTAATTGCAATCCAAAGTCGTGAGAGTAGTTTTACTGGTAGCAGCGTAACACAAAGGATCATACATCGGCAAGGCGTATGTATACGCCTGGGACAGTCAACACATCGACATGGTGAGACGAATACATACGTTCGGGGAAGTTAAGGGGTTATATATGCCGTACTTACTGATTCTGTAGAAATTTCAAGCTTTTGTTTGAAACCACTGTACATTTTCTTGTGCGAAGAACAGCTGGAACTGCTAGACACCTCCTTTTCACGCCTAATGGACGTATCACACGAGAGATTTTACCGGATATTTATACAACTCAACATGATGAATTTTTCCAACCGATGCTCGAAAAAGTTGACTAACCATTGACTTTCAATCTTTCCCATAAGCTGCTGTGTTGTGTTGTCTGAAATGTGCGTAAACATTTATCGTGTTATACGGCCATAATAGACTAAATTTCAGAAGATTTTCATCTTTTAACCTAGTTAGAGTCTAAGAGGATACGTTTTGTTCAGTTTCAACCATATATTGCAAAACACTGCACAGATACGTTAGAAAGGTTAAAAATCGTCGAATTCCCCTTTCAACTTCCCAAGGGTTAATTTTCATTAAATCGGTTTATAATGTGTCCTTAGGCCATGGAAAGAACCAACTGTCGAAACGGCATACTTTTGCTTAGGTGGTTTTGATTCAAAGTGTATAGATGAATGAGAGAGTCCATAGTATTTCACGTCTCTCTCTGTATATAGAAAGAGAGATAGATCAATAGATATCAGAAGGTTTTGTAAGTTATAGACAAATATTTTATTAGACTGCATAACTAACACGAGCTCTTTGCTTTGAGTAACAATTTTTTTAAGGTGTTGTAAATCGAAGATTTTTTCCAAGTGAATTATTATTTGATATTTTCCCAAATGAATTATTAAAAATATACTTATTCTTTTAAACAATAAACACTGAAATAAATATATTAGATTTATTATTATAAAAATGATTCGTTTAAATACTGTAACCGAAGAAGTGGGCAAAGCCAACTAGTTGGTAAACGAAAATATCTATACAAATAAAATTATATATATATATATGTATATAGGCTTCACAGCGCTCCTAAAAGTTTGCTCGTGTTTTATTATACTGCCATCACTATCAACTTTTTTCTTCAAGGTTTTAATGTTCAAGTTTTAAGTAAATAAGTGTTCTTTTAAAATAGTGGTGACAATGTAGCAAAATGATTCCTAAAGTTCCTAAAGTTTTAGGAAAGCTGCGAGGCCTGTATATATGTAAGTACTATTCACACAGAATAGAGAATGTGAAATAATCGTTACTAATACTATTTTTGCCATTAAATTCACAAGAACAAAATGAAAAAACGAAGAATCACTATAAGAATTACGCTGAAATTCTATTACACACTAACATATTTATTGGCGAACACAAATTTACAATTAATATACACAATGCATCAGTTCGAAGGGTTTAGAAAATAACATTAACTTCTGAGCACCGTCTGTGGTAATTTTCATAACTAGTGAGAACAACGTAAAGTTCTGAGCGCTTATGCTCAAACAGCATATGTCTCATCACGTCTGATCCATTTGACATCTAGCGAAGGAGTCCCACTTCTTCTCGTAACTAGCGTTTCAGGTAACAGCTGTTGCCATTCTGCATCAACTAGTAAATGAGAGGCTAAGTGGTAGTGTTTTCTCTGGAAATGTGAAAAGATGAAGTACTTATACCTCACATATATATACATATATATATATATATATATATATATATATATTGAGCAGTAAAAAATCAACATTTTGACAAAAATTTTTAAATATTCTGATATATAGAAATTTCGCGGAAAGAAAAATTTGGATAATAAATTTTTAATGAGACTATTTATTATATATCAACGGGTGTCAGTGATTAATTAATTCTCAAATTGCAACATAAATATAATGGTATCCAAATTTATCTTTGTAAAAACCTTAGGTATATATGACTTATATAATTACATCATATAAGTAATTAAAACAAACATATAGAATTAATTACTAAAATGCGAAAAATTGTTTTTTATATATTTTCGTAGTGAGACTGAGGCAAAATACTAAGGTTAGTTTTAATGATATAAAATAAAAAATAATCACATACTTTCATTCTCCATACCTAAAATATTTCAATTCACGTTTAATTTAATGAATTTACATGATTCATATGCTGTTGGGAATATAGAATATTACTTACAAATTGCGCTATTAATTGTATTACCTATGTTATTTTTCCTCTCATATTTAGGGGGGGAGGAGTAATCTAAACAATTAGGAATTTTTGATTACTTTTAAATTTTTAATTTTCAAGATGTTTGACATTTCTTCGCTAGAAAAAAGATTATTTGCTGCACAAAATGCTTCCTTTTATATACAAAGCAAATAACTGTTAAAAATCTGTTTTCTTATTTGAAAGCAACTTTGTATACCACGTTACCCGTTTTTCTTTTTATTAGTAAGTAATCATTTAAATTTTCAGTCTGGGTTCTGACAAAAAGAACTGTGGATAACAAAAATTGTATATAGTAATATTTTAAATATATATCAACAGATATCAGTGATTAGTCAAGTATGAATTTTGTATAAAAATAGTGGCATCCAGATTTTCCTTTGTGATAACCCTGCTTTCAATAAATAAAATTTATAGTCCTAACTCTTTTATTTGACATAAATATTTTTAAATTTAAAATTCTACGAATTAGTTATTGAAATGTTTCCTAAAAAAATATAACAGTCACAATAAATAATTCTTTCGCAATTTTTACCCATAGAAAGACCTTAATTCTATCTGAAAAATATTTCCTCGATTATTCTAAAACAACTTTTACGTGTTACATAAAATCGAAATACGTATAAAGCAGTAAAAATGTTTAACTTCAATCAATAATTTTAACATATTTTGAAAGCTTTTCGTTGGTTACAGAAAATGGAAAATATCCTTTTTAGAGAAGTTATCCCTGGGGGAAATAAAGTTTTTTCAATTTTATTCACGCCTAACTATATATTTGTTTATAAGTTTGTGCGATATTTTGATAGATTTCTAAATTATTCAACATACTTTAAGATGTAATAAGTGTGAATTGTTATTTATAAAATTTTAATAGTGCTTTTCGAAAATGTTATTTTTTTTTTCTAATTTGTACTTATGAATGGACTTCTGAAAACTTTAATAGTGCTTTTCAAAAATGTTATTTTTTTTTTCTAATTTGTACTTATGTATGAACTTCTGAAAATCAAACGAAAACGAAACGCCTTTAATTTATACTCAATTTCCTTTTTTTTTTGCTTATCAATATTAAAATGGACAAAGTAATATATTGAATACATAAAATTTTCCTAATACATAAAATGACACAAATACTTAGAATAAATACAGGCATTCCATCATTTTACTTTATTCTGGAGCATTATTACTAACCGACTTCTTTCAATACCACACTGTAAAAATAGGTGCTTAAAAATAAGTATATATTGTCTCAAAATACCCCCGAAACAATATATACTTAAATTTGAAAACCCATGTACTCATTTTTGAGTACATCGGTATGTCGAACATGGGTATATTAGGAATCTTATTGGTCAACCCCATTTTTGAGCATGTCCAGTATACTCAAAAATGAGTACATGGGTTTTCAAATTTAAGTATATATTGTTTCGAGGCTATTTTGAGGCAATATATACTTATTTTTAAGAAACTTTTTTTTTTACAGTGCACTCTTCTTGAACGATGTTCTTTTTTTCTAATAGTAATTATAAGGTTACCAAAAAAGATCTTACCATATCCACAGAGAACTGGAGTTAGATTGCCCATTGTCCGTCAGTAGTACAAGCACATGGTTTACACACAGCAGCCATTCCTCGTTCAGCAACAAAAAGAAATGGAGTATTGAAACTGCTTGTTCACGTGTGTTTGTTTTAAGACTTTAAAGTGAACCTGTCAGCATCAAGTCACCACATATACGAGGCATTTTAGGGCAATAACCTGGACGAATCCACTGCCAGACATTGTTTCAGACGTTCTGGTTTAGATATATCAGTCTTGCTGACGAAATTTATAGTGGGATATATGCTGAATGAGAAGCCCTGTAAGCAAGACTTGAGAAGTAAAGCAGTGTAACGTGTCATAAATTTTCAAAAAAGTTTCATGTTTCCATAGAAAGACTGCAATTGCAAGAAATAAGGAAACCATACATTTTAAGCAAATGAGTACCCACACATTGCTCACTCGTAACGAAGTGCAGTTCCTCTATGACATTCCCAAGCGTACCGGTCATTGGTCCTCGCCACGTGACCCAGTTCCGTACGCCTCAGGGCCAACTCTGCACACAAAAAAATATATTCGTCTTGTTGGTGGAATTGTAGACCACTTGTAAATTACAAGCTCCATCCATTTGTTCCGACTATCACTACTGACCTTTACTCACAGCAGTTGCGAAAGGAGCATCGTGAATTACGGCAAAAGGATATGGTAATTTTGAATCACAAGGATGCATTGATCTTGCACGACGATTTCCAGCCACGAGTGACAAAGATGACCCTAGAGACCCTTCAGTCACTTGGCTGGAAGACACTGTACCATGCACTATATCCACCGGAACATGCGTCAACATGTTACCAAACCTTTTCTTTTCTCTCGACAATCACCTAAAAAGGAATTCCTTCGCCTATGAGGAAGAACTAAGAAATACACTTACGTTCTTCTTTATAACCGCCGAACTTTTTCACCAGATGATTGTGCAGTTGCATGGGCGTAGGCAAGATTTTTTGATACTTAGAGGGATTACAGCCCCATAAGTATCCCACCACCATAAGAATTACTTAGAAATCTAAAAGTACGTACCGTTTATTAATTCTCTTTGTCTCTGTTCTTGAAATTTTTTTTTTTTTTTTTTTTGCTACCTTGTATATATTGGAGAAAAATTCACGATGAAGATAAAGTAGTTAGAACAAAGAAAAGGAGAGTACTAAAAATGCTCCAGAACAAAATATATTTTGAGAGGTCTGTAACTAAAATTTGTGACGTTAATGTACTTTTATTTATACCAGCAAAAAACTTGGTAATTAACTTTCTACAACACGTTCACGACTGTTGCATAAGCATCAATCAGCTAAACCGTTCTTATTGCAAATGTACTTCTATTTTTAATCTTCTGTACGTTTTTCTTTGTTTTCCAACTTTACTTATTTAAAACGAGCAAGAAATTTGAAGATCATGTCACTCCCATTATACTTACTTGTACGTTTTTATTGATTTTTATAAGATGATACAAGCGTGCCTTTTTAATTGTTATGCTAAATTGTTTCATCTCGGAGAGACTTTTGTGTATTTTTGCATTTTACAGTGTTTTCTTATGAATTTTGTATTCTTCCTTTTCATTTAACTTTATTTAGTTTCAAATACATTATTTATTTTGCACATATTAAAATGTTGTAGAGTTTATAATTTCTATATTTTTTATTTTTAAAAAATTAGACCAGAAAATTCAATTTTGATCAAGTTATTCTTAATATATATATATATATATATATATATATATATATATATATATATATATATATATATATATATATACACATATATACAAATATGTATATATATATATATCCATTATCGATTCTTCCTGTTCTACTAATTCTTATTCACTCCCTTTGAAAATTAATTTTGTATATCAGGATTACATTTTCAAGTAGTATTATTAAGGTATCAATTTTTCTTGAGGCACTATGCTAATTGTTAATTAAAAATAAAATCATCTGAGAATTTCAAATTCGTAGATCGTAATTAGTAATCAATAGTCTCAGTTTTGAAACAAGTCTCATAGAGTGTAACGTTTGTTCATATTTGCTGTGAAAAAAGAAGGAACTCTAAAAATAAGTACGCCTTCAAAATGCCATTTTGCTTATAATTAGAACTTTAAATTGCAACAAATAATCAAATGTATAAATTATCGATTATAAATAATAAATAAAGTAAAATAAAATAAATCTCATAAATTTACATTATTCAAGTTTTGATATAAACCTGTCTTTATTCCAATGATAACTCTTCTAAAGGTTTTTGAAAAATAAAATTCTCCTTAAATTTATATTATTATTTTAAAACAAAAATGAATATACAATATTAGCGGTCGAGAAAACATATCAAGGACCGTAAAGAGCCTGCGAATTATTCATGCAGAATCTCTATAAATTTATATTGTTTTCCAGTTAAAAACTAGATGGTAACGATCATCACAAACCTTTCCTCTATATAGTTTTATACAAATTCAAGCAATAGAAATTATTTTTTGAAATTGTTTTACATGATGAATGCAGACGATTTTTATCTCATAAGACGTATAACACTAAATGCAGAAAGAAGGTCAATTTTGTGCCAACATCAGAAGAACTTCGTTAAAAATTAATGGAATCGATAATGACTTTTTCTTTTTTTCTTTTTTTTTTTTAATAATCACTAATCTATGGTCTAACCATCACTTTTAAGGACCCGCTTCACTCACCGCCGACGGAAGCCGAAGCTAGAGTTATTCTGCGGGAATTTTTTCTTTACAAATAACTTATTAATTAATACATATTTTTAAATTCTGTTTTGACATTCTGAAAATTCCCAGCTTTTAAATTGACGGATCTTTTTTTAAAAATGTATTTTTTATTTTTATTTTTTCAATTTTATTTTGAAGCTGCAAAATACGAATTTTCAATATGTGAATTTTTTCATTTTGCAATTTTAAAATAAAATATTACAAATTAAAAAAAAAAAAAAAAAAATACATTTTTAAAAAAGATCCGTCAATTTAACAGTTGGGAATTTTCTGAATGTGAAAACAGAATTTAAAAATATGTATTAGTCAATTAGTTATTTGTAAAGAAAATTTCCCCATAGAATAACATTGGCTCGGGCTTCCGGCAACGGTAATTGAAGAGGGCAGTTAACTGTATTGAGGAATTCTTTTGAAAGATACCATATTGAAAATATGCACACCCTTGGAGAGGGGGGCGGGGGTACATCCTCCTATTGCGGAGCAATGCTCCTACATGCATACATTTTTTTTCCAAGTTTACAACTACAGTTATCAATAATTCATTTTAATTTTACAATCATGCGTCAAAAATTATTCACATTATGTTTATTTACCGGAAAATTCGTCCTATACTGCAATGTTAAAAAGTGAGAAAATATTGAATCACGGCGTTACCTATTGAACAATTTATCCCCAAATGTAATCAACACCAGCTTCGGTCAGGGGGCCTACAAAAATATAAAGTTGGTTGAATTTAATTCATCAGTTCGTGAGATACAGCGTCCAAACCATTTGTAATACACACATAGAGAGACAGACATTTTCTAAAAACAGTGAAATCGCGTTCAGGCAACTCAAAACATGAAAAACCGTCAAACCCAAACATATAAATTCGCGGAAAATCTGAGTTCGAAAATGTTTACGAATCTAATACTTTCTTCATATATATATATATATATATATATATATATATATATATATATATATATATGTATATATATATATATATATATTCCCGTCTAGTTGCAAAATCGGTCATAATCAAAAAGTAAAATTTTGCGAAAAATCTGATTTCTTTGTCACACTTAGCGAAAATAAAAAGGGAACCCAAACTCTTTAGTTATATAATTGTTAGAGCAGTATATTTGAAAACTCGAAATAAGGTGTCAGGGGCACGTTATGGGAGGAGCTTATTCAAATTTTTATTTTGGATTTGGCCGCCTTTTTAAAGATAGTTTGGAGTTGGTCGGTTTTGCAACAAAGAAACATTTAATTTTATCTAAATTTAATGTGACTATTGGATTTTTAGGGTCTCAAATACACAAAATGTTTTGCTCAATTAAATTTTATTTAAAAAATCTCATTTCTGTTATTTTATTAAAAAAATAACTGATTAAACAAAAACGATTAAAAATAATTGATATCCATAATGAAAAATAACTGTAGAAAATAATGAAAATGTATCACAAAATGACCTAAATTCATTACTGACGAGCTATTCTTGATTACAGTGGAAAACCAATCAAATTGTAAACAAACTGACATAAACACCTCGCTGTTAACCTGCTAAATCCTCATAGGTATGTTACGAAATTAATAACATTTGATTAATAAATCTTATATGCTAACTAAGATGCTATTATGTTATCATTTAACATTATGTTATTGCAAAGTGATTGTACATTATATTTGAAATTCAGCTTTATTCCTTTTCCGTGTTATAGGATAATTTTCCCTCTTCCTTGATTAAATAGAATATATGTCTTCTCTAAACTTCTCCATTGTCAGAGAAAACACGAAATTCAATTATTATAAACTTTGTGTGCACCAACAAAGAGCAGTCAAAGGCGAGAGAAAACACGATAACACTTACCTAATCAACAAGTGTGCTACTTTATTCGGGTGACTGGACCAAAAGCGTGATCTCACAAATATGGTAATGCCAGCGTTAGAATAGAATTTAACCATTTTAGCAGCACATCGTGATTTTTAAAATCAAATAACACAGGGATGGATCGTCATTGGCCGGGTTTCTTGTTTCCAGAAAGTGAAAAAGTTTACTTATAGCTCGAAAAACGCATTTTTCAACCGGTTTTATAGCTAGATGACACATATAGAAGAAAGTAATAAATATACGAGATTCTAAATATTTATTGCATTTTATTTTTTTTTCTTTTACATATTATTTGCCAGTAAATAATAAAAAATGATTTTATTTTTTTTTAGAAAAAAAAAAAAAAAATATATATATATATATATATATATATATATATATATATGTATGAAGATATCTGATGCAGATTTCGATAATGTTTAATTAGTATAATTTTTACTTGTAAAATACATTAGTGAGGAGTTCCAAAGTATTGGTATTGATCTAATTTTATATCCCACACGAATGTTTGTAGCGATTTTGAATCCGCTTGAAGCCGTTGGTCTTTGTCTAATGGACTTGATGTTCAAACTTTATCCGTATAGCGACAACCCCAAACGCACAATATTATTGTTTGTGATAAGCGGCAAAAGTGTTCGAGCAATCACAATGAACTTTGACAGAACCATTTTCAAACAAACAATAAACTAACAATACAGAGGCTGTTCGCACATGTTTTAGACGATTTTATTTCGCAGTAAGAAAAAATCATTTGCATGGAGAATTTTATTTTTACAACAGTTATATTTTTGGAAGTTTTATTTATCTTCTCATATTCAGAATTTTTGTTTAGATGCGAAAATGCGCTTTTAAAAAGGCAGTGGATGGAAGGATAGCTTTCCGATCTTTCCAAAGAGAGTTTTAAGTGAAATCCTTATGAAAAGCATTTATCTGGAGAAAAATGGAAAAATGTCGCAACAATAGATGAATATTGGGTCTATTTAAGTGGTTGCAATAAAAAAAGATCAATTTGTTATCACAAAAGTGGAGAAAAATTTTTTTGCTACATGGTTCAAAGCATCAAAAGAAAGTTTTTCTAAAGGATTTATGATTGCCACTGGTTTTTCATACAAGCGCAAGATAAAAGCAAAAAAAAAAAAAAAAAAAATGTGACAAAAATGTCAAAATCAGCTCTAAATACTATCAAGAACATATTTTAATCCCAATTTTTAAAAATGAAAATCCAGATCTTTATCCACAATGCTATCAATCCGTTGGACTGTCTCAAGACAAAACAAGCAGCCACACATCGCAATCCGCAATTGCTTTTCTAGAAAAAAATGGAACAAAAACGGGAATTAAAACCATACCCTTCACTGATATTCCTGCTAAATCTCCTGATGTATCACTGTTGGATTTTTGTGTTTTTTGACTCTTAAAATCAACATTATCCAAACACCGACTACAACGCTTTGTGGACTTTGGAAAGCCTTTCAAGAGGAGTAGAAAACTATACCTCTTCCGATATTATAAAAAGCATTATTATCATACAAATTACGATGTAGAATGATAGTTAAGAACAAGGGCTATCAAACTGAACAATTAAAACACGAAATATGAGTGAAATTGCTTCAGTACACTCCATCAAAATCGTCTAAAAAATGTGCGAAAATGTGCGAACAGCCTCTGTATATATATATATATATATATATATATATATATATATATATATATATATATATATATATATATATATAGGCATATTTTATACTGAAAATTGTAATAAAGTTTACAAGAAGAGAAGAAAGAAACAAGAACCATATTAATTTTGGGGAAAAACATTTAAGCTGGAACGTATTCCCGTATTAATTCTTCACAAAAAGAAGCAAAATAAAATATTGTGAAGCTTCTTTTTTAAAGTATACCGATTTACTTAAAAATATCCTTAATTGGTCTAGATAATTTTTAATTCGAGAGAAAATCGAGTTTTGAAAATTTTATCGCTGATGTATGAAATAGTTAAATAAAATTCCCCGCTCCATTCGTTATGCTGCATACTTTTCTTAAAAAATTATGAACAAAATTAAATCTAGTGTTAAGATTGCATATCCAAACTTTAACTTAATTCTCTCTGTATTTTTGGTCCCTAACGAAAAAAAACTATTGTTTTAAAACTTAAAAAAAAAAAAAAAAAAAAAAAAAAAACGATTTTAAAAATTGTTTATTTATAAAACTAATTTTATTTAATTAAAATATTTTATAAAAATGCATGAATATTTAAGAGTTTAAAAAAATGATTTTGAAAAATGTCTATATTTTCAATTACTTAATTAAATGTCTATTCCTTATTGGAACTGAGCTTAAACGCTTTTTTCTTTTCCTATTAATGTTTATGAATAATTTCTTTCATATTATTCAACATTGTGGAGCATAAATTTTAACATGACAATTTTAAAATTTGCGTGCAAGATCTGCAAAATGGAAAATGGACAATTTTTCATCTGCACTGAGGCAAATATATATATACATATATATATATATATACCGCTATTATCTGGAACGAATAAGTTGATATTATCTTTATCCCTAAACTAGAAATATAGATTTCGAGCTATGCGTATAAAGTAAACATATAACTTGTACAGACGAAATGATTGAGAATTTCTTATCGACACTTTTCTAGATGGTGAAACAATATTATAAATATTATAAATATTATAAATTCTTTGCATTGCGAAAAATCCTCACTTGATTTTCTAGAACTGGGTTATAAAACTAAATTTTAGTTACTAAAACTTGCCTTATAAATTCTAGTTCCCTTTGCTAGCGAGTTTCTAGATCGTTTTCCTATTTCTCGCGGTGTCAATCTTACCTAAAAATCTCCATAAATAAATGGGAAAGCACCTTTATTTATGGAGATTTTTAGGTAAGATTGACACTGCGAGATATAGGAAAACGATCTAGAAACTCGATGGCAAAGGGAACTAGAATTTATAAGAATGACATTGAACTAGTTTTACTAGAGCCACAATTTAGATTCCAGATGTCTGTCACTTAAAATTTTCTCAGTGTTCCTTTTTAAAAAGATTATGTAGGAAAGTAAATGTCCATTATATTGCTTAGTTATGACAAATATATATGAAATAATTATAAGATAAAAAACTTTTTATATACAATGTTTTTAAATTTTCTGTTGAATAGCTATAGAACTACATTAGCCTATTATGAATGCGTATAAAAATTTTTAAGTGATAATGACGTCAGTTTTTATGAAGTGCATAATTTAACTTTTTACAATCTTTTAACGTTTACGATTACGATTTGTACTAATTTTTATGTAAAAAAAAAAAAAAAAAAAAAAAAAAAAAAACTGTTTTTTTTTTTTTTTTTTTTTTTGGGGGGGGGGGGGGCAACAATTAAATTATAGCTAATATTTTAATAATTATTATTAAAGCTATTAGGATGTTATTATTTACATATTTTATTTAATTAAAAGAAAACCAATTAAAAATTCGAAAATCAGGCTTCGAATTATTGTGTTGTCATTAAGTTCTGAGTTATTCTGGAAGTTTCAAATGTCTAGCTAGTAGGGAAGTTAGTTAAAAATTGACTGCAAGAATTGTACTAGACAAATAAGAATCGAAGTTAATAAAAACATGGTAAAATATGTTGAATGATAAGCTGTATGAGTTAGCAACATTGCTGTGAAGAAATACAAAAGTGTTACACACACGCACAATAATAATAACTAGTATCGCCCAGTGGTCGAAACTCGACCATTTTTTTTTTTTTGCAAAGCGAGGCAAAGCAAAGTCATTGCCTTGTCCTAAACGGAATGCAATTGCAACACAGCTGCGGCAATTGTTTGCCGATATTCACTCTAACTGAATCAGCAGAGTTTTACTTAATATAACTATTTCTCTCTGTAGATGTTAGCCTTCCCTGAAATGAGAGAAAATCGCAACGTGAAAACGCCCCTTGTTGTGTGATACAGCCCAGAAGCTAATAGGTACCATGTCAAACCAAGGCCCAACCAAGTATCAAATTCAGTTAAATTAATTCGATCGGCTCATAAAGTACAGTGTTTGAACAAAAAAAAAAAAAAAAAAAAAAAAAAGATATTTTTTTAAAATGGTCGAATTGAGTTCGGGAAATTTCAAAACGTGTAACTTTATCGAAAACCGAAAATCTAAAACTTTTCTGAATCTTATATTTTCTACTTATACATGCAAAGGAAAGAATAATAAATCCACTTTTTAAAAAATAAAAATAAGTATAGTCAATTTCACTAATTTCACTTAATTAAAATGCAAGGAAATATCAAAACGTGTAAATTAATCGAAAACCGGAAATCAAAAGTTTTTATGAATCTTCTACTTGCTTCTTCTACCCACAAAAGCTAGCAATAAAGACACTTGTTTAAAAAATAAGTAGCCAATTTCAGTTAATTGAAACGTAAAGAAAGCTCAAAACATGTAAATTCAGCAAAAAACGGAAATCGGAATTTTTTCCGTATCGCCTACTTATACATGCAGCAGTTAGTAACAAATCCATTTTCCTTTTATTTAGTGTATTAGTTCAATATTTATTGTTTAAATATTACCCTTTGAAATGAAATGTTTATGTTTACATTCGAAACTGGAAGTTTGTCATTTTTTTTCTGGAGTTTTGTGAATTTAAATTAAAATTTTATCAATTTTACAGAAAAAATAACTCAATCAAACATATGTAGACAGTAACTTATATATAACTATACCCAAATATTGGAATTAAAATCGGCAGATAATTTCCGTTATTTTTTAATAATTTTTTACAAAAAACTCAATGGACAATTAACATAGAAAATCTTTTACATGGCTCCATGGACAGACAGTGACGTCATCACTTCGCTTGCGTATAGTGATGCTACATTATACAAATTACTGTGTCTATGGTTTTATTTGAGCTTTATGAAATTGCCAGATTTAACAACTTTCTACTTTTAGGTAATTTTTAATGTGAAGGAATACGTGTATAAAAGGGGAAAATGGGGGAAAATGCATAAAAAATAAATGTATTTTTAAATACCTTCTTGACATCGTAAGAAAATAATATTTGTATTCGCACCTTCCGGCTAACCATACCTTTCGAATGATACCATTTTCAACCCTCTACTCCTATAATTAATATGTTAAAAAGGGACAACAAATTTTATGCTTGCCTATTAATAAATAGATAACTTTTTTTCTCTCTCTCTCTTTAATGGAAAATAAAATTTTACCAACATTTGCAACTGCTTACTTCGAGATACCTACAATTGTGTTAAATAGTCATATGAGTTGATAACGCTTAACAAAAATTTTCAAACCGTATTCTTTTAAAGTTCCTTTCAGCTTACTGAATAGTTTCAAATTAATATTATTCACAGTTTAAGTCTAACAATAAACAATATTTTTATTGGTTTATTTTATTTTATTTTTATTTTTATTTTTTATTTTTAATTTTTTAATTTATTATTTTGTACAGTATTAATAAAAATAGCATTTTTGGAACAATAATGAAGAAATTTTATTTATTTCATTTTTTTTTCCACTAAAATATTAATAAATCATAAATCAAATAATAGTTATTGCTTTGAACGTTATGAATTTTTTAACAATAAAAAAAAAAATCTGGAGTGACTCCACTCGACTTTCCGAACATTGAATAATTAACAGTTTTGTAGATAAAGTAACAAAAGAAGAGTTGTTAAACAAACAAAAGAGAGAAAACCATAAATATAATAGGGTCTTTCAGTAAGTGCAACAGTGATTTATAATACTCATATACATTTTCAGCTCAATTGAATAGGGCGTTTAGATGCTATTGTACTTTTAAAAATTTGGTCCCACAGGCCATTATGATAAAGAATTTTTCTTTGTGTCCCTGTAAAAAAACTGTAGGTACTAGATTCGCCAAAATCTATACAGTTGGTGGAACTGTGACCTATAACATGTGTACAAATTTTTTGCTCAGATTAATAAGGCGTTTAGACGCTATCACACTTTTAGAAATTAGGCCCCATAGGCATAATGATAAAGAATTTTTCTTTGTGTCCCTGTAAAAAAACTGTAAGTGCTAGATTCTCCAAAATCTATACAGATTGAGTATTTGTAACCTATAATATGTGTATACATTTTTTGCTCAATTGAATAAGGCATTTAGATGCTATCGCACTTTTAAGATTTTTCTCCCATAGGCCATAATGATAAAGAATTTTTCTTTGTGTCCCTGTAAAAAAACTATAAGTGCTAGATTTACCAAAATCTATAGGGTTCGTACTATGGTGACTTACAATATACGTACCAACTTTCAGGTTATTCGAACAAAGCGTTTAGACGCTAGCGTGTTCACTCACAGACATACACACGCACATACACACATACATACACACATACATACACACACACATACATACATCATCGCAAAAATGGTGAAAACGGACTCATTGGACCTCGAAACATATAGAAACATCAAAATCTCAAATTCGGATTTTTGACATGATTACAATACTTTCCTCACTATAGTGTTCGGAAAGTAAAAATGAACGGAGAAAGAAGAAGGAAGAAGGAAATAGGAAGAAGGAAGAGGGAAAAAAGAAAGAAAAAGAAAAAAGAAACTTTGAATAATCATTTCCGACTCCTCACCTTCTGAAATATTTACAAAATATAAACTATCCTATAGTTATTTGTTTCATCAATTTATCATGTAGAACTGTAGCACAAATAATTTACAATAACAAAAGAATTTTCTAATGCAATTTAACATTTCAATAAGTTTTTTTTTTTTTTTTTTTTTTTTTTTTTTTTTACCATATTAATTACATTAAAAAAAAAAAAAAGTGGGCTGTTTACAATGAACTAGTACAAAATGAAACAAAACACTATTTTCTCAATCGCTAAATAATCGACTATATTTAAATAACACGTTGTTTCAAATACAAACAGTTTTACATTTTCTTCATCTTGGTTTCACATTATAAAAACTTTTTTTTTTCCTTAGGAGGGGGAAAAGGAACGAAAATCTCTCAAAACAATGAATGTCTCTTGAGGCCCCTCTTTAAATTTCCTTTTAAAATAACAAAAGCCGGATAAAAGGGAAAAGTTTCCCTAGGGAAAAAAGTAATTCATGGTTGTTTATTCTTCTGATATTACTATTTTATGCTTGATACGATTGTGTTTAAGAAAATATTTGTAAAATTAAAATTAAAAACATGACATGAAATATAAATTAATTCAAATTTTGAGCATAAATAAAACATTATTGTTAGTAAAATTATTGTACACAATTGATTTGATGCACATTTCCTATAAAAAATTTTATTTTTAATTAATTAATTAATTTATTATTATTATTATTTTATGGTGGGTTGGTTGTAGAATTAAAGGCCGATTGATTTTTCTTTTCTTTCCTTTCCTTTTTTTTTTTTTTTTTTTTTTTAATGGAAAATAAAACTTTGTAAACAATACTGTATATCTTTACGACTTATTCGTGCTTGCAAACTTTTGTCTGATGAAATGCCGTGCTTTACTTATTCGAGCGTAATGATTGTTGCATGTTTCTACGAATTATTCTGTTTAAAATTTTTACATTTTTCTCTATTTAATTCCCGTTTCTCGATGTCCCTTATCGTAGTTTCAATAATAATAATAATAATAATCTGCTATAAATCAATAAATATATTAAAAACAAAAAGGAAAAAATAAATAAATAAAAAGTCGTAGAACATGTGGAATATATTCAAAATTTTAAATAAAGATTAAAAATGGTAAAAAAGAATGATTTTTAAATTTAAAATTATGAAGAATGCAATTTTAAATCTGAAGCAGAAAGTCAATTTTTTAAATTTATTCAGCTGGGAAGACTATATGGTTCTGCCACCTTTTGTCATAGAACGAAGGGAAGTTGAAAAAACGTATAATTCTGGAATAATAGCAGCGACATTTATCGTCCAGTTAGCACCTATATTCAAATGTCCAGATAACTGCGCAAGTGCAAGCAGTGGATAATCTGGACCAACACAGCGTAGTCCGGGAAGTTGAAGGTAGCTTTGACCCGAAGTGAAGTTTCAAGCGATTTCAACTAAACTGTTTTTAGTTTTTATTAATACGGAGATTTAAAATGTAGTAATTAATGTTTTTTGAAAATTATTTTAGTTATAGTGACTAGCGAATCAGGCAAAGCCTGGTAATGTGAAATAATACACACTATGGACACATATGTAACATGATATATGTATATGTTATGTATGTATGTTTAAATATTTGTAAATATGGAATAATTTACATGCAACGCCTTTGCAAGTTATATTAACATTTAACCGGTATGCGCATAATAACAAACTGAAAATTTTAATTTAGTTATATAACTCAAATAACAATGATTTTATGACTGATATAATGTGTTTTAAATGTACAAAGATGGATATTAAATGTATTTTGTAACAATAACCCTCCTCGAAACACCCGAGACATGTAATACCTTTCAATATGTTAAATGTAGTCGGTCTTATAATTAGAAAATAACAAAACACGGGTACTTGAAATATTGGTTATTGAATTTTCCAATACTTTTTAACTTTCATTCACTCTGAAGATCATTATCGTAGTACTACCCAAGGCTTAGTTTTCCTTTATTTCCTAAACATTAGAAGAACGATAAAAATCAATGAAAGCAATGTTAGTGTTCATCTACATGGGTAGTTGTAGAAAATATCAACTTAATAGTTCATATTTTTACCAACCAGAATTTGCTTTGTAAGTCAAAGATATTCATTGCAGAGATTTTTGAATTTTGTTTAGGAAAAGTACAATCATCTATTTGAAATTGCTTTAAAAATATAAAACACGGAAAAAGAATTAAATAAATATTACTTTTCATAAAATACAAATATTTTCAGGAATAAAGAAAAATAGATATAAATTTAAAAATTTCTTTCTTCATATTTATTTTGTTAAAAATAAAAGTATTTTGTGAAAATTAAAATTTCCTATTTTACACTGAAAAATTATTGTTATTGTTAATTTTAGTAGGAAGTTGTATTAAACGCTTAATACATTTGCGTATGATTTACATAATAATAGAGGTGTTTAAAAACAGATGCATAAATTAAAAGATTATATTTTTCCAAAGCATGAATTATTATTGTACATTTGTATTCAACTGTATAGGTTTTGCTTTTTATGAGTTAATATAGCTGTCAAATGTTACGATAATAGAATACCAATATTATATAACAGAAATTTTCATTAGCTTAAATTTGCTTGTTTAAATAAAGTGCAAATTTCTAGAAACAAATATTGGTATCTGGAAATCGTAACACATACCAACTATATAATTGTACCACCAACTTCTATTAATGTATAAAAATTTTTGTATGTGGAAGGTCATCTATGGAAGGAGATTTAAAAAAAAAAAAAAAAAAAACACTAATCAAAAGCTACACTATCCCTGAATACTATAGGCTATAATTACTTTTGATGGAATACATTTCTTAATACTTTTATGAAATGAATTTTATAAAAGTGCTTCTTCGATTTTTTCTATACTGTTCATTTCCAAATTGTCGTTCGATAAACTCTTAAATTAAGTCGAGGGGTTAGACGTTATTGCAGGCAACAGAAACGCGGACCCGTGAATCTGAGGGTGGCGAAAACGCTATCGGAAGCAAGTGGGCCTAAACAAGGTTTGAAGCAATTTCAATCGATTTTCTTTTTAGTTTTTATTTATATAAAAAAATGGTGTTTAATTTTTCTTATTATTCATTTAAACAGTGAAACCGACGGACATTTAAACAACCAACGAAATGAGCAAAGACTGCCAGCATATAAGTAACATTTCTTTTTGTAAAAGAAAAAAAAAAAAAAAAAAAAACATAAGACATTGTTAATATTTATATATCTATTAAAAAAAAAGGGGGGGGGGGGAATCTTAAAGAAATTTATAAACGAAATTTATAAACACATACTTTAAATCGTAATTCATTGAAAACTATTTTAACGACTTTCTTCTAACTTGTTTCAATAAAAATGTTTTAACAACAACATTTTACTTGGTTCTAAAGTTATGTTCTTTTTTTTGTTTACAATGAATCTGTTAAAATCTTTTATTATTCTGATAATAGTCCGCAATTTATTTTCAAATGAATAATTTAAAACAAAGAAAGATTTTATCATTATCTCTTCAGATCATTTATTTTCGAAGCATTGTTTATACTTACTTTATATTCATTTTCATGTGCAAATTTTCTTAATGAGATCTCTTACGTGAGCGCAAATGCTTCGCTTTAATCTTCAAATATCAAGGATTGGACGATATCGAAACAAATGAGTAGATATTATCAAACGTTTCTTTGTTTATAATCCATTAAATTTTACTTTTATATTTTACTAAAACGAAACACCTTTAAGAAACAAATAGATATGAGTGAAATATTTATATTTTACCTGTGCATATCTAGTACACATAAAAATTAATTGCATAAATGTATGCATAATTGTATTTCATTTATTTAATACAATAAGTTAAATTTGAAATATACATAGATAATATTTTTATCCTGCTAAAATGACAATCTCAAACATCATATTGTTTTAATTTTGAAAAGATATATGAAAGAAAGTAATATTAAGGTTCTTTTACATACAAGACTGTTTTTTATTTTTTTTAAATGCATAATACTTTCACGTACAAAGGAATGAACAAAAAGAAGATAGTTACATAAACTATAAGGATAAATTTTCAGTGCCTCAATCATTATTATACATACATCATAGCTGCAAATCTCTCATTATTGAAATATTATAACTAATATATCATAGCTATTTTTCTATTTTTTAATTGCAGGAATTTTTAGTCCTTAATGAAATAATTTTCTTCATAAATAGCAGTGTCAATAAAGCGGAAAAATGGACAGCTGTGACACATGTACTTCTAGTGCTTATATATCTTCTGCAAATGCATGCATACACATTACACACATGCGCCTATACACACACACACATATAGGTAAGTATATATAGAGAGAAAGAATGAAAGAGAGAGAAAAAGAGAGAAAGAGAGTTAATGTATAAAGTAAAATAATTAAATATTATAAATTAAAATTTTATAATTTTCTTAATTTAATTACAAATTTCTTACAATACATAGTTTGTTAAATGTTTATACAGTTACAAAATACAACTAATATTAATAGGAATATGTAAAATTTAAGTCATAAATCTGCCAATTAAAACATTATTCATTGAAATAGTGTTTAACTACTTACTTCGATTTTTTTCCATGCTTATTTATCAATCGTTTTCCATTTGTCTGGTATAAATTTCTTTACTTTGTATACAATGGTTTCTTTGAAAGCTTTTTTATATTATATTAGTTAGAAATTTATTTTTAATTGAATGATTCGAAACAAAGAAACAATTCTCTTCATCTTATTTCTTCTTTTCATATCATGGATTTTTGAAGCATTGTTTATTATTGCCTTATATTCATTTACATGTAAAATTTTTCTTAATGAGGTCTTTAATGTTAGAACAAATGCATTGAATTTTAAGGAGTGGATGATATCATAATGAATAAGTAAATATTAAGATTTTTTTTTTACTAGAATTTTTTTACATTAGAATATATTTATGTATTTTCATCAAAGCGAAATAGTATAGCAACAGAAATCAAAGAGAATACGTAATTAAATATACAAATATTGATTTTTAATTAAACGAGTCTAATTTTATATCAGAATTCAAAAAGGATATGTTTAAGGATTTTTTTTTTCTTTTTATGCGTTATTCTTTGAAAGTTATTTAGAAAAAAATTAAATGAAAACATTATCATTTTCTAATGAATAATTCAGTTGGGGGAACTGTACAACCACAGCATTAGCATTGTAAAATAATAATAATAATAATAATAATAATAATAATAATAATAAAAGCGTTAACTAAAAAATAAGATTTACAATCTAAAGTTTAAAAATAAATCAATAAAAAGTTAAAAAAATAATCAATAACTCAGAATTCGTAAAAATAAAATAATTTAAAATAAAATTGATCAAAGATATTCTGTTTGGACTAGGATGTTGTAATAATTAAGCCACACTTACATATCTTGCATAATATGTGACTCCCTCATAAATATGTAATAAATATTAAAATATAACTTTACGTCTTTTAATATGTGTCTAATAATATGTGTCTAAGTGTATTTTATATGCAAACTTTTCCGTTTATCCCAGAAGTCTCCGTACAGGTATTTTATAACAGTAAATTTTAAAATATTCGAATATATATATATATATATATATATGTGTGTGTGTGTGTGTGTGTGTGTGTGTTAATTAATAATAACATGTGTGGTCGTTTTATTATTATTATTATTATTATTATTCTTTGTTCAGAAATTATTTTCCTGATTTACTTATTTCGTTATTTGGATCACGTTCCTCTATAATTTAATACGCATGGCATTGGTTACAGTTGCTTTCTCACTCCAAAGTATTCCAAAAAAGTTTAATATAGGTGGTTCCAATTAAAAATAATAATGCATTTTTTTTTTTTTTTTCTATAAAATGTACTTGTTGGCAGTTGTAAATATTATACAAGGTAAACTTAAATTTTTGAACGTATTTCAGAGTTTTAATGTTTTTTACTTTTTTTTAGATCCATGTTTCAAGATGAAGCTTGATGCAGAGGGGGAAAACTAGAATTCCATTATCAAAAAAGCTAATCTGTGTTCAAAAGCAGTATGTGTTCTAATATTTCATAAATGCAAATTTATTCTAACATTTCGAGGACGATAAGTGTTGTTTGGCAATTTTATCAAGAATACGCAGACAACTTTTTTACAAATCTCTTGAACATCCCTTAAAAGATTTGTTTTCGTTAACACAGAATGCTGTTCGTTTTATGGAACATAGAAATATGCTCAATAATTTATGCTTACCTTCTATTTAATGCAGCTATCGCTACTTGTAAATGCCTAGTTCTCCGTCTCTTGCGGATAATTTATTAGCCGACACTATTATCATAGCCTCCTACCTAGATGCCTGTCGCGTGGCTCGGAAGCTTGGCAATAGTTGAAGCGATATACAGCGCTACCTGGTACAGATTGCGCGACTTGTTTATTTAACAGGCACCAACAAATTTTAAAAGTGGGATATGATATACGTAAAATGCGAAAAGAATCGAAGAAATGTCGATTATATATATCATATATCACTTCCAAAAATTATTGATGACAGTTGAATAAAAAAATCACACAATCTGTACCAGGTGGCTCTGTCTACCGCTTCAACTGTTGCCAAGTTTATGAGCCACGCGACAGGCATCTAGTTAAGGAGGCTATGCTATTATAGAGGTTTTCAGTGCTCAGCTAAATGAAAAATAATTTTAAAAGCTGTTGTTTACAAAACATAAATGAATAAATAAATAAAACTTGAAGTTTCCAGTTATTTATATATTTAATAGCTATAAGAGTCTGATGTTTTAGCTCGACAATTACGTTTACCTGACTGCTCATTTTTAATATAGTTTCAATTACCTGCCAGCCCCTATCCCTGACGTATGGTTACCTGATAGTTCCGTTTTCTGGCATGTATGATTTCGCGACAGCTCATTGGCAGGTTCGATAGACCATTTGACTGGTAAATTTTTCCGACATGTTCAATTGCATGACAGCTTATTTTCTCAAAAAGATTTAATTGGTAGCTCACTGACCTTTGAACAAGTGCTATAACAGAACTTTTTTAAGTTCCTCTGTAAAGTTAAACTCGGCAAGTACGACTGACCAGCTATTACTTTCCCAGTTAGAATATCCTTTACATCTGAGAATTCAGCATTAAAAAATAAATAAATAGCATAATAAATATAAAATTATATTTTATTACCATCAGACAATGGAACTCCAATATAAAAAATAAAAAATAAAAAAATAAATATATATAAAGAAATAAAAAGTAAAAATTTCTTAAATGCATATAGTTCTTAGTAATTTTCAAAAATAAAATAAAATAAAAATAAAAGAGTTTTACTCACATCTAAACCAGTGTTGCAAGATTTTCAGACTTTTTTATTCAATATCCGCCAATATATTTTAAATGTAACGGTTGTCTAATAACTTGGAAGATTAAATGTTCATTATTTAAATAAAATATTTCTCAAAATTATTCATGACTATCGAATAGAAAACTGCAAGATCTGGTAATACTGATGTTGGCAGGCTTAGCAACTTTTTTATTCACTCGCCAATAATTTTCAGAAGCGATATTTCGTATACATAATAGACGATTCTTTGATATATATGTATACATATGTAGGATGTATATGCATGTATGATGTACATGGCTTTTTTATGTATATCAAATATCACTATACAAAATTATTGGTGTCTATTGAATAAAAAAGTCGCAAAATAAAGTAACATTGATCCAAACTTGGTATTTTTTAAAGATATTTCTCAATGTGTGTTGAGGAATTTTCACTTTCTCAATTTGTGTGCTCTAATGTGTGCAGAAAATTTGCATAATTTTCTTTGTTATGTAATAAAATTCGAAAAACTTTAAATTAGTTTATTTAGGTTTCAATGTAATAAATAATAATAATAATAATAAAAAGTCACTGGATATATCATTTAAATTTATTTTTAGGAAATTTCTGACAGGAAAAAGTTCTTATTATCGAATTAAAACACCTCAATAAATCTTAAATATTTGTTTGACGATGCAAATATTGAGAAATATACATTTAAGATGTTTTAAATATAATTGCTGTTATTTTTCTATTAAATGCCTGGTTTTAATTTCTTTAGTAAACGTCACTCATGCAACTTATACAAATTTTTCGATGATAAAAAAATAATAGTGATACCTTGATGTTGTTACTTTTCGTGCTATTATCATATTTTCTTTTATTGTTCTCCTTTTTTCAAAGCGTACACTTTTTTTCATTTGTCTTATTTCTCTTTAATTTTTTACTCTCCATAAGCTTTTAATGTTGATGGTAAAAATGCCATCTTTTTGATACCATTTTTTTTTCTTTTTAAAGATTTTGTAGCACTTTTCTATAAATAAATTCATTGAAAATATCTATAAAAGTATTATTATCAAAAAATCTGAAAACTTGGATTTTATGTTGTTTCAACTAACCATTTAACAAACTTCAAAATATTTTCAGAGAAAAACAAATCAAAATGGTATAAAATGAAATTGAATAAACTACAAACAATTCATTTATGTCAGAGTAAAAAAAAATCAACTGACTAATAAAAATATTCCTTAAATATAACTTATATCTTAAATAACAAACGAATAATTATAATATAATATATTAATTATTTTTGAATACATTATATAATGCTTATAAATAAGAATACAATTTCCTTTAATTACATATAATTCTAAAAATTAAAAAACTTGAATTACAATTGACTTGTTTAAAAAAAAAAAAGAAAAAAAAAAAGTCGTTCTTTGTAACATATTTCCCTCAAGCTATGTAAATTTCGATTACGTTACTTTTAAAAATTATATTGTTACGCATCATAAATTTTAATTGTAATACAAATGCTTATAACAGCAGAAATTGTTACTAAATAACAGCGAAGTGCTTTAGTCAATTAAAATAAAAATTCATTTGAAAAATATATTGAAATATAAACATGACAGGAGTATATTCTTTTACTTATTTATTTTTGCCCCAATTAATTATAACAAAGCAAAGTGTTGACAAAAGAGATATCTGTTACTTTTAAAGTTTACTGTTGCTTTTTAGAACAATTATGCTTACCGGAAAGAATTAATGGGGATCTCATCAAAGTATTATTGATTAGTGTAATTAGTGATTTGATTTTGGTTTTTATAAATAGCTTTTGGCACAGTACGTTAAGCCTTTTTTTTTTTTTTTTTTTTTTTTAACTCTCCGAAAATGCGTATGTAAGGAAGGTATTGCAATAATGTCAAAAATCCGACTTTCAGATTTTGGTATTTCTATACGTTTTGAGATACGTTCTTTCTGACTGACTTACGTTCTCGTTTTGAGTTACGTTTTTTGAGTTTCTATACGTTTTGAGTTCTTTACGTTTTGCCCTGAGTTCATTTTTGCTATTTTTACGATGATGTATGCATGTGTGTGTGTGTGTATATATATGTGTGAGCAAGATAGCGCCTAAACGCTTTATTCAAATAAGCTGAAAGTTGGTACATAGGATATAGTCACTATAGCACGAACCCTATTGATTTTGATGAATCTAGCACTTATGTTTTTTTTTTTTTTTTTTTTTTACAGGAACACGATGAAATATTCTTTATCATTATAACGTATAAACCCAAATTTTTAAAGCGCAATCGAGTCTAAATGCCTTATTCGATTGAACTGAAAATATATACACATGCTATAGATCACCATCGCACGAATTGTATAGATTTTTGTGAATCCATCCCTTATAAACACAAATTATTTGAAGTGCAGTAGCGTAAAATTAAATTGAGAAAAATACTCAAACCCCTTATATATTCTTCACATTTGTTTACTTAACGGCTGTTTTAATTTAATTTATATTATATACAACAGTTAATTACTTAATGTTTGGAAAGTCGAGTGAAGTCACTCCAAATATATATATATATATATATATATATATGTATGTATATATATATATATATATACAGAGAGAGAGAGAGTTAGGGGTGGGGGGGGGGCGAGGCTGTATTTATAATATTGGGTTTATTTATCAATAGTTGTTTATATAAGGGATTTTTTTTTTAATTCATTTCTGGAAACATTTTCAATAAATATGTAATTATAAGACTGGTTTTTAATTAAACAAGAAAAATCTTTCATGTCTGTTGTACATTTTCTCAATATTTAATTTTAAAATGAATAAGACTGTTTTAGCTCCAATATTTAATTATATTATAATCATAATTTCTTTTATTTTTCTCTCTTTTGACTTTTTTGTTTTGTCGGATTTTAGCAAATTTGTGTAATTATCAATAATCGCCTATGATATACATATGATACAAATTTTAGTTTATAATTTAAACTATTTGAAATGTAAAAAAAAAAAAAAAAAAAATACATAAATAGCATAACAATAAATGAAGATCAGAGTATGAATGAACCATTGGATATTTAGAAATAATCTTGAAAAGAAATTATATTTAAAGTAGAAAGTAAATAATTATTAGAATGTGTGTTATAAATAAAAAAAAAAAGTTATAAATTAAGAATTGTTTAATCTTTAATGGCATATACTTATTCCTATTATTTCAATAATTATATCATCATACCCATATATGTTAGAGAAAGTGTTGTTTTAGGGTTAATTTTTAGAAATTTAGATTTTGCTATGCTTACACATTTTAAAACTCCCGTATCCAAAAATCAGATTTTTAGCGTTGCGTTTAGCCATAGCCTAATAAAGTAGATGCCTGTCGCGTAGCTCGGATACTTGGCAACAGTTGAAGCGGTAGACAGCGCCACCTGATGCAGACTGCCCAGCTAGAAAAATCTGAAGAAAAGCTGCATAAAAGATTCAAAACTGCACAAAACTGTAGTTAATCTGAAGGTAATTAGGACAATCAACAGAAAATTTGGGAAAATTTGTTTATCTGTACATTTTTTGATTCCAAACTGCAGTTATTCTGCTATTTTGAATAGAAACTGCAGTTTTTCTGCAGTTTCTTGTCCCAATTACCTTCGAATAAACTGCAATTTATTTTTTGCTGGGTGTGTTACTTTTTTATTCAACAGCCACCAAAAACTTTTAAAAGAGGGATTTGATATACGTAAAAGACGGTCCATTGTATGTGTCGTATATCACTTCTTAAAATTATTGGTGACAGTTGTATAAAAAATTCACGCAATCTGTAACAGGTGGCGCTGTCTACTGCTTGAACTGTTGCGTTGCCATGATTCCGAGTCACGCGACAGACATCTAGTGTAGGAGGCTATGGTTTAGCGTCTAGTACGATTGTTATCAGCATAATTAAAGAAAAAAATTAGCTGAAAGTTTAAACTCGGTATTCTAAATCTGAATCATATATGTCACAGCCCTGCATTTTTTCTCTTTCTTTTTTTTTTACTGAAAATATCAGCACTATTATCTAAAAAAATGCTATCGTAAATATATGGATTTATGTTATAGAAAAATTTGTGGTATAAAGTTACTGATTGACTGGTATAGAATTTCAAGTCTGTGTGAAACAAGGTAAAAAGCTTTAGTGAAATCTGACGATATAATTCGTGTACAAAGACTTATACAGAACTGCTAACCTAATCCGGCAAATTGTTAGTACCGCCCCTTTTTCTACACCTCTTAATTTTTAGAGTATTTGTTTTCCTCTTTCATCGTAAAGATATTTGAAGAAAATTACTCTAACAATTAAGTGGTGTAGGAAAACGGGCTGTTCTAACAATTTGCCGGATTTGGTTGGCAGCTCTGTTTATAAGTGCATGTAAATTCATTATGTCTATGGACGGAAAATTTGTAAGCGCAGTTTACCATGTGTAGACTGCACTAAATAAATCGACGTTTGCGGGAAGAAAAAAAAAAAAAAAACTTTTTTTACATGGCTACACAAAGGGATTCCGATGAATTAATCTTATGTCCGATAAATTAATCTTCAAAGAGCATTTTACTTTGAATCACGTACCTTTCGTGTGTTTGCTAATTTAAATATATTGTTTGGCACACATATAATTTATGGATGATAAAATGAAATAATGCAAATTAGTGAAATAGATTTTTGTGAGTGTAAAAAATATATATATATATATTATGTAAGAAACTATTCAGTCATATCCAAATTTATCCTTTTATAAATTCGTAAGACTTCGTTTATTTCTGAGTTATTCCGCTTTTTCAGAACTCTATCAGGTTATATTACCATTTATATTGTTTTAAGGTGCACTTACAGATGGGTGACAAAATAAGTTGAACACTTTCCCTTTTTTATGTTTTGTTGAATATCTTAAAAAGTTCATTAGGAATCATCTTGAATCTTTAGTAGTGTAAGGAACATACTTTACCTCATATGTTTCAGTAAAAGTTGTGTCATGAAAACGAAAAAAAGGACCAGTAAAAATTAAAAAAAAAAAATAAATAAATAAAATGTTTTGGATCACCCAGTGAAAGGTGATTATTTAAATGCGTTTTGGCTCTAGCATATGATTATGAGGACATTTCTCATTATCTGTATAAAATTGTATGAATCTACCATATATATTCATTGAGATATAACGGTTTCTTTAAACGAATTGCAAAAACAATTTCTACTTTTTTAATTATAACACGTAGGGTATTAGATCGAGTGCAAGGCCATTTTCAGGACATATGGCATACTGCATTAGACACAGCATACAGAAATCAGAATGAAAAAAATTTAAACATCTTATAAAATACGAGACGTGTACAGAATAATTTTTAATTACGCATGCGCAAGCTTTATGCAAATTTTATTTGCATAATTTAATAGCCAAAGGTATTGAGCACCATACATGAAAAACCCCAAACAAATATCATGTGAATTCAAAACGTTACGAGAGATAGAATAAGTAAAATTTATGTTCTTCTGAAAAAAAAAAATGTTAGAGGGTTTTATTAATTTTTATTTACAATCGGCGAAAACAGTGTAATACAAATGGGCATTGGTTGAGTCAAAATAAAAATGAGAGAAAACAGTTTAGCTTTTCTTTTGAGAGAACTGAAATTGTGTTCATTCAATCTCTCATAACGATACGAATTTACATGATATTTGTTTGGGGTTTTCTTTCAACACTTTTAGCTATTCAATTATGCAGATGAAATTTTTTATAAAGCTTGCGCATGCGTAGTTAAAAATTATTTAGTAAAAGTGTTCGTATTTCGTAAGATATTTAACATTTTTTCATTCTGATTACTGTATGCTATATCTAATGTAGTATATCATATTTCCTAAAAATGGCTTTGCACTGTGTCTAATACCCTACGTGTTTCAATTTAAAAATATGGAAATTGTTTCTGCAATCTTTTAAAGAAACCGTTATATCTGTTTGAATATATGTGGTAGCCTCATAAAATTTTATACAGATAATGAGAAAAGTTCTTAGAATCACATGCTACAGCTAAAATGCATTTAAAACATTACCTTTTACAGGGTGATCCAAAGCATTTTGATTTTTGTTTATTTATTTTTTTTTTTTTACTGGTCCACTTTTCCTTTTCATGACACAACTTTTGCTGAAAAATATGAAGTATAACATGTTCTTTACGCTACCAAACTTTCAAGATAATTCCTAAAGAACTTTTTAAGATATTTGACAAAACATAAAAAGGCGAAAGTGTTCACATTATTTTGTCACCCATCTGCATATGTCATGTGCTATGTTGTCACATATTTTTCGTTGTATTAATGATATGCGTCATAATGTCATGTATCATTCCAGAAAAATTCAGAAAAATATAGTTCACAGAAAAATATAGCTAACAAAGGAATTGACAGGTACGCATCTAATCGCCAGATCTCTCTCACTTTTTTTTTTTTTTTGTAGAAATGATAGTATTTCATTTATTTTCGTGCTACTTTTCTAGAAGAGTAATTTTCCTTGTATTTAACCATAATTGCGTATTGAAGAAGACTACAAAACGAAAGAAGTGATGTGAAAAAAAAAGGGTATTAACAATAATGCAGGCTAAATAAAAAGTTGGAAGTTCCGACATTGCAATAGCGTTGATCAGGGATAGGTAGTAGGCGTGGTACGCAATCGTTCTTTACTTTCTCATAGCTGTCAACATTCCAATTAATGATCCGAACGATTGTTAGTACACCCCCTTTGTTTTACATCAGTGTTTTTTAGACCACTTTTCTTCTTTTATCATCGTAAATATATTTATTTATGTCGTAAAGAAAATTATTATGAAAATTAAGTGGTGTGAAAAAAGGTGCAGGAGCTAACAATATTCTGGATAAGGTTATCAAAGTTTTCTGAATGACTCACATATATAACACATGCAATGGCCAGTAAACTATCTTGATCGGAACCTTCTTTAGCATGAGTGGAACCAGGGCTCGTGAAAACAGTAGCCTGATCGCTATTAATGACCAACGTATTTTAGCTCGCTATTATATTTTCAACGAAAACTCAACATTTCGTTTTTTAAATATTAATATTTTGGTGAAAAAATTGGGCCTAGAAGCAAATGCTGAAACCTGTGCTGAATTGTAGTGTAGTTCATATCAATTTGTGTAAGAAACAATTAGATGGATATCACCGACTCATGGCTATCTGTGCGTCAGAGCTGCCTACCTAATCCGGCAAATTGTTAATACCGCCCGTTTTCCTACAAGACTTACTTTTTAGAGTATTTTTCTTCTTAATTCATCGTAGATACATTTGAAGAGAATTACTCTAAAAATTAAGTGGTATAGAAAAAGGGGCGGTACTAACAATTTTCCGGATTAGGTTGGCAGCTCTGTGTGCGTGTTTCACACACCGACATGCAGAGTCTGATTAAGGGGGAAGCACACATTATTTATACTTACACCGTTATTTTTTAACAAATACTTTCCTCCTATAATAAACAGAAAATTCTCATTAAAAATTATTTTAAAAGAATTCTGGTGTCTAATAACGGTGAGTAAATTGGATTGTTTTACACCGTTCATTTTTTATAAAAAATATTTCCTCGTGAAAGCGTAGAATTTCCGTGACATGAAGTAAAAAATAATTGTAAAAATATTCCGGTGAGAGCGGAGATAATGTGTGCTTCCTCCTTAATTAGGCTCTGCCGACATGTTGAATTGAGACACAATCTTGAATCAACATACCAATTGGGAATTTACACTGCGTTCCACTGTGCATGTTTAACAACCCAATGTCGAATAGATGTTGTTTACATCGTTCTCATTCGTTTGTGAAATGTTGTGGAAATGTTGCGCCGGTGTAATGATTTTTCGATGCCAACAGTGTAACGAAGTAATAAAACCGGTTTGATGAAATTTAATTTAAACAGTTGTTTCCTGATGTATAACCCATGAATAACCAAGTACAAGTTAGTATTTTATTTTTATACATTGAATTTTTATTTCTATATTAAAGTAAAAATCAAACTTGAATTAAAAAAAAATAAATAAATAAATAAATGAAAGCAGGTGGCTATTTTTTACTGGATACCAAATGTTTCTACTGGCGACAAGTTTTTTTTTTTTTTTTTTCAAATTTCTAGGGCCCTGGGTGGGGCATAATCACGAAAAATCTTGTAACTCTTTACAACCAACAAACGTTTTTCTACATTAAACAGTTCTTTGTACTGGACATAAAAATCTTTGATTACGGAGCTAATAGGAAAGAATTGTAAATTCTTACTGGAGGAAAAGGAAACTGAGGTGCTATGTGTGACTTCTCGTTACTACATTGCATAGTTTAAATTTTAATTTTGATTAAAAAAATTATACCACCTGCACATTTGAATTATATTTATTTATTTATTTTTATTTTATTTTATTTTATTTTTTTTTTAATATGACAGTTTTATTCATTTACTCCCAATTGCAAAAACATGTTGATGACGTAAAGAATAGTTTTATTTTTAATGTCAGCAGATATATATATATATATATATAAATAAACAAATAATGTGTATTAATATCGTTGCAACAGCTGATGTAAAAACTTTTTATTTTTCAAATATAACATTACCTATGACATATTTTATGTTCTTAATATTAGATATTCACTCACATACATGATACAGGGATGGAACACGGGCGCAGAATTCATACCGGAATCCGTTTAAGACATTTCTCTACCTATAATATCGTTGATTTAAGAAGTAGAAAATTTTCTTACTTTGATAGTGGTATGAATTCTGCGCCCGTGTTCCATCCCTGCATGAATTATATTAATTTATATCTTAAAATTTAATAGGCATAATAAAGTATATGTTAAACGTTTGTTTTTTATTATATTAGAAGAAAACGTAAGAAATGCAAAATATAATAATTTATTAAAGGTTCTTCTTTTTTTCTTTTCTTTATTCATTATCTCTTTCTTTCCCTTTGAAGTTGTAAAAATAATCAGACACAAGATACTGTTTGTTTAAAGAATTTTTTTTTTCTTTTTTGACTAAAATGTTATAAGTATATTTTTTTATCTACTATTTTCATATAATTTTGTATTTATTATGCTAAATAAAATATAGGGGGGGGGGGGATATTATTCATATCCTCTTTTACCGGTTATTTATTTATTATAAAACGCCATATATTTGACGTATGTTTATATACAATTAAAATCGTATACATATAATATGCATATATATGTCAGTGCTTACAATTTAATGCGAAATAATTTCGTTTTTCAACAGAAAGCAAGACTGCTATAATAAAAGTTTTTTTGTAAATCAAATGTTATGCATTTTTTATTTTTTTGTTTCAGTTTCTGTAGTAAGATGCGTTCACATCACTGAATTCTTCATGATATTTCTCTTAGGCTTTTTTTTTTTTTTTTTTTTTCTGGAAACTGAGTGTTTTTTTTTTTTTTTGTTAAAAATCCGACTGGAAAATAAAGAAAAGATAAATTTGATTTAAAAGGAAGTAATCCTTTGGGAAGAAAACAACGTCGCTTTGTACTATAAAATTTTTGGTATGTCTTTTTTTTTTTTTTTTTTTTTTTTAATAAAAGGAATTACAAAAAAAAAAAAAAAAAAAAAAAAAAAAAACAGAAATTGTGTTTGCTATATGGATATATTCAATTAGAGAATAATCAAATAAAAACATAAAACATAAATTACGAGATATATAAATAGTTATAAAGCTACTTCTGTACACCGAGAAAAAAAAAAAACGCCTTCCTCTAAAATGAATAACTCGTCATTTTCTAAATCCCTTAACTAGTAATATAGATTTCCGAGCTATGCGCATATGGCACGCCAATAAACTGAATTGACGAAATGACGAGAATTTCTAGTCTACACATTTCTAGATAGTGAAACTATATTCTGAATCTTTTTTATTGCGAGAAATTCTCGCTAGGTTCTCAGGAATTGGGTAATAAACAAAGATTATAGTTGCTGAATCCCGCCTCTTGTATTTGCATTTATTTGCAAAGATTTTTAAATAGCTTTGCGTTACGGAATATAAGCAAACGGTCTAGAATTCTAATAGGGGTTTCTAGAACTCGATTTCAAAAGGGACTAGAATTTATAAGGATGACACGGAACTATTTTTTCTAGAGCTACAACTTAGATTCTAGATGTCAGTTACAGAATTTTTTTTTCAGTGTATTATAAAATGTGAATAAGTAATGACAGTGTAAAGAGTACTGAAAGCAAAAAATCGTAAAGATCCTTGTATCTACATTCTTTATAATACAAATATACGGTAAATTTTATTTTCTGCAATAATAATATTTTTTTTTTCTTTTAACACTGACTTTGCTCATATACTTTGATTCAATAAATTTATTGATATCAAAGAAATTTTATATCATTTGGAAAAAGTTTCGTTAATAAATATAAACACAAACTAAAAAAATATACTAAAAAAATATTGTAAATACAAATATTATTTAGCTTTTAAGTAACAGTAGTAATGAATGATTATCAATATTTTACGAAATGCGAAATATTAGTATTAAGATGCATAGTTTGATGTGCCATTTATGTCGATTTTTTTTTTTTTTTTTTATTATTAACAGAGGTATTAGTTTTTTGATATATTTTCGACCACAACTTATTACAGTGAAAATTGCGAATGTTTTCGTGCAATTTAAATACATAAATAAATTGATATTAAAATTGGTAAATTTTTCTTTAAATAAGAGAGGATCCTAAACATTTCCGGTCGAGACTTTGTTTTGTTGAAAATATAATAAATATTTTCAATGGATAAACTTAAATTACTAAGAATATGTGGATAAAATGAAATTACAGTATTTAGAATACATATATATATATATTGAGTTTAAGTATACATTTGAGTTTGCAATAAAACATGATATGGAGTCTAGAACATAATATAAATATATATATATATATATATATACATATTGCATTATATTTACATATATACTAAAGATCCCGATAAACTTTCAAAAATATTTTGATTACTTCGTAGAATTATTTCTGGAACATATTGCAGCCTATCAATAATTTAACTACGCATCCATACATAAAACACACTGTCTATAATTAACTCGAGTGAGCATAATTGTTGAAAAAGTGAATTCTTTTGTCAATACAGTCGAACCTCGTTAACGTGAACACGCTTAACCTGAATTACTATAAACACGAACTGTATCCACAGTCCCCGTCAAGATGAAGATTAGTTTAATTAAGTGAAGATTAGTTACTGATAGCATGAACTACTGATAATATGAACGCATCTTTTATTCCCCTTGAGATTCACGTTGACGATGTTCGACTGTAATATGCTTTGTTATAATGAATTGAAGCGAAAAGATTGCTCCGTTTCCTTTGTACTTTTCCTACCGTTTTAAACAAATTTAAAATTTTCTTCAATTAAAGCATTTTGCTGAAACCATTTTTATAACGTAATTAAAATTTGCGATACGTAATACTATAACTAAAATATCTAAATTTAAATTTAAACTTAAATAAATCAAAGGAAAAATATGTTTCAACGAGGTTATAATTTTATTTTCGACTGAAATTTTAATTTGTTTAACTCGGAAGTGCCTATAGCTTTAACAAGCAAATATAAAACAATAAATTTCAAATATTTGAAAATTAGACAATGATTCTAATAAGAAATCTCACTAAGCAGAATTTTTCTCTTTAAAAAATTATGTCTTAATATCGTAGATATCTTCTCTTCGAAAAAGAAATGCTGACAAAACATATTTATATGAGATACATTTCTTAATGATAGAAAACAGATATTTTAAGTTACTAACTATTGAAATTTTAGTTAACATCTTAACTGCCGCGGGCGTCTTTCCTAATTACGATGGTTTGCATTCTAGTGATACCAGTGAAACGATTGACATGGCTCGACAATGCAATAAAAACCATGAACGTGATAACGACGGTATTTTCGTAAGATTTACTGAGAAAATATTTCTGTATAAATAAAGTATTGACAAAGAAGCCAAATTTTTTTCATTTCTGAAAGTTTTCAGAAAATGGGCGGAGATTTCGAGCTCAGGCTGTAGGCATCTCCACAAGCCACTCCTCTAACATGTTACAACTTGCACCAAAATTTTGTGTCAACGTGCCCCATCGTATGGTTTTGGACATTTTATTTATTTATAAAAATATATAACGATTCATACAAAAAAATAAACATGCATTTTATAACTCAACACACAGACTAAACATTTCTTTACAGTGTAAAATAACATACCTTTAATCAAAATTTACAAAATATTTTTTTCCACTAACTGAGCTAAAATGAAGCACGTGTACAGAACCTCTCATTAACCACTTTTGCTGAGCACTGATTGTACTTACATTATAAAGCGCGTCATAAAATTTATGTTTATAAAAATATTTAATCACAAATGTTGCAAAATATTTCGTAAATTGCGTGTTACTTCTTACCACTGGGACAACTAGCCCCACTCTCCCTTACACAAACATTTCTCATATTCACACTAAAATTATTACATACATACAGTGGGAATCCAAATCCACCTGTAGATCCATGTCCCTATTATATGAAAAATAAACGTACAGCAACAAGTACTATGAACTAAAACCCCATTCTGTATTTTGAGTTGCTTTTTTTTTTTTTTTTTTTTTTTTTTAATTATCTAGTAGTTATCTATAGTAAACTATTTTGTAAAATAATGTTAGATAAATAGTTACGATTATTAAAAAAAAAATAAATAAATAAATAACACTATCAATACGAACAGTACCAACCTAACTTGTTTTATGCCAATATTTTAATTTATGCCGGAATATTTTTAGCCCCGCCTTTATTTCAAACCACTTATTTTTTAAGATTAATTTTTGTTTATATTTTAAAGGTTGTAAATAGTAGAAAAAATTCCTATAAATGAAATAGTGCGAAATAATGACGGGGCTTAAAATACTCCGGAATAAATTAAAATGTTAGTATCCATGTTTTCTTGTACTTAAAAAAAAATAAAAAGAGGAGGGATATATAAAACAATAATTTATAAAAAAAATTATAATATATATATTTTTTAATTTAGATATGTTTAGTATTATTTGTCATAGTAAAGTTTTTATATTTAAAAAAAAATTTCAAAATTTCTCCTTATATAGACGAAGCAAATATTTGTTCAAATATTTTTACACATTTGAAAAGAACTTTTGCATTTTATGAATCATTTAAAATCTCTACCAATAACAAAAAGCGACATGCTGTAACATTTTTCTGTTACAAAAATATTTTTGTTAGTTTAAAATACGATGAATCAGTTATTGAAATATTTCATAAAAAACACGACAGTCAGAATAAAGTATTCTTGTGCAATTTCAATAATAAAACCCAGATTTCTATCAGAAAAGTAGTTTCTCCGTTATTGTAAAATAACTTTAATGTGTTATATAAAATCGAAATACTTTTAAAACAGTAAAAATGTTAACTTCAATCAATAATTTAAACATAGTTTGAAAGCTTTACGTTGGTTACAGAAAATGGAAAATAACCTATTGAGAGAACTTGTCCCTAGGGAAATAAGGATTTTCAATTTTATTCCTCCTTCACTCCTAACGATATTTTGTTTATAATTTTGTTCAATATTTTTGATAGATTTTAAAATTATCAAACGTATTTTAAGACATAAGAGTCAGAAATAGTTATTTATAAAGCGGAATTCTGTAAAAGTGTTTTTCGAAAATGCTATTTTCTCTTTGTAGTTGTGATTAATTTGTATCTGATAATAATTAAAAAAAAAAAAATGTTTGAGTTCGTGATATGCTTTTTATAATAATGTTTGCTTACTCAAGTTAAACAAAGCAATGTAATTTATTACATATGTATAGCTGTTAACAATTGATAATCCGAAGAATTGTTAGTACTCGCCCCTTTTTCCACACCAATTAACTTTTAGAATAATTCAATTAAAATGTATTTACGATGAAATAAGAAATAAAATACTCTAAAAAATGCCTCGTGTAAAAAAAGAAAGAAAAAAAGACTTGTGTGAAACAACCACATGACTTCTATTACTCTATATTAACCGCGTTATATAGACTTTTTGGAGATAATGCGATCAAAATACGTAAAATTGACCTAACAAAATAGGTACATAGAAGATTTCTGGTAAAAGAAAGCTGATGCTAGTGTAAAGACATGTAAAACAGATTTATGCAGAGAGTTAAAAAATAGAAAAAAAAAATAGGTAGAGACATATTTTGAAACACCAATTTCCGAGATCTAAAACTGACCTTCCTAATCAGTATAACGATAAAATTTCCGGTAATAACCTAGTAATACACGACAAAAAATATCTAAATTGGGTTTATGTAACAATTTCCAAGAAAAGTTCTACAGCTGTTTTTGAGATACCGACATTTACCAAAACAGGGCATACTTAATTGTTGATCGTTGAACAATAATTATATACAAAAGGATATCTAAAAGTGGTTTAATATGACGAATTTCAAAATAGTTGACAGCCGTTTTTAAAGGAACGCACTCTCAAGACCTGAAATTGAGCTATTTATACACTAACCAACTAATTCATACAAAAGGACATCTAATAAAATGTTTATATAGCAAATTTGTAGAAAATCGTTAGAGCCGTTTTTTAGATACGGACTTCTGGTCCTACTTCCTTTTCCAAAAATCCCACTTTCAGTTGTCATATTTTCTCCAAAAGTTCAAAATATTATCTGTATACCAAATCTCTCTCAATTCTGAAGTTTCGTAGTTCTGTTTTTATTAGTTTTGTAGTCAGAAAATATTCCATATATTTACACACACACACTGACCAATTGCCATAAACTACTTTTTTGACTCAGGAAAACTTAAAACATGCAAATCAGGTGAAAACTCGATATTGAATTTTTCGACAGAGTATAAAACTTCCATTACCTGTCGTAGTTGGATAATGGAAGTAAAAGACGGATTTTAACAATATTCCGGGATATTAGTTAAGAAGTTGGCAGCTATAAGCATATGCATGTTTTGTATAAAAAATCACAAAGGTCATGTTAAATTTACTTGCTGTTATTGAACATTATTAAAATAATCCATAAATGTTTATAATGATCCTATTATAACACTTGGACACCTGTTGCAGGGAAATTAACAGGAAATAAAGAGTCTTGCATTTTTAACTCTACTAAATAAGAAACACTGATTTGACTAATCGTCAAATTTCTGTGCTTACAGGAACAAAATACTGTTACAAACATAATGGCATACTTGCCAACATCCTAATTAGTATTCCGTAGTGTTGTTAGTCACACCCATATTTTCACACCAGTAAATTATTAGAGTAATATTCTAGAAATGCAATTACGATTAAATAAGAAGAAAAACACTGTAAAAAGATACTGGTGTGAAAAAGAAGGCGGAGCTAACAATACTACGGAATATTAATGAGTATGTTGGCAAGTATGTAATGGTATTATAAATGTAAGACGCCATAAACCCTGAATTTAAAGTTTAAATTGTAGTGTTCCTTAACTTATTCGTTATCAGAGATCCCACCTTTTATAATTTATTCACGAGCATTTTTAGCCCCGCCTCTTTTTTATACTGGAAATTTTGAAAAAATGATTTTCTTCTTATTTTATCGTTGTCACATATTAAAGAGGAATAATCTACAAAATATCTGGTGCGAGAAGCAGGCGGGGCTGAAAATACTCGTGAATAAATTATAAAGTTGGAAATTCTGTTCGTTATTATTATGTTTTTATGTTAAACACTTTGCTTTTTGATTTCATTTATTTAATGCATGAAAGAAACTAAAAGAATATATTTTCTCTTTGGTTTTTCGTATCCAGTATTTATTGATTTCTATATATTTCTGCTTTCACTCTGCAACCTCAGTGCTACGGTATCACCGGACGAAATGTTGTTCCTGATTATTCCTTGCTGAAAAATTATTTCTTTATTATCCCCAGGAGTACAAGAATATCAGTCTCAAAATAAAAAACTTCCTCCAGTACCCTTTAGCAATAATTTTAACTATATTCAATAAACGATTAAGACAAAACATTAAAAAACTTTTTTTACATTCTTATTTCGCCTGAAATATTACTAAATAATAAAGTGCACACACAGTCTTTTTTTTTTTTTTTTTTTTTTTTTTAAGAATTTTTGTAGTAAAAACTTTTGAATATATTTCAAATTTTTGAATATATTTAAAAAGTTTATTGAAAGCAATATAACACTTTTATTAAAAATTACTTTAAATACTACTTACATAATAACGTAGAAATAAAAACTGCATTTTTCACAAAATGTGTCACAATGAACTCCAATCAAAAGAAGTAATTGTTATTTTTTTCAATTGCAGAGTAACCGATAGTATTTAAATAATGCATTATTTAAAATACAAATATTTTCTCATTTTCTTCGTCTTGGTTTCTCATTATAAAAACTTTTTACCTCGTTCGAGGAGGGGGAAAGGGAAGGAAAATCTCTGAAAATACTGAATGTCTCTTGAGACTCCTCTTTAAATTTCCTTTTAAAATAACAAAAGCCGGATAAAAGGGAAAAGATTCCCTAGGGAAAATACGTCATAGTTGTTTATTCTTCTGATATTGCTATTTTATGCTTGATAAAATTTTGTTAAAGAAAATATTTGTAAAATGAAAAATGAAAAAAAAATATATATATATATTAAGTATACATGAATACTTGTTTTGTTGATGTATAACATTGTTTTTATGAGTCAAATAGAGGCACAGTGTTGATAACTATAATTAAAAACTATAGTTAAATAACTATATATTAAAAAAAAAAATCTCATAGAAAAGCAAAACTTAATTTAAAAGAAAAAAAAAACATCCATTCACTCCAATTTACCTATATTTCATACAATGTTTTTTCAGCAAATTTATATTTATAATATCGATATCTATGATGTATATTATTATATCGATTCGATACGATAGATGCATGTTTCTGCATAATTATGCATTAACTTTTTTTAAAGTTACGACTAGATTTTCAGTGTTTCTTAATACACTGTAGCGTGTTTAAATATCTTTTTTTTAGAATTATTTACTGCACATATAAAAGAAAAAAAAAGTAGTAGAAGAAGAAGAAAAAAAAGAAAAAGAAAAACGGATAACTCTACGGATAACTACGGGTTACTTGCAGAATTTTAAATGAAGATTTAAAATGTTGCAATTCAATATACATTTTAACAGAACAATTCAATATACATTTTAAATTTGTACAGTTTGAATAAATATTTTATACGCAAAATGCTGGATAATAGAAAGAAGTTTGACAGCTGCAGATGCGTATTAAAGTAAACTATATATTTTATACATTAATCAATTTTACTTGAAATTAATGTAAATAAAAATATTTGTGTATCAGAATGTAAATCACAGATCTTTGCCTTCAAATGTCGATATTACAATATACATACTATCCTGGATAAGAAGTCAACCAGCCTTCAATCAGGATATTAAAACGTATAAATATACATTTACATATAATTGTATTTTTATTATAACTACTTTTAACCCTTTGCGGCGCAAGACAATTCGGATCATTTAAATTACACTGCCACCGGAATTCATGAACTGAAATAAACTAAAAGAAATTTTAAATTTTAAGGTTTAAAAAACCGGCCTATTCTGATATGTTATAAACGTAAATGTTTGCTATAAAATTTCCGGGATGAATTTTTGTAGCTGGGTCTTAAATTTTGCGTCCTCGCAGCGAGGACAGCGCGCGTTAAGGAGTTAAAATAAAATAATACACTTAAATAGAAAATCTAAAATATTCTTATGTATGTATATGTGATGATTAAATGTTTGTGAGTATATAGGAACTTATAAATAGGATATATAAGCATTATTTATATGCATTTGTTCTGCATATGCATATTAATAAGTTATTTATTTAACTCAGTTATTACATATGAATAACAGCGATTTTTTAACGATTTAAATACGTTCAAAATATAATTAAATATTATTTTTGTATGTATTTCTAACAATAAGCCTTCCAAAAGCATGTTGAATATACAAAACCTTTGCAATCATTAAATCAAAGTTAGTCAGTTTATAATTAGAGAATAACAAAGTATACGTACTTCAGATATTGAGTATTCAGTTTTCCAATACTTTTCAACTTTCTTTTACTCTAAAGATCATTATCTAGACTACTACTCAAAGAATATGACTTAGTTTTCCATTATTTCTTATACATTAGAATAAAGATGAAAATCGATGAAAGCAATATCAGTGCTAATCTACATCAATTGTTTTAAAAAATGTCAACTAATAGTTCATGTTTGTTCCAACCCCAATTAGCTTTGGAAGTTCAAGAGATTTATTGTTTAGCTTTTTGTATTTCGTTTGAAAAACAAATCTGTTTGATAATGCTTCGAAAATAGAATGAGTATAAGTTAAAAATGAGTTTAAAAATCATATTTTATTTGTAAGAAAATTCTCAGATTTACTTATACATACACATATCTATATGATATATGTATATGTTAGCATCCATTTGTGATATAGTAAATTACACTTAAAAAATAATTTAGTGCATAGTAAATTTAGTACAATATAGTTTATTTTGATAAATTTGTGCTATAATTAAAATATATATATATACACAGTTTTTTTTTCATTTGAATAATATTAAATATACAAAAAAAGTAGCTACAAAATTTATAAGAATATATTTTTGTCAAGCCTCGATCATTATAGCAATACATATACATCATAGATGGAAAGTCTTTTGCTTTTTAAATACAATTAATTTAATGTAGCCATTTTTCTCTTTTGTAATTTCAGAGTTTTGTTACTTAAATTAAACTAATACCTTCAGAATTAGTAGCATTAAAATAGCGTAACAGAAGACAAATCTTTTTTTGCAATTGCTCAGCTTATATTTTCAATAAATATATACGTCTTCATAGGGAGACGTATTGTATAAAATTAAAATAATAAAAAGTATTGCCAAATTTAGGGATTTTCATATTCAATCATTACTAATAAATTTTAGGAGTAATATTAGTTACATAAAAGACAGACGATTAAGCTTTGAAGTGACTTAGCAACCGTTACAATTAAAATTTAGTAGTAGATATTATGATTATAGTGACGATTTTGCTTTTCAAAAAAATAATTTACAACAATGACACATTTTATAATTATTTCAGTTCTTTTGTTTAGCCTATTTATTTTCTAAGCATTGTTTACAAATGCTTTATATGCCTTTACATGTGAAAATTTTCGCAATGCGTTTGTGAGCAAAAAAGTTTAGTATGTAAGCTGCCCACAATGTACTGTCCTCAGTGTACTCAATCTCAATGTACTGTCCTCATCTTCGACTATTAATGAATGACCGATACTGAATACAATAAATTAATGAGCGGTCCTTTACTTTAAATATATATAAACATTTATTTATGTAATTTATTTAGAGCAAATATATTAAAGAAAAAAGAAAGACAAACATGTTAAAAAATTACACACTAGCTAGTGAAAAATATAATATGTAATAAATTTATAAATTATATGACAACATATTGAAGAAACTAATATTACAAAAACTAAAAGCTAATATTTCTTCTTCAGTGGTATATAATTATATAATTATATATATTTATATTGATCATACATTCTGTAAGTACAAAGTCACACAGTAGCCTCCTAAACTAGATTCCTTCCGTGTGGCTTGGAAACTTGACGGTAGACAGCGCCACCTGGTACAGATTGCGCGTCTCTTTTATTCAACAGCCAGCAAAAATTTTTAAAAGTGGGATTTAATATACATAAAAGGCGAATAAAATCGAAGAAATGTCTTTTATATATATCATATATCACTTCTTTATATTATTCGTGACAGTTGAATACAAAAGTCGTGCAATCTGTACCAGGTGACGCTGTCTACCGCTTGAACTGTTGTCACGTTTCTGAGCCACGCGGAAGGAATCTGGTTTAGGAGGCTATGCACAAACACACAGTTTTGCTTCTCACGTAAGTATGTGTGCAAAATTACTAAATAAATTGTTATAAAAAAATAGAAATTTAAATTTTATAATCAACGAACATTAACATAAGTGAATTTTGTTTTGTTAATAAAAATTGTATATAATATTTAAAAAAAATAAGAAAGATGAACACCAACAAATCCACATATTAGCTATAGAAAACTGAATGTATTTATATGTTTTTATGTATAAAAGTTTACATTATATTTTTCTTGCATAATAATTGTAATTTAAATATAATATGTAATGCTGATATTTTGTTTAATGACCTCCAGCAATAAATTATTTTAAATTAAAAAAAAAGAGGGGTGGAATTGTATTTATGGTTGATTTAAATAAAATATGTTGAGGTTTTCCATTTGCATAACTCTAGTCGCAAACGTAGATATAAACAAAGATTTACAGCAATTTACAGTATGTTCGCCGAACTGGTAGAAAAGCCGCAGCTTATTAAAATGTTGTGGGGGAAAAGTTCTTAGATAAACCGCACCGGAAGATAAGCCGCGGCTTATGCATGCATTGTTACGATGATGTGACAGATAAATAAGTAAAAAAGATATCAGTCTTCTGACATCTACGCAAGTTAATAAAAATAATTAATTATTAATTATTAATGAAAATAATACATTATTTAATAAAGAAAATAATATCAATCTATACCAGTATGCAGATGTAATGCAGCAAATAGGAGAAATACGGAAACAAAACGGTGGAATCCGGGCATATATACAAAGTCATAAAAACAATTAATTGTAAATAAAAGTAATAAACTATTTTAAAAGGCACTGTATAAAATAATAATAATAATAATAAACAAAAATTAAAGCCAGTATACAAATACGATGCAAGAATAAAAAACAAGGGAACAAGATGGCGAACCCAGACGTATATGCAAATAATTCAAAATAAAAAATTATTAGTTAATAAATAAGAGATTATAAGCGTGAAATTAAGAGATTATAAGCGTGAATCAGTGCTCGAGAAACTCGAATACTAAACTTCCATTTTTTTGGGGGAGATCGACTGTTCCAAGAAGTATGGACGACAGAATTCGGCATTATCATAAGATAGCCCGCACTTATAGATAAGTCGCAGTCCCGAAAATCAATGTTTTTTTTTTTTTTATTTATTTTTTTTTTTAAGATAGCCCGCGGCTTATGCTCACTAAAATGCGGTAGTTACAAAAACTAAAAGAGTGCAGTTTTGCTGCAATTTCATAAGTATTAAATAATTATATGCGTTTATATTGACCATATATTCCGTAAATACACACTTACAGGCATGCACAATCTTTTGTTTGTCATGAATGTGTGTGTGCAAAATTATTAAAGAAATTTTTATTTAAAAAATAAATAAATAAATAAAACAGAATTTAAAGTTTTATAACCTATAAACTTAATCATAAGTGATTTTTTTTTTTTTTTTTTTTTTGTAAATAAACAACATTTGTAATATTCAAAATATTGAAAAAAAAATATTATAAGAAAAACTACTTCTAATTTAAATTTATACATCCTTAAATATAAACATAAAATTTAAACATCGTTCATTGAGAAAGTTTTTAATGGCTTTCATCTAATTTTTTCTATACATACGATTTATCAACAGTATTCCATTAAGTTCTGATTTTTTTTTTCACTTTGTTTACAATGCATTATTTAAAAGCTTTTATTTTCATAATAATAGTCAGCAATTTGTTTTCAAATGAATAATTTAAAACAAAGAAGGATTTGTCATTATCTTTTTTGTTTTCTTCAGGTCATTTGTTTTCGAACATTGCTTATACTTACTTTATATCCATTTGGATGTGAAAACTTGCTTAATGAGTTTTCTTATGTGAGCACAAATGCATTGCCTTAATCTTCGAATATTAATGAATGGACGATATCGAAACCAATAAGTGAATAATAACAAGCGTGCTTATGTTTTGAATACATTAACATTTATGCATATATTTTATTAAATAATATTATACTAACCTATGTCAAAGAGAACATTTACAGAATTCAATGTTTTAGATATATATTTATTTTAAAAGAAACTTAAATTTTATTGTATTATAAGAATGCTACAAATACAGTTTTAATGATTTATTTCTTATTTTTACATCTTTGTTCATTTTTATTAACTTTAAAAGTTGTTAAAAAAATACTTATATCTATTATTTCTAATTTTGTGTATAAGTTTATATCAGAAACTGCCATTTCTTATGTTTTTAATACAATTTTTAATTTATATTTTTAATTTAATTTATTGCAGCATTTTTACGATTGCATACAAAAGAAAAAAAAACAGTTATAAAAAATTGGTTTTAAAATGTAGGAGGCGATGTACTGTGAATCACTTTCTATAAGTTCTGTTTATGTTTTACTGTAATATGTGTAACCCCAGAATTTTATATGAAATATATTCTGTTTAATTATCAGGTTTAGACAAGCATAAAGTTAATCTAAAATAATTTAACGAACAGTCTGCAAAAAACAACCCACTACATCAACTGATTTCGTCACAAATTGTCTTTTAAATATGTGGCTTGTGCCAATCGATAAGCAATAACGTCTAGTTTATAACGGTATAGTTAAATATTGCTTAGGTGGTCGTGTACAAATTAAAATCAACGTGAATTTATTTATTTATTTTTTTTTTTTTCGTAGGAACTCTTGTATTGACCTTGTATTCAAATTTCTATGTTCAATGTGGTTCAAGAAAAGATCCTATTTATATACTTTAAATTAATTCTTGATAGAGTTACAAGTGAAAATGTATTAGGGGCCCGTCCATATATTTAGAAAAAAAAATATGATCTCGCAAATGAAAAAATATATATATTCATTAAGACTGATACTAGGAAAGAAGTACAGATATTTTTATTGTGAGATAAAATGAGGGGTATGCACAGAATGTTTGTGTAAATAAATTGTTTACGTTTTACATTTAAACTTATTTGAATAACTATAGTAGACACCCGCATAGCGCGCTACCTACCATGAAACGAGACAAAAAAATGTGCGATTAATCATCATTCACACTGCTTTAAATTGCACCTGGTAATATTTATAATTTATTCCGTACCGATAGCGACGCTTTTTCTTTTACACTAGTATATTTTAAAAATATTTTTCTTCCTATTTCATCGGAATTACATAAGGGAGAATATTTCTCTAAAATTCTACTCGTGTAAAACAAAACAAACAACAACAACAAAAAAAAAAGGTGGAGCTAACAATACGTCAAAATAAATATAAGTGTTACCAGGTGTGTTTAAATTCAAAATACTTTAAACGAATTTCAATTTCACACGAAGCCACGATACGTAGTCTACAGTACATTCCAAACCAAGTAGAATCCGCAGGCCGGAAGAATCCGTTTTACTTGCACATTTCTGCGAGTCATTTATAGTTACATTTCTAGGTCTCTTAATGAAATTGTCTGTACATAACTAACTTATATGATCTTTGAATTATGCGGAAGGCAATAAACCACATTTTTGTATTGATACTACTAAATCTATAATTTATTCCGTATACGGAATAAATTATAATAAGAAATAACTGAGATGTATGGATTTTTTTTTTCAATTTATTTGCTTATCTCTTTTTCTACATATTGTTTGTAAATTTTAGCCATTACTGCTGAATAATTTGGTTTAACGATAGCCAAAATTGATATAAGGAGCATCCTCATCATACACACACATACTTGCCAACATTCTAATTAATATTCCGTAGTGTCATTAGCCACGTCTTCTGTTTTACACCAGTATTTTTGTTTAATACTTTTCGCCTTATTTGATCGTAATTGCACTTGGAGAATATTACTCTACAAATTTACTGGTGTGAGAAAAAGGGCGGGACTTGCAACACTACGGAATATTAATGAGGATGTTGGCAAGTATATACACACATATCCAAAGAGGAGATATCATAACGTTTAAAACTGTTAAGAAATAAGAGTGATATCGGGATAAAATTTATTCCATTCATTAAATGATCCTTATGTGTACATAATTGTTGTTGCCCATAATGTTTATACTCGTAACCTTATAACCATTTATAAATAATAATTTTCTTTTAAATATTTTCCTGCGTTCAATAAAGTACAAATAAATGTATAAAAATAGTGATGAAAAAGTTACAAACAATTAGAGTCTTTGGAAGGGAGAAAATCGAAAGGAAATAATCTGGTGTGTCACTCACACGACTTTCTCTTACCCTGAAATTTAATACTATAAATACTAGTTGGAGATTAAAAGGTGAGATAACGAAATTATCTAAACCTATGTTAAACAATTCAAATTAGGCTGCGGGAGAGTTTTATATGATAATAGTTCTGTATGAGGGGGGCTGCCGCCCCCCTCAATCCCCCGTTTCAATGATGCACCTACATTTATATAGAATTTAATTCGGTTATTCAAAAATAATTTATTAAAATTATTATTTAAAAAAAATATCTTTTATAATAATGCAGACGATTTCCATATTAGAGAAGTAGTATAACACCAAATATCCAAAAAAAGTCCATTTTATTCTCAATATTAAAAAAAAAAAAAAAAAATTAAGTTTTTTATCGTGAAAAGTAAAAAAAAAAAAAATCGATAACTTTGTTTTAAATTATCGCAGATCGATGGTTCAACCATTCGTTTTAAAGGTATTGGCGAGATCTTTTGAAAGATACCCATTATGAAAATTTACTCCCCTCGAGGACTTCCCCCCCAGGGGGAAGGCAAAGCTCCTACATACCAGTGTTGGGCATCAATCGATTAAATTTTCAATCAACTAATTAGTTGACTAAAAATTTAATCACGATTAATTTAATCGCAACTAACGGTTATTCATTTGCTGCAACTAAAAATTCAATCGCGATTAAATTAATCAAAAAACAGACGACTAACCGTTAGTTGCGATTAAATTAATCGTGATTAAATCAATCGTGATTAATATTTCAGTCATTTGCTGCAACTAAAAATTCAATCATGATTAAATTATTCGAGAAGCAGACAACTAACCGTTATTCATGATTAAATTATTCGTGATTAAATCAATCGTGATTAATATATTAGTTGCAGCAAATGATTAACTGTTAATCATGACTAAATTAATCATGATTAAATTAATCGTGATTGAATTGTAGTTGTATCCATAGCTGATATCCCCCCCTCCTTTTCTCAGAAGATCAAATGATGCCGCTAAATTTTTGATAGCAATTTTCAGTAACGGTTTTTAAAAACTTTCCAACAAGGTTGAAAAATGTTAATCACTTCGGTTTGTCTGTCTGTCTGTCCACGCTCTAGCTCTATCTCCCGTAAATATTTATGGAATTTCTTAAAACTGATATACGTTATTCAAGTTCACAATCGAATGTTCCCTATTGGAAGTGGAGTAAATACCTCTACTGCTCTGTGTACAGGGACACCCAAAAGTATTCCAAAGCATTGTAATCTATGGGAGGTATTTCTGTAAAGCATATTTTAATTGCCGAAACGTTAGTGGAGGCCCTCTGTTGAGACTCAAAACGGTTTTGGGCTCTGTGTGTGTTTGTCTGTCGCGCGATAGCGGCCGCAATAATGGCGCTATTGACTTGAAATTTGATACACATGTTCATGAGCCCCACTAAATCAGCTGTATAGCTTTTGGTATGTATTCCATTTGTATTTCGTATACAGGGACACGCCAAAGTTTTTCTTATTATTACGGCCTATGAGAGAAATTTGTATGTATCGCGATAGCGGCCTCAAAAATTACGCTATTGACTTGCAATTTGGTACACGTGTTCATGAGCCCAACGGAATTAGCTGTATAGTGTTAGGTGTGTATTCCACTTCTAGTTCGTGTACAGGCACACGAGAAAGATTTTCTACGGCCTATGGGAAGAATCTGTATGTACCGCGATAGACACCGCAAAAATCAAGCTATTGACTTCCAATTTTTGCCGAAACGTCAATGGAGGTCCTCTGTTGAGACACAAAAGGATTTTGTGTTCCGTCTGTCTGTCTGTCTGTCGTGCGATAGCGGCCGCAAAAATGACGCTATTGACTTGAAATTTTGTACACATGCTCATGATCCCCACGAAATTAGCTGTATAGTTTTGGGTGTGCATTCCAATTGTAGTTCGTGTACAGGGACACGCCAAAGTTTTTAAGTGAAAACTTCTTCAGGCGCGTTCAGCACTTTTGGGTGAACAAAAATCATTGAACTCGTCATCGTCAGCTAACGCTACCCATTTGAAGTGAAAACATTTGAGTGAACAAAAATCATTGAATTCGCGTCATCGTCAGCAAACGCTTTCATGAGTCAGCAAACGCTCATCCTTGCATGATACAAATAATTTATCATACAATTAACTTGCTAATGTGAAGTGTTAATAATTACATACTGTATATTTTAAAATCTGGTGCGGCTCTACACGACTTCTCTCATCTCCGGGCACTGTCTCTATTGCAGTTAGACCTCACAAAACCATGAGAAAGCCCACAGCCGCCATTTATCTCAAGTTTTTACAATCTGGTGCGGCTCTACACGACTTCTCTCATCTCCGGACACTTTCTCTATTGCAGTTAGGCCTCACAAAACCGCGAGAAAGGCCAAACCCACCATTTTTCTCACGTTTTTACAATCTGGTGCGGCTCTACACGACTTATCTCATCTCCGGACACTGTCCCTCAAGATTACAACCGGAAACGTTGCAGTTAGACCTCCCAAAACCGTGAGAAAGGCCAAATCCGCAATTTTTCTCCCGTTTTTACAATCTGGTGCGGCTCTACACGACTTCTCTCATCTCCGCACACTGTCTCTATTGCAGTTAGACCTCACAAAACCGTGACAAAGACCAAAGCCGCCATTTTTCTCACGTTTTTACAATCTGGTGCGGCTCTACACGACTTCTCTCATCTCCGGGTACTGTCTCTTAAATGTTGCAGCCGAAAATGTTGCAGTTAGACCTCACAGAACCGTGATAATGGCCAAGCCTCTATTTTTCTCACGTTTTTACAATCTGGTGCGGCTCTACACGACTTCTCTCATCTCCGGGCACTGTCTGTTAAAGGTTGCAGACGGAAACGTTGCAGTTAGACCTCACAGAACCGTGATAAAGGCCAAAGCCTCCGTTTTTCTCACGTTTTTACAATCTGGTGCGGCTCTACACGACTTCTCTCATCTCCGGGCACTGTCTCTTAAAGATTGCAGCCGGATACGTTCCAGTTAGACCTCACAAAACCGTGATAAAGGCCAAAGCCTCTATTTTTCTCACGTTTTTACAATCTGGTGCGACTCTAAAGGACTTCTCTCATCTCTGGGCACTGTCTCTTAAAGGTTGCAGCCGGATACATTTCCAGTTAGACTTCACAGAACCGTGAAAAATGCCAAAGCCGCCATTTTTCTCACGCTTTTACAATCTGGTGCGGCTCTACACGACTTCTCTCATTTCCGGTTCTATTCCAGTGTGACGTCACAAAACCGTGAGAAAGCCCAAAGCCGCCATTTTTTTCACGTTTTAACAATCTGGTGCGGCTCTACACGACTTATATCATCTCCGGACACTGTCCCTCAAGATTGCAGCCGGAAACGTTGCAGTTAGACCTCCCAAAACCGTGAGAAAGGCCAAATCCGCAATTTTTCTCACGTTTTTACAATCTGGTGCGGCTCTACACGACTTCTCTCATCTCCGCACACTGTCTCTATTGCAGTTAGACCTCACAAAACCGTGACAAAGACCAAAGCCGCCATTTTTCTCACGTTTTTACAATCTGGTGCGGCTCTACACGACTTCTCTCATCTCCGGGTACTGTCTCTTAAATGTTGCAGCCGAAAATGTTGCAGTTAGACCTCACAGAACCGTGATAAAGGCCAAGCCTCTATTTTTCTCACGTTTTTACAATCTGGTGCGGCTCTACACGACTTCTCTCATCTCCGGGCACTGTCTGTTAAAGGTTGCAGCCGGAAACGTTGCAGTTAGACCTCACAGAACCGTGATAAAGGCCAAAGCCTCTATTTTTCTCACGTTTTTACAATCTGGTGCGGCTCTACACGACTTCTCTCATCTCCGGGCACTGTCTCTTAAAGGTTGCAGACGGAAACGTTGCAGTTAGACCTCACAGAACCGTGATAAAGGCCAAAGCCTCCGTTTTTCTCACGTTTTTACAATCTGGTGCGGCTCTACACGACTTCTCTCATCTCCGGGCACTGTCTCTTAAAGATTGCAGCCGGATACGTTCCAGTTAGACCTCACAAAACCGTGATAAAGGCCAAAGCCTCTATTTTTCTCACGTTTTTACAATCTGGTGCGACTCTAAAGGACTTCTCTCATCTCTGGGCACTGTCTCTTAAAGGTTGCAGCCGGATACATTTCCAGTTAGACTTCACAGAACCGTGAAAAAGGCCAAAGCCGCCATTTTTCTCACGCTTTTACAATCTGGTGCGGCTCTACACGACTTCTCTCATTTCCGGTTCTATTCCAGTGTGACGTCACAAAACCGTGAGAAAGCCCAAAGCCGCCATTTTTCTCACGTTTTAACAATGTGGTGCGGCTCTACACGACTTATATCATCTCCGGACACTGTCCCTCAAGATTGCAGCCGGAAACGTTGCAGTTAGACCTCACAAAACCATGAGAAAGGCCAAATCCGCAATTTTTCTCATGTTTTTACAATCTGGTGCGGCTCTACACGACTTCTCTCATCTCCGGGTACTGTCTCTTAAAGGTTGCAGCCGAAAATGTTGCAGTTAGACCTCACAGAACCGTGATAAAGGCCAAAGCCTCTATTTTTCTCACGTTTTTACAATCTGGTGCGGCTCTACACGACTTCTCTCATCTCCGGGCACTGTCTGTTAAAGGTTGCAGCCGGAAACGTTGCAGTTAGACCTCACAGAACCGTGATAAAGGCCAAAGCCTCTATTTTTCTCACGTTTTTACAATCTGGTGCGGCTCTACACGACTTCTCTCATCTCCGGGCACTGTCTCTTAAAGGTTGCAGACGGAAACGTTGCAGTTAGACCTCACAGAACCGTGATAAAGGCCAAAGCCTCCGTTTTTCTCACGTTTTTACAATCTGGTGCGGCTCTACACGACTTCTCTCATCTCCAGCCACTGTCTCTTAAAGATTGCAGCCTACGTTCCAGTTAGACCTCACAAAACCGTGATAAAGGCCAAAGCCTCTATTTTTCTCACGTTTTTACAATCTGGTGCGACTCTACAGGACTTCTCTCATCTCTGGGCACTGTCTCTTAAAGGTTGCAGCCGGATACATTTCCAGTTAGACTTCACAGAACCGTGAAAAAGGCCAAAGCCGCCATTTTTCTCACGCTTTTACAATCTGGTGCGGCTCTACACGACTTCTCTCATTTCCGGTTCTATTCCAGTGTGACGTCACAAAACCGTGAGAAAGCCCAAAGCCGCCATTTTTCTCACGTTTTAACAATCTGGTGCGGCTCTACACGACTTATCTCATCTCCGGACACTGTCCCTCAAGATTGCAGCCGGAAACGTTGCAGTTAGACCTGACAAAACCGTGAGAAAGGCCAAATCCGCAATTTTTCTCCTGTTTTTACAATCTGGTGCGGCTCTACACGACTTCTCTCATCTCCGCACACTGTCTCTATTGCAGTTAGACCTCACAAAACCGTGAGAAAGACCAAAGCCGCTATTTTTCTCACGTTTTTACAATCTGGTGCGGCTCTAAACGACTTCTCTCATCTCCGGGTACTGTCTCTTAAAGGTTGCAGCCGAAAATGTTGCAGTTAGACCTCACAGAACCGTGATAAAGGCCAAAGCCTCTATTTTTCTCACGTTTTTACAATCTGGTGCGGCTCTACACGACTTCTCTCATCTCCGGGCACTGTCTGTTAAAGGTTGCAGCCGGAAACGTTGCAGTTAGACCTCACAGAACCGTGATAAAGGCCAAAGCCTCTATTTTTCTCACGTTTTTACAATCTGGTGCGGCTCTACAGGACTTGTCTCATCTCCAGCCACTGTCTCTTAAAGACTGTAACCGGAAACGTTGCAGTTAGACCTCACAGAATAACGCTATTCACTTGCAATTTGGTACACATATTCATGAGCCCAACGGAATTAGCTGTACAGTGTTAGGTGTGTATTCCTTTTGTCGTTCGTGTACAGGGACACGCCAAATTTTTTCTTATTTTTACGGCCTATGGGAAGAATTTTTATGTACCGCAATAGCGGCCGCAAAAATCCTTCGATTGACTTGCAAATTGGCGCCCTCGTTTCAGCTTTGTATATAACTAGCTTTATAATTTTTATTGCTATATTTTTTATAAACTGTGTACAGTGACACGCCAAATTTCTAAACATTACGGCGTATGGGGTGAATTTCGTTTAAACGCATTTTAATATTATTACTTTGCAATGAAGAAAATGAAACTAGCGTACGTGAGTAAGATGCTTAAACTTATGTTGTTTGAAGAAAATATGTTCTCTTAAGCTTTCTAATTAATGTACAGGATCTTACAGAAGTGTTCTGACAATGTCACATAGTCATCCAAACTATGTTAAATTTGGAACAATTATTAATTTTAAACGCAAAATAAGCTGAATAGTTTTTACTGGTGTATACAATGTTTATGGTTCGTTTACAAAGACACACGAAAGAATTTCGTAACATTGGAGCCTATGGACAAATTTTTAATTTAAGCGCGCAGTTTCATGCGTTTATGCTGAATTGAACTTAATAAATTTAACATACATTATAAAAATGCTTAAAATCATGTTTACTCTTAAAAAAGGTTATTCATAGACTAAACAATTTATGGGACCACACAAAAAATTTCGAGCATGTACTGTAATCATCCAAATGATGTCAAATTAGTTTGAAAAATAAATGAGTTATAATTAATTAGGTTTATTCTTATTATTGGCGTTTATAATGACTGTGGCTACTTTTCCGAGATACATAAAGGAATTTCGTACTATTACGGTCTATAGTCGGTATTTCTTATAAGTGTATTTTAACAAGGTTACACCCCATCAAATATAATGAAATTTTATTAGAATTTTAAAAGTATGTTTTCCTGTTGAAAATTGTGGGCATAGAATTGATAACTAGTTTAAAGGTTACGCAAAATATTTCCGATATGCTATGTAATTTTTACTTCCATTACCCTACTACCGTAGGTAATGGAAGTATTGTATTCGGTCTGAAAATTCGATATCGGGTTTTCACCTGATTTACACGTTTTAAGGTCCCCTGAGTCCAAAAAAGTGGTTTTTGGCAATTGGTCAGTGTGTATGTATGTGTGTGTGTGTGTATGTATGTATGTATGTATGTATGTATGTGGAGAGTCTTCTGGCTATTATAGCTCAGAAACTAATAAAGATAGATCTACGAAACTTTAGAATTGAAATACGTCTGGTGTACAGATGAAATTTCCAAATTTTGGTGAAAATTGAAAAACTGGAAGTGGGACATCGGAAACCGGAAGTGGGACCGTAAGTCCGTATCTCAAAAACGGCTCTAAAAATTTTCTTGAAACTTGCTACATAAACACTCTATTAGATGTCCTTTCGAATGATATAGTTGGTTAGTTCAGGAAAATTGATAGGCGGCCTGTATAAATAGCTCAATTTCAGGCCACGCAAAGGCGTTCCTTTAAAAACGGTTGTACGGATTTTTTTCAAACTCGCCATTTTAACTCACTTTTAAATATGCTTTTGTATGTAATTATTGTTTTCCTGTCAATAATTGAGTTTAACCGGAAGTGGGACCCCAAGTCCGTATCTCAAAAACGGCTCTAACGATTTTCTGCAAACTTGCTATATAAACACTCTATTAGATGTCCTTTCGAATGATATAGTTGGTTAGTTCAGGAAAATTGATAGGCGTCCTGTATAAATAGCTCAAGTTCAGGTCTCGCAAAGGCGTTCCTTTAAAAACGGTTGTACGGATTTTTTTCAAACTCGCCATTTTAACTCACTTTTAAATATGCTTTTGTATGTAATTATTTTTTTCCGGTCAATAATTGATTTTTTGTAAAAGTTGGTATCTCAAAAACGGCTCTAACGATTTTCTCTTTAGGTCACTTTTATGTTTTCTGATCACATTATCTCTCAAAAATGCATATAATACATGTAATAGCGGATAATGGAAGTCGTGTGGTTGTTTCACACCATATTTTTTTTTTTTTTTTTTTTTTTTTTGTATGAAATTTGATAGTTATTAAATTTGGTATTTATGAATTTCAGGGAAATAATACAAGACCGTCGTTTATTAAGAATACATATTGTTGCGTGCTTGGGGGTTCGTAAGTTGTCCGAGAATGAAAGGCGAAACTTGCAAAAATTCAGTGATTTATTCACAGAAAGATCCAGGAAAATACAGGTCTATAAACCAAGTATCAGCTTCAATTCAACCAGTAAACATAGCTTAAACAACAGCCGTTAACAGCAAAACAACAGTAAAACTGTTTATCAATAACACATAAAGAAAGTCTCATTCAAAGAGGCTCAAAGAAAAGCAAGCATTTGACGAAACTGACACAGATCTGAGACTGACCGCCTTGGCGAAAATAATGCTCCTTTTATACATTTCTATCGAACACAGACTGTTCTGGGAAATTCTCGTATCACATCAGCCAATGAGATTAGAGCTTCCATAACTGGTATATACCTAATAAATATTTTCTCGCCGTTGCCAAAAAGAATCGCCAAAGAGGGAAACAATCGCCAAATTTGGCGCCAAATCCATTTCTTCCCTTATTGGAGTTTTTAATGAGTTTTCAAAGAAAAATTAGGCTATTTTAACGCTAAAACGACTAGAAATGCACAAAATTAGCATTTTATCAGCTTACTAAACCTCTTTGAAAAAAATTATGCAAAAATAAATGCAATTATTTACAATTCCGTAACACTTTATATGATATACAAGTAGGTATAGAAAGAGAGATACAGCGGGGGATTGAGGGGGGCGGCAGGCCCCCTTTGTAATGTATCTGATTTTGGTAAGAAGTCGATCGAATCAATATATACTATTACACAATAAGGAATAAATAAAAATGACCTATTGAATAATGTCTGATGCAAATAGGACGTTGAGGCTCCTGATCTGCAGATCCACTAGTAACTTTACTTTGCATAAAGCTTAATGAAATTGAAATATGTTATTTATATGCGCAAAAGAATGCTTTCTATAGATTATAGTATGATTAGCATTAGATTTACAGGGCCACACAAAAATATTCAGTTACATTAAGAGACATTAGTAAAATTTTGCTGGAATTGCACGTTCGTTTACATTAAGTATCTTTAACACTTTCTAACAATTTTTAAGTATGAATTTTACTTCAGTTTGTGTATCTGTCTGTCTGTTCGTCTGTTTGTCCACGCTCTAATTGTCATAAATATTTATGGAATTTCTTGAAACTGATATATGTTATTCAAGTTTACTACTGGATGTTCTCTATTGAAAATGGAGTGAATATCTCTGCCGGTTTGTGTACAGGGACAACCGAAACTATTTCAAAGCATTGTGTTCTATGGGAGGTATTTCTATAAACCATATTTTAATACCTTTATTGAACACAAATTTTAATGAAATTGAAATATGTTATTCAAGTCCATAATTGGTTGTTTTCTATATATATTGTTTAAATACCACCACTGGTTTGTGTACAGGGACACTCCAAAGCATTCCAAAGCCGTGCGTTCTGTGAGGTATTTCTATAAACCAAATTTTGATAACATTATTACAAAGCTTAATGAAATTGAAATATGTTATTCATACGCACCAGTGAATATAATATAATTAGCAATTGATTTACAGGGCTACACAAAAATATTCAGTTACATTAAGAACTATTAATAAAAATTTGCTGGAATTGTACTTTCATTTACGTTAAGTGTTTTTAACACTTTCTAACTATTTTTAGGTGCGAATATGATTTCAACTTGTGTGTCTCTCTGTCCGATTGTTTATTTTTCTATCTGCCTGTCTCCCGCCCCCATCAATACTTTTAGAAATTTTAGAAATTGTTATTTATTAGTGGAGTTCACAATGGAATGTTCCCTATTAAGAATGGCATTAATAGGTCGTGTACAACTAGTTTGTGTACAGGGTCAGGTTTGCGTTTTAGGTCAGACATTTTTAAGAATCATATTTAAATAATTTTCTACTGTAAAAATCATAAAGAAATTTTATGTATTGTTAATATTCTAACATAATGTTTTGTATAGAATATGATATGATTAACCTTCAGATTACAGGACTATACTAAAATATTCAGATACATTAATAGCTGCAATTATAATTTACCATGTGCATTTGCTTTTGTTTTAAGCCTCGTATCTCTCGGAAGGTTTTAAATTTACATGAAGGTTTTAAATTTACATGTTTGGGTGTTTTCATGTAAGTTGCTCAATATCCACTGGATCTAATGCCCTACGTGTTTTAACTAAAAAAGGAGAAATTTTTTTGTGATTTTTTAAAGAAACCGTTATATCTTCATGAACATATGAGGTAACCTCTTAAAATTTATACAGATAATGAAAAAAAAAAATCCTCATAATCATATGCTACAACCAAAACGAGTTTAAAGCATTATCTTTTACAAGGTGATCCAAAACATTTTGGATTTTGTTTATTTTTTTACACTGGTGAACTTTTCCTCTTCAGGACACAAATTTTGCTGAAAAACGTGAGGTATAACATGTTCTTTACACTACCGAAGTTTCAAGATGATTCCTATAGAATTCTTCTAGATATTTGACAAAATTTCTTAATTCGAAAGTACCTAAATACGTAAGTATTTGGGTAGCATATCTCTTAAATAGAGGTCTTTAATTTGTTTTATAAATAGTTAATAGTTTACATGGTACTTTGCAAATTCAAAAATGAAAATTATAAAAATTAAAATTAAAAACTATTAGGTACTCAATTTTCGACACTTTTCTTTATTTTAAAAATACTTAAAATGAAGTTTAAACTGAAATTTCTTTTCAGTTTACGCAAGTCTACTAAAAATGCATAAAATAATATTTCTTAAAAATATTACTGAGCTTATTAGCTACATCAACCGGTTATATAATTATTTACGTATGTAATGAATTTATTTTGAGTTTGTGCATATTCTTGAATGAAAAACTGATTTGAATTTTGTCTTCCTGACTAGAAAACTAAAATAACAAAAACTATGTTTAATTTGAAGATATATTAGTAAATGAGAATTTATCGTCTGCAGATAAAACATTTTTTAAATATTCCAATGAGAATATTTAGATAATAAAAATAAATTAAAAATGACTTTAATAATTACATATTTAAAATTTGTTCGTCAGCGAAATATATATTTTTTCTCCTGTTTTAAAATTTATTTTTAGCAACAGTTTTGAAAGATAAAATTTTTTTATTTACAATTTTATTGAGAAAGATGGAACATTTTGTGATATTTTGTTTACTATCCCGCTTATTTGTATAAATATATTAAATGTTAATATTTGTCGAATATTTATAAGTGAAAAAAATAATTCTTTCTGATAAAAAATGGAAATTCCAGATAATGATGATGAAGCTTATGATATTGCCATCAGTAACTGTGATAGTAACAATACACCTCCTTCAATTTATGTATTCAGCTGTTCCCGACCGCGGCTTCTTTTATTGGATGGAACATTTTTTAAGTACTTGCCTGAAGAGTCTAATGCTTCTACACCTGTGGCTTTATGTATGAAATGTCCGGTTAATCAACAAGTTAAAGTAAAAGGACATTATAACACACCATCCAATTTCCTTAGTCATCTAAAACGGCGGCATGGAGAAGATTGTGTGAAAGAATATAAGAAGTATAATAAAAGAAAAAGATCTGAAAATAAAAATGCAAGCAATAGCGTTAGCATTTCCAAAAGTATTTATCCTACACAAAATAAAGCACAAACAATTTCTCAAGACACGTTTGAAGAAAATATAACTAAATATTTTATTCATTCGATGGTATCTTTAAGAACTATAGAAGACCCATATTTTTCGAAAATATTTTTAGATTTACAAATATCAAAGATTGGTCTCAAACTAATCAGTCGAAGAACATTGACACGACGAATAAATGAAAACGAAATTTTGAAAATAAAATCGGATTTGCATAATGTTGAATACGTATGTACTGTGATAGATATTTGGTCCAGCAAAAAACGAAGTTTCCTTGTTATGACAGCCCACTGGATTAACAATGATATGCGCAGGGTGTCGGCTGCATTAGCCTGCCAAAGATTGAAAGGTACACATAGTTATTAGAGATGAGACGGGCTCAGCCCGAGCCCGTAATCCCGAGCCCGAGCCCGGGCCCGAGCCCGATCGGGCTCAAATCTTACGGAAGTCTTCGGGCTCCGGGCGGGCTCGGATTCAAGCTAAAAGTTCCGTTCATTTTATTCTTCACTAACTGGAAAATGTAGAAAAAGAAAAAAAGAAAAAGGAAAAAAAAAAAAAAAAAAATATATATATATATATATATATATTCATTTTGAGAGCACCTTTAGTAATGTCATAATAGTCATGATAGGTTATAAATCACAAAACAATCTTGCAAACCTTAGTAGCTTTGACTTTCTTTTTTCTAAATAGAACTTTTTTTTCAACGGGATGCACATTATGTCATAGTGTTATACAGTAATCCTTCCTCGTTTGTTATATTGGGCCTCATTATATCACTTATTCGGATAAATATTTTGTCCCCCGATAGGCGCGTTATAAACAATGGGCTGCACTATAAATATATATTATATAAATATAAACATGTATACAGAGACACAGAGATTATAAATTGTTATAATAACATTCATAGTTATTTAAATTGAGGATTGATAATAAGAAAATTAATTTGAAAATGAAAACGGTATTTAATTCTACTATTGTGTATGCGTTGCATAGCGTACCACTTTCAATATCGGGCTCGGGCGGGCTCGGGCTCTGATCACACTAAATTTTTCGGGCTCGGGCGAGCTCAGTTCAAAAATGTTTCGGGCCCGGGCGGGCTCGGATTGCCAAAATAGAGCCCGAACTCACCTCTAATAGTTATGACCGCTTATCTGAAGTAATTCAGGAAATTAACCAAGATTTTAATCTTGGCGCAAGTAAAATAGTGGCATCAATAACAGACAATGGATCTAACTTCATAAAAGCCTTTAAGGAGTTTGGCGTGCAGCTCTTCAATGTTGAAACAAGTGAATATTGGAAATCAGAGAATATTGATCATATGCAAGATGAGGTAACTCCTAGAAAATATTCTGAAGACGAAGATGAAAAATCGTTTGATTCATACGTGGATTTTCCCGAAATTTTAAATGCTGACGAATTATTGTTACCAGCGCATTTACGTTGCTGTGCGCATACACTAAGTCTATGTGCAACAACAGATGCTAATAAAATTTTGAATTTAAATGATACCCCATTATCAAACAAACATTGCAGTGTAATGAAAAAGTGCAATGCTTTGTGGAAGGCAACGGCACGCCCCCGTACTTCAGAAATAATATATGATACACTACAGCATACTTTGAGTAGACCTGGAGAAACAAGGTGGAATAGTTTATTTGATGCATTTCAACAAATTTTAAATATAAAAGAGAAGAATTTACAGTTACATAAGGCTTTGAATATAAAAAATACTTTTACAGATAACGACTTCGAATACATAAAAGAATATTTAGTATGTTCTGCGCCCATCACTGAAGCGCTTGATATTATGCAAAGTGAACAGAACACCTATTATGGAATTACATTACCTTGTCTTCTTGCTCTTAGAAAAAAATTGAAGAAAATTGACAAAAAGAACAATTTTGCTTATTGCAGATCATTAATTGAAACATACAAACAGAGTGTAAGTTCAAGATTTGAAAATTTGTTTGATATCAACAAACCAGAATCACAAAATGCTGCAATTGCTGCTTTGTCATATCCATGTTTTAAAAATAAATGGTTGATCTGTTTGGAGCCTGCTGACCGCGATATTGTTTTAAAAATTTTCAAAACCATCATATCCAAACAAATTTATGAAAAACCAAAAGAAAACATCAACATGACAAAGGCTGCATGGAAACATATTTTTAATCCCCCCCCCCCCTAACCCTCAAGGGGGTGATAGCACGTAATTCCAAATAATGCCTTTGTTGTTTGTTTGTGTTAAGTACACATAACCAATTAACCTATAAAAAAATCGCTTTCGTGAGATAATTTGGAGCAGAGTTACTCTTTAAAACGTGTTTCCACCCCCCACCCCGCCCTTAAAGGGGGGAAAAGGAAAATTTCACAAAATCGACTTATAGTGCGTGTTGGGAATGCATAACCACCCCGCAAATAAAAAATCTTCTAAGATAGTTTGGAGCGAGTTACGCATGAAAACATGATTTTGCCCCACCCTGAAGGGGGATAAGGTGGAATTTTACAAAATCCCTTAGTAGTGTGTGTCTTGAGTACGCATAACCAATCGACGTATCAAGAAATCGCTATTCTGAGATAATTTGGAGCAGAGTTACTCTTAAAATCGTTTTTTGCCCCCCTCCCCTCCTTCGAAGGAGGGGAGGGGGAATTTTTGTAAGATCCCTTTATAATGCGTGTTTGGAATGCATAAACAACTCATATGTAAAAATTAAGCTTACTGAGATAATTTGAAGAAAAGTTATGCTTCGAAACATGCTTTTTGCAACCCCACCCCCAAGAGGGAATAGGACGGAATTTTACAAAATCTCTTTTTAGTATGTGTCTTGAGTATGCATAACCAATTGACATATCAAACAATCGCTATCCTGAGATAATTTGGACCACAGTTACTCTTATAAGCGTGTTTTTGCCTTCCTCCGCCCTTAAAGGGGGGGGGGGGTGAAATTTTGTGAAATCCCTTTACTGTGCGTGTTGGGAAAGCATAAACAACCCACATATACAAATTAATCTTGCTGAGATAATTTGAAGCAAAGTTATACTTGGAAACGGGTTTATATTGCCCCCCCACCCCCAAGGGGAAAAGGGGGGACTTTCGCAAACCCCCATTGCAATGGGTGTAACCCCCCCCCCCCAAAAAAAAAAAAAAAAAAAAAAAAAAAAAAAAAAAAAAAACGAGAATCGCAAAAAACCAAACATGAGGTTTTGGAAATATTCTGAAGAAGGATCTTGACAATTTTCTATATCTTTGTGCTGTTATTGGTACAGTTTTACCCAAAAACCCGTATTTTGCTAAATTTCCCTGCGGAAATCGTTTTTACCCCCACCCCTTCTTAAAAATCCAAAATTCCAAAATCGCAGAAAATGCTTTTTTGCACTGTAGTCTCTCTCTCACCAATTTCTTCACCGTGAAGCAATTTGGAGGCGAATTATGCTTATAAGGGGGTGCCTTCTACCCCCCAGGGGGGGAGCGGGGATATTTCGCAAAATCCTGCCATAATGGGCGTCAGTCTCCTAAAACCAACGTGCTCACCAAAATTTGCGAGTCTATCTCTCATAGAATCGCAACGGCTGTGTTGAGTCAGTGAATCAGTGATTTTTCTCTTTTATGCCCACCCCACCCCACCCAACCCCCAAAGGTGTAAAAGGGAGGGGTCTTTCACAAAATCCCGTTACAATGGGTGTTGGACACACGTAAATAAGCCACACACAAAATTTGTGACCTCAGCTCATAGATTTCCACGGATGAATTTAGTGCTAAAAGGGGGGATCGAATTTACCCCCTCGCAACTCTCCCCCCCCCCCCAAAAAAAAACCCCCCAAAATTGAAAATCGGAAAAAATCAAAAATGAGTTTTTGCAAATACCTTCAAGAAGACGCTTGGCATTTTTTCTTTTTATATCTTTGAGCTATTATTGCTAGAATTTTACTCGAAAATCCATGCATTGCTAATTTTGCCTCCGAAAATCCTTTTTACCCCCTCTCCCCCCTTAAAAATCCAAAATCGCAGAAAAAGATTCTTTTGTACTTAAGTCTAGTCTGCCCATCTGCAATTTCTTCACCGTAAAGTAATTTGGAGCCTATTTATGGTTATAAAGGTGTTTTTGCCTTCTGCACCTCCGAAAATCATTTTCACCCCCTTCCCCCCTTAAAAATCCAAAACTCCAAAATCGCAGAAAAGTTTTTTTTGTATTCAAATCTAGTCTCCTCATCTGCAATTTCTTCACAGTGAAGTAATTTGGAGCCGAGTTATGTTTATAAAGGTGTATTTTGCCTTCTGCCCCCCCCCGGAAAATCTCATTTTTTCCCCTTACCCCCTTAAAAATCCAAAATTCCAAAATCGCAGAAAATGATTTTTTGTATTCAAGTTTAGTCTCCCCATCTGCAATTTTTTCACCGTGAAGTAATTTGGAGCCGAGTTATGCTTATAAAGGTGGTTTTTGCCTTTTGCCTCCCCCGAAAACCTCATTTTTACCCCTTACCCCTCTTAAAAATCCAAAATTCCAAAATCGCAGAAAATGATTTTTTTGTATTCAAGTCTAGTCTCCCCATCTGCAATTTCTTCACTGTGAAGTAATTTGGAACCGAGTTATGCTTAAAAACGTGGTTTTTGCCTTCTGCCCCCCCGGGGGGGAACGGGCGATCGCCATAGCCGTGTTGAGTCAGTGAGTGAATAAATGAATCAGTGAGTTTACTCTTTTATATATATAGATTAGTACTAGCAGGCTTTGCCTGCTTCGTTGGTCACTATATTTAAATGAATTAAAAATATAATCTATATTTTTTATACAGTTCAGCAAATTAAAACTAAAAAGAAAATACATTGAAATTGCTTAAAAACTTCACTTCGGGCGCTCTCTGACTTCGGCAGACTTCTTCAACGCAACGTCTTGGTACTGTATAATTTAATTTAATTTAATTTATAGAAATGTCAATAATACAGGAAAAAACTGCATTAGTCATTTTCTTTTTGATAATAAACAGAACGGAAAACGTATAATATTTTACATGAAGATATTTTGTATAATTAGACCAATTTAAAAAAAAAAAAATTCCTTTTTTTCCGCACTCGCATTACAAAAATATTTAAAATAAAATTGAGAAATATTGTGCAAAAAAAAAAGCTTGGAACTCTTGGCGGAACATGAAATTTGGCACTGAAGTAACTTGGACGTTTCTCGTCAAAATGTTTACTTAGGCATTTGCGATACCCATATCAACTCATCGCCGAAATGACAACAAAATTATACATAATTATAAGATTAAAAAAAAAAAAAAACTTTTTATATACTATGTTTTTAAATTTTCTGTTGAATCTTATAGCTATAGATCTACATTAGCACTTTATCAACATGTAGAAAATTTTAAAGTGATAATGACGTCATTTTTGTGAGATGCATGATTTATTTTTTTACAATTTTTTAATGTTCACGTTTAAATTAATGTACTTATTTTTATGTCAAAAGAAAATGAACGCGTATTTATTTATTTATTTATTTATTTTTTTTTTTTTTCTTGGAGGTGGGGCAACTAATAAATTATAACGAATATTTATTTTCATATTTTATTTAATTAAAAGAAAACTTTGCAACGTAATATCTTTAATAATTTCTGGTATATAGTGTACACACAAAAAATGAACAATTTTTAGAACTCTTTTAAAAAATATAACATCTATGCAGTATCTTTTTAAAAAAATCATCCGTTTTACTAAAAAAAAAAAAAAAAAAAAAGGCCGACTTTCATCACCAAAGTAGTTAAATCTAGACCAGTCAAAAATAGGAGTGGTCCACCCGGATGTGCTCCCGACAAACTCTTTGCTTTTTATTTATATACATTAGTCAAAATCTTAAATTACATTAAAAATAACTAATCTAATTACAAACAAAGATTCAGTGTGTAATATGACCAAATTTCTTGCGTATTACACTTACTTTAAAAATGGTGTGACTCTTCTCGACTTTCTGAACATTAAGTAATTAATGATTGTAAATATATAGGAAGAGAAGTCCTTAAACAAACGAAAGAGAAAATTAATATAGGGTATTTGATTATTTTTGTTTAGATAGTATGTTGTTCATTTACATCACTGCTCCTCAAATAATTTGAGCCCACAGATGATAAGGATAAAGAAATTTTCGTCGTGTCCCTGTAAAAATCTATAAATGCTAGACTCACCAAAATCTATGTAGTTCGTGTGATGGTGACCGATAATATTCATATAAATTTTCAGCTGAATTCGATCAGGTGTTTGGGCGCTATTAATTTGAAGCCGCAACCACAATAATAAAGAATTATTTGCGTCCCTGTGAAAAAAAATGTAAGTGCTACATTCTCCAAAATTCCTAGAGTTCGTGTGACTGCAATCTATAACACGTACATACATTTTCAGATCAATCGCATATGTCGTTTAGACGCTATTGCATTTTAAAAATTTGAGAACGTAGAGCATAATTGAAAAGACTTTTTCGTTTTGTCCCTGTAACAATTCTATACGTGCTAAATTCACCAAAATCTATCCATTATGTTCAACGGTGACCTTTAACATATGTATAAATTATCAGCTCAAACAAATGAGGCGGTTAGACTCTATCGCATTTTAAACACAATTTGAGCTGTTAAGCAACAATGATAAAGATTTTTTCTTTGTGTTTCTCTATAAAAAACTTAAAAGCGCTACACAGTCCAAAATTTCATATAGTTAGCGTGACGGTAATTTAAAACATGCATATAAATTTTCAGCTTAACCGATATGGCGTTTAGACGCTAACACACTTTAAAGAATTTGAGCTTAATAATAAAGAATTTTTCGTTGTGTTCTGTAAATAAACTATATGCGCTAGATTCACCAAAATCTATACACTTTCTGCAACAGCGACCTATAGCATGCGTATAAAGTTTCAGCTTAATTGAATAAGATATTTAGACGCTATCGCAGTTAAAAATTTTGAGTCTATACCATAATGATTTAAAAAAAAAAAAAAAAAAAAAAAAAAAAAGTTGCACTCCGGGAGTGCCGACAGAAGTGAAAATTTGAAAAATTACGTGTGTATTTCTTGAATCGTCAGGAAATATTATATTGTGCAGGAAATACTTTTAAATGAAGTGTTTTTTTATTCATTAATATAAACTAAGACTACAAAAATTATATTAAAATTTTATTTAATGCGCTAACTGCAATAGAGACAGTGTCCGGAGATGAAAGAAGTCGTGTAGAGCCGCACCTGATTGAAAAAGTGAGAAAAATGGCAGCTTTCGCCTTTCTCACGGTTTTGTGAGGTCTAACTGCAAAGTTCCCGGCTGCAATCTTTAAGAGACAGTGGCTGGAGATGAGAGAAGTCGTGTAGAGCCGCACCAGATTGTAAAAAGGTGAGAAAAATGGCGGCTTTGGGCTTTCTCACGGTTTTGTGAGGTCTAACTGCAATAGAGACAGTGTCCGGAGTGAGAGAAGTCGTGTAGAACCGCACCAGATTGTAAAAACGTGAGAAAAATGACAGCTTTGGCCTTTCTCACGGCTCTGTGAGATCTAACTGCAACGTTTCCGGCTACAATCTTTAAGAGAAAGTGGCTGGAGATGAGAGAAGTCGTGTAGAACCGCACCACATTGTAAAAGTGTGAGAAAAATGGCGGCTTTGGCCTTACTCACGGTTCTGTGAGGACTAACTGCAACGTTTCCGGCTACAATCTTTAAGAAACAGTGGCTGGAGATGAGACATGTCGTGTAGAGCCGCACCAGATTGTAAAAACGTGAGAAAAATGGCGGCTTTGGGCTTTCTCACGGTTTTGTGAGGTCTAACTGCAATAGAGACAGTGTCCGGAGTGAGAGAAGTCGTGTAGAGCCGCACCTGATTGAAAAAGTGAGAAAAATGGCAGCTTTGGCCTTTCTCACGGTTTGTGAGGTCTAACTGGAACGTATCCGGCTGCAATCCTTAAGAGACAGTGCCCGGAGATGGGAGAAGTCGTGTATAGACGCACCAGATTGTAAAAACGTGAAAAAAATGACGGCTTTGGCCTTTCTTACGGTTTGGTGAGGTCTAACTGGAATAGAGACAGTGTCCGGAGATGTGAGAAGTCGTGTAGAGCCGCACCAGATTGTAAACACGTGAGAAAAATGGCGGTTTTGGCCTTTCTCACGGTTCTGTGAGATCTAACTGCAACGTTTCCGGCAACAATCTTTAAGAGAAAGTGGCTGGAGATGAGAGAAGTCGTGTAGAACCGCACCACATTGTAAAAGTGTGAGAAAAATGGCGGCTTTGGCCTTACTCACGGTTCTGTGAGGTCTAACTGCAACGTTTCCGGCTACAATCTTTAAGAAACAGTGGCTGGAGATGAGACAAGTCGTGTAGAGCCGCACCAGATTGTAAAAACGTGAGAAAAATGGCGGCTTTGGGCTTTCTCACGGTTTTGTGAGGTCTAACTGCAATAGAGACAATGTCCGGAGATGAGAGAAGTCGTGTAGAGCCGCACCAGATTGTAAAAACGTGAGAAAAATGGCGTCTTTGGCCTTTTTGACGGTTTTGTGAGGTCTAACTGCAATTGTTTCCGGCTGCAATCCTTAAGAGACAGTGCCCGGAGATGGGAGAAGTCTTGTAAAGACGCACCAGATTGTAAAAACGTGAAAAAAATGACGGCTTTGGCCTTTCTTACGGTTTGGTGAGGTCTAACTGGAATAGAGACAGTGTCCGGAGATGTGAGAAGTCGTGTAGAGCCGCACCAGATTGTAAACACGTGAGAAAAATGGCGGTTTTGGCCTTTCTCACGGTTTTGTGAGGTCTAACTGCAATAGAGACAATGTCCGGAGATGAGAGAAGTCGTGTAGAGCCGCACCAGATTGTAAAAACGTGAGAAAAATGGCGTCTTTGGCTTTTTTGACGGTTTTGTGAGGTCTAACTGCAATTGTTTCCGGCTGCAATCCTTAAGAGACAGTGCCCGGAGATGGGAGAAGTCGTGTAAAGACGCACCAGATTGTAAAAACGTGAAAAAAATGACGGCTTTGGCCTTTCTTACGGTTTGGTGAGGTCTAACTGGAATAGAGACAGTGTCCGGAGATGTGAGAAGTCGTGTAGAGCCGCACCAGATTGTAAAAAACGTGAGAAAAATGGCGTCTTTGGCCTTTCTGACGGTTTTGTGAGGTCTAACTGCAATGTTTCCGGCTGCAATCCTTAAGAGACAGTGCCCGGAGATGGGAGAAGTCGCGTGGAGCCGCATCAGATTATAAAGCGTAAGAAAAATGGCAGCTTTGGCCTTTCTCACGGTTCTGTGAGTCTAACTACAACGTTTCCGGCTGCAATCGTTAAGCGACAGTGGCTGGAGATGAGAGAAGTCGTGTAGAGCCTCACCAGATTGTAAAAACGTGAGAAAAATGGCGGCCTTGGCCTTTCTCACGGTTTGATGAGGTCTAACTGGGATAGAGACAGTGTCCGGAGATGAGAGAAGTCGTGTAGAGCCACACCAGATTGTAAAAACGTGAGAAAAATGGCGGCTGTGGGCTTTCTCACGGTTTCGTGAGGTCTAACTGCTATAGACACAGTGCCCGGAGATGAGAGAAGTCGTGCAGAGCCGCACCAGATTGTAAAACAATATACAGTATATAATTATTAACACTTCACATTAGCAAGTTAATTATATGATACATTATTTGTATCATGCAAGGATGGAAAGCGTCAGCTGACGATGACGGGAGTTCAATGATTTTTGTTCACCCAAAAGTGCTCAACGCGCCTAAAGAAATTTTACTTTAAAAATTTCTTTGTGTCTCTTTAGAATAAACATATATATATATATAAAATCTAGATTCACCAAAATTTGTACAGTTTGTGCGACTGTTACTCGTAACATGTGTATAAATTTTCAGCTCAGCCGAATAAGGCATTTAGATGCTACTTTACTATAGAAAATTTGGGCCCTTAGACCATGATGATGAAAATTTTTTCTTTGTGTCCCAGTAAAAAAATCTATAAGTGCTAGATTCACTAAAATCAACAGGGTTCGTGCTATGGTGAGCTATAATATATATATACCCCCTTTTAGCTCATTTGAACAAAGCGTTTAGACGCTATCGTGTTAACTCACATACATGTACACATACACACACACATACATCATCGTAAAAATAGTAAATATGAATTTAGGGAACCTCAAAACGTATAGAACTACCAAAATCTCAAACTCCTATTTTTTACGTGATTACAATACTATCTTCACTGTAGTGTTTGGAAAGTAAAAATCAACTGTTTCAAACATTCACAGTACACACATTGAAAGGCAAGGCAAACTTTTTTCTCATACAACGATTTTACGTCAAGTATTAATATTAAGCATTTCTTCTTAACGAATTAAACTTACGTTATGAGTCATGTTGCTTTAAATTGCTACGAAGGAAGAAAATGCCATTCAATCTCTGCATTCAAAATATTGTATTCCTGAAAAAGCAACATAAAATAATTCTCTAATATGGCTAGACTCACGTTTTTATCCGTGGGTCAAAAATTAATGCTAACCCGACTCGCACCCGTCGCAGAACGCTACCTGAGTAATATACAGTCAGTCACAAAAGTCTACATACACCCGCTAATTTTCGCAGATCTAGCACTTTACTTATATTTTTGAATATACAACTTTATTTTCGTTAACATCTTGGATAATAACTCATATCTAACAAAAAAAAATTATGAACAAATTCGTTAAAATATAACAAAAATTAACAACATATTAAATTATATAGTCACAAAAGTCTACATACAGAGAAAGAACAATACAAACTTTCAGAATTAAATGCCAAACAATGTAACATTAATACTTTGTAGGACCTCCCTTTGAAGTAACAATTGCCTGAATTCAGTTTGGCATCCACATAACCAGATTTTTTGTCGTCTCAGGTGTAATTTGAGACCATGCAAGCTCTATTGCCTTCTTTAGAGTTTCCTTGCTTGTTACCGATTGCTCCCGAACTCTCCTATCAACTTCCTCCCAAAGGTGCTCGATGGGATTAAGGTCTGAGGACTGTGGCGACGAATGGAGCTGTTTAGGCGTTTTATAGAGTAGCCATTCCTTAACAATCTTAGCTATATGTTTTGGGTCGTTGTCTTGCTGGAAGACAAAGTTGTTCCCAAGTCCCAATTTTCGAACCGATGGAAGTAGATTGTCTTGCAAAATCTTCAGCTATTCAAATCGATTCATTATGCCATCGATAAACACTAAATTGCCCACTCCAGCGGCCGCCATTGCTTCCCAAACCATAACACTACCTCCACCGTGTTTCACAATTGGAGTCAAATTCTCGGGATTCATTTCTGTGTTTTTTTCCCTCCAGATTTTTCCGCGGCCATCACTCCCGAACACGTTGAACTTACTCTCGTCTGTAAAAACAACTGTTTTCCAAAAATTAAAATCTTGGTCAATATGTGCAGAAGCAAAATCAAGTCTCTTTTGTTTGTTAGTAGATGAAATAAACGGCTTTCGTCTAGAAACTCTACCATTGTAGCCGGCTGATCGAAGAATGCTACGAACAGTTTCTAGATGCACTTTCTTTCCACTAGCTGTTGCAATTTGGTTCGCTAATTTTGGAGCACTAATTTTCGGATTTTTCTTCACTTTTCTTACTATGGTTCTTGCATCACGATCATTAAGCTTCCTTCGACGACCACATTGATATTTGTTAAGCACATTTCCACGCATAACATAATTTCTGTAGATTGTTTGAACAGTTGACCGATTTTGTTTTACAATTTTTGCAATTTCTGCATAAGATTTCTTTTCACACTTCATTCTTACTATCATATTTCGAAGTTCTAAAGATGTTTCCTTTCCCTGACTCATTTTGTTGAAGTTACAACGTCAAAAAATCTCGGGAAATGAAGATTAGAATAGATAACGAAACATGTAACCTCAAACTAAGACAATCTTCCAAAATAACTTCGTATGCAAATTTTTTTCCGTCCGCCAATCAGGTGTATGCAGACTTTTGCGACTTGATAATTACTATACAAATCACAAAATTACCTAGAAATTATTATTTCTCAATATTTTTATTATGGAAAACAAATTTTTTAGAGAAAACTGAAGGAGTGATATGATTTTTAAAATTGAAATTTAATTGCTTTTTGAGAAATCTTTATTTTGATCAGTGTATGTAGATTTTTGTGACTGACTGTACATCAGTTTCAGGTCATTCTAAAACTATGACAAGAAAAGCTGATGGACAGATTGACAGTCATATAGACAGACCGAAATGTGAAGTCCTAAACACATTTAAATGATATTGAAAAAAGGTTTACTGTGAATTCTTATTATTTCTTATAAAATTTATCATTAATTACTGATTTAGTCGTTAGTCATACAACTTTTGATTAATGATTGATTCAATCATTAGTCATAAAAATACGATTAACGATTGAATTATTCGTTAGTCATAAAAAATATGATTAATGATTAAATTATTCGTTAGTCGTAAAATCTACGATTAACGATTAATTTAATCGTCAATCAAAACGTTTGCGATTAATGATTAAATTAATCGTTAATCAAAATATTTATGATTAACGATTAATTTAATCATTAGTCAAAATATTTTTGATTAACGATTGAATTAATCATTAGTCAAAATATTCTTGATTAACGATTAATTTAATCATTAATCGTTAGTCGTTCAGATGATTGAAATTTGCCCAACACTGCTACATACACACAATTTTTTCCCAGGTAACTATCTCTATTACAAAAAATATATATTCGTTTCATTAGGTTTAGTGCAGTCCATAGACGTTAAACTCTAGTTACCTGCGAATTCCCCCATAGACGTAATGTATTAGAATTCTCTTGATTGTCCCTGTACACGAACCATTTGCTTGATACTAGCGAATAGCTTACTGTACCATCCCTAACGAATTTAATCGTGGTCGATGTTCGATCCAGGACGAATCCCGTGCAGGTCGTCCAAAATCCGTTGTTGTGCCAGAAAAGATCGATGCTGTGCGTGAACTGATAAAGCAAGATCGTCATGTGACATACCGTGAGATTGAGGCGTCTTTGGACATTAGTATGACTAGCATCAATAAAATATTGCATGAACATTTAAGCGTAAAAAAAATTTGTTCGCGTTGGATCCCGCATAATCTGACAAACGCTCAAAAAAAGGCTCGTGTCCATTGGTGCAAAGAAATGTTGGAAAAATACGTTCAAGGTACATCAAAGGCTGTGTATAACATCTACACAGGTGACGAATCATGGTTCTATGCATATGAGCCGGAAACAAAACAGCAATCAACTGTATGGGTCTTCCAAGGCGAGGCAAACCAACAAAAGTTGTTCGAGGAAGAAGCACATCGAAACAAATGATTGCCTGTTTCTTCGGCATTAACGGTCATGTGGCAACAGTGGCGTTAGAGCAACGCAGGACGGTCAATTCTGAATGGTACACGACCATTTGTTTGCCAGAAGTCATCGGATAAATTCAAAAAAAAAAAAAGAAGAACAGGTGAATCATTCTTCATCATGACAATGCGAGCTCTAACACATCGACTCAAACAAATGCATTTCTGACTGAGCGAAAGATCGAACTGATGGATCATCCGCCGTACAGCCCTGATTTGGCACCCAATGACTTCTTCTTATTCCCACACATCAAAAATAAATTACGTGGACAACAATTTTCGACCCCCGAAGAAGCGGTTGATGCATTCACAACGCATGTTTTGGAGTTACCTCAATCGGACTGGAAAAAGTGCTTTGAAAATTGGTTCAAACGCATGCAAAAGTGTATTGATCATCATGGAGAATATTTTGAAAAACAATAAAACGAATTTCGATCCTACATATTTGTTTTTTCATTATTAGGCCAGAAATATAAATAGCAACCCTCGTAACCTTATAACCATTTATAAATAATAATTTTCTTTTAAATATTTTCCTGCGTTCAATAAAGTACAAATAAATGTATAAAAATAGTGATGAAAAAGTTACAAACAATTAGAGTCTTTGGAAGGGAGAAAATCGAAAGGAAATAATCTGGTGTGTCACTCACACGACTTTCTCTTACCCTGAAATTTAATACTATAAATACTAGTTGGAGATTAAAAGGTGAGATAACGAAATTATCTAAACCTATGTTAAACAATTCAAATTAGGCTGCGGGAGAGTTTTATATGATAATAGTTCTGTATGAGGGGGGCTGCCGCCCCCCTCAACCCCCCGTTTCAATGATGCACCTACATTTATATAGAATTTAATTCGGTTATTCAAAAATAATTCTATTTTTAAAAAATAATTTATTAAAATTATTATTTAAAAAAATTATCTTTTATAATAATGCAGACGATTTCCATATTAGAGAAGTAGTATAACACCAAATATCCAAAAAAAGTCCATTTTATTCTCAATATTAAAAAAAAAAAAAAAAAAAAAAAAATATTAAGTTTTTTATCGTGAAAAGTAAAAAAAAAAATCGATAACTTTGTTTTAAATTATCGCAGATCGATGGTTCAACCATTCGTTTTAAAGGTATTGGCGAGATCTTTTGAAAGATACCCATTATGAAAATTTATTCCCCTCGAGGGGGGACTTCCCCCCCAGGGGGAAGGCAAGGCTCCTACATACACACAATTTTTTCCCAGGTAACTATCTCTATTACAAAAAATATATATTCGTTTCATTAGGTTTAGTGCAGTCCATAGACGTTAAACTCTAGTTACCTGCAAATTCCCCCATAGACGTAATGTATTAGAATTCTCTTGATTGTCCCTGTACACGAACCATTTGCTTGATACTAGCGAAAAGCTTACTGTACCATCCCTATATGATACACATTTAGAATACCAAATTTGAACTTTCTGCCATAATTTGTTTTTGAGATGTGCTGATAACAGACAGACACACACACAGACACACAGACATACACACAGACCATTTGCTAAAAACATGATTTTTGTATTCAGGGGAAACGTGCAAAAATAACAAAATCTCGCGTCCGGAATTTTGACCCAAAAACAATACTTTCTCTACCTTATGGGTAAGAGAAAGTAAATAATCTGGTGTGTCACTCACACGACTTTCTCTTACCCTGAAATTTAATACTATAATTACAGGTTGGAGATTAAGAGGTAAGATAACGATGTTACGTAAACCTATGTTAAACAATTCAGATTAGGCTTCGGAAGAGTTTTATATGATAATTAATACTGTGTGAGGGGGGGATACCGCCCCCTTAACCCCTCCCCCCGTTTCATTGATGTACCTACATTTATGTAGAATTTAATTGGGTTATTAAAAAATAATATATTAAAATTATTATTTAAAAAAATTATATTTTATTATAATGCAGACGATTTCCATATTAGAGAAGTAGTATAACACTAAATATCCAAAAAAAAAAAAAAAAAAAAAAAAAGTCCATTTTATTCTCAATATAAAAAAAAAAATAATAATACGATTTATTTCTAAGTTTTTTTTTTCTTTAAAATCAATAAGAAATCGATAACTTTGTTTTAAATTATCGAAGATCGATGGTTCAACCATTCGTTTTAAAGGTATTGGCGAGCTGTTTTGAAAGATACCCATCATTGAAATTTACTCCCCTTATACACAAAATTTTTTTCCCAGTTGACTATATTACAAAAAATATATATTCGTTTAATTTGGTTTAGTGCAGTCTATAGATGTTAAACTGTACTTACCTGGAATTTCCCCATGCACGTAATGTATTTGAATACTTTTGAGTGTCCCTGTACACGAACCATTTGCTTGATTTTAACGAAAATTTTAGTGTAGCATACTTATATGATACACATTTAGAGTATCAAGTTTGAACTTTCGGCCATAATTTGTTTTTGAGATATGCTGATAACATACAGACACACACACACAGACACACAGACATACACGCAGACATACACACAGACCATTTGGTAAAAACATGATTTAGGTATTCAGGGGACCTCAGAACATGTAAATATAACAAAACTCGCGTTCGAAAATTTGACCCAAAAACAATACTTTCTCTATCTTATGTGTAAGAGAAAGTAAAAAAGCATACTTGCCAACATCCTCATTAATATTCCGTAGTGTTGCAAGTCCCGCCCTTTTTCTCACACCAGTAAATTTGTAGTGTAATATTCTCCAAGTGCAATTACGATCAAATAAGGCGAAAAGTATTAAAAAAAATACTGGTGTAAAACAGAAGGCGTGGCTAATGACACTACGGAATAATAATTAGAATGTTGGCAAGTATGAAAAAAGTATAACTGTTGATGATGACTATGTAGAAAAGTCTTAAACCAGTAATAAAATAAAATAAATAAATAAACTCGTGAATAAATTAATTATTAGGAAACACTACATTTTTTCAACAAAGCGGCAACGTGTTGCTGCTTTGTTTGCAGCACCTGTGCCTACTTTGTTCGCCTGGCGTAAGGTCGTTTTTCTTTTGACTCGAAACAATTGTTGCGAATTCTTGCATTTTATGGAGTTTATTCCGAGTTTTGTTTTTATTATTTTTACAGATACGCACATATAGATAGATTGGTAGAGATATAGCTACCGTTATTTCCTGCGTATAAACCACAGATCAGATAAATCAGTTTTACACGAGAAGATTTAATAAATGAACAAAGGTACAATTACATGAGAACTTCAATTATTTTGGATCTTGGAAGCACTGTTGCCAATGTCAAGCATTTTTCTCTGCATAGAAATATGATAAAATAATTGGATGAGGAAATAAGAAATTGAATTGTCTGTCAGAAACAGCGTCGCCAACTTTTATAATTTATTCCTAAGCATTGTTGCTACTGCCTTATTTTCACACCAATTTTTTTAAGCGTAATTTTTTTACATTTTTAATCGTAGTTACATATAGATAAAAATACTCAACAAATTAGTGCTGTTAAATAAAGGAGGATTAATGTTTCGTACAAATATAATTTTGTACCAAAATTCTGTTTAAATTAAAACTTCTCTTGTAAAGCTAATTTATCTGACCAGCGGAATATATGGTAAATATAAAATACTCTAGATAAAAAAATAAAAAAAAAACTTGCGAAGAAGATATTCTATTAAAAACAATCTGTATATCAAAAGTTACGTTTACATGAGGACTTCAGTTATTTTGACATTATTTTTACATGAGCACTTCAATTATCAGTAACAATAATAATACTTTAGTCCATGCACATTGGAAAGAAAAATGCTCGTGATTATTACGTGTAACAGTGTAACAACTTATATTTTAAAAAAGCATAGTGAATTTCATTAATGAATAATTTCTCTTTCGTCAATAATTCACTTTTTCTTTATCACGTGTAACTAGAGCGAAAAGAAAAATAATGCTTCGCCTTATTTTTATTTTCATATTGTTTAAAAATTGTTTTAAAATTTTATTTGATTAAGCATTCTGCTATCGTTTCATAACAATCTCTTTGAAACATTGAAAGCATTTTTTCACAATAGTGTAGAAACTCACGATGCGTAACAATTTAATTATTTGAAATACCGGAATTTTATTTTACATAAATAAATGAAACAAATTTTTCATGAGTGCATTTCTCTTTCTTTAAAAATAAACTTTTGGAATTTAAATTTATTGAATTATCAGAAATGCATTCTATTAAAGCTTATATATATATATATATATATATGTGTGTGTGTGTGTGTGTATATATATATATATATATATATATATATATATATATATATATGTACATACATATTAAATTTAATGATTATATTTTATTTAAAAATCTTATTTAGATTTAAATACATAATTTTTTCTTAATTTTTTTTCCTATTCGATACTTCTCTCATATCGTAATATTGATTTTTTTTTTTTTTTTTATGTTTCATAAAATTTTATAATTAAAAATTCTTAAAAAAAAAAAAAAAAAATTACAAATTTAAAGACTAATCATAAATGGTTTAATTACCAACACCATTGTTTAAAATATAGAAAATAAATGCTTCATAATAATAATAATACACCTTTTTTTTTTTTTTTTTTCATATTAAAGAAATAATCTTTTTTTTTTCTTTTTTTTAAGTACTCGAATGATTTTGATAAAGATTCAGAGTTAGAGTGTGTTTGAGATGACACTTCAAGCTGAAATATCCTCATCTTCACTACAATTAGCGGTTACTGGTAATGCGTACTCGCGTACTGTATTCGAGAAAAATACAGCATACGTTTTGTTTTCATCGAAATCGCTGAACGATTTTTTTTTTCACTTTCGCGAACGCATGTTTTTGTCTTTTTGATAGCAAGCTCCTTCTGCGGGCGTTATTATTATATATTACATTATCTTAAATCAATGTTTTCCTGTATCCATAATTATACTATAAATGAACATACAATACAATTATACTCTTCCTAATCAAAGTATTTATCCATAGTGCACTGATTGTATAAAGGAGAATATTGTGAATATTGTTAAGAAATAATAGTAACCTATGCAACCTAAAGAAACGCCCACTGGCGGAGTTACACATATTCAAATGACGAGAATTCACGTCAGCTATCCCGAAAGTGTTAAGCATAGATACCAACATTTTAATTTATTCCTGAGTAATTTTAGCCCGTCTTTATTTCGCACCACTTTATTTAAAGAAAAAATTCTTTAATATGTAACTTCGATAAAATAAGAAACGCGAGGCTAAAAATACTCCGAAATAAATTAAAATATTGGCATATATGGTGTTAAGTTTACAGATTTTTATTATTATTATTATTATTATTATTTAAATGAAAAACCGGTTTCACTTTTCTTTAGAAAAATTAACCATAGCTGTTTTTTGCCTGGAATAATACATAGCAGAAATCTTGTCTTCTAGGAAACTTCTTGAACGATTTTGATGTGAAATTATTGTTAAAGATTTGATATGATAATTAGATTTGAATTATCTTTATCTGCAGGAAAATTGGCTTTAGGTAGTAACCAACGCTCTTTCCTTGATAAATTAATAAGAAATATAATTATCTGTAAACACATCACAGTACCTACATTATGAATGACTTTTACAATAAGACCGATTGAACTTGGTTATCCAGATTCCAATAATTCACATGTTTTCCCCAAATTAGTAACATTTTAGAATAGTTACTGACATTTTAGGCTAGCTGATTGAAAAACTAATTTGATTAAAACTTCATTCTAAAGTTCTATTCGTGGGTTAAGCAATGTGATTCGGTTTATAAAGTTTCAACTTCATAATTGCAGGTCTTTCAGTTTCCAAAATGCCACGATCTCTTTACTAGATTTTCACCACAATTACAAATATATATATATATATATGTGTGTGTGTGTGTGTGTATGTGTGTGTGTGTGTGTGTCAATATTAAAATAATCAATAACAATGTATTTTCGGCGATAGAGGTTACAATATGATAAAATGCAAGTAAAATTTTTAGGAACGCTGCACAACTTGCAGTTATGTAATTAATCGTACATATAATTTATACACAGGGTGCCCCCCAAAATGCCTGTCTCCTTTTAACTGTCGAACGACAGTAACTATAATAAGTACAAAACTTTGAAAGAACACCATAAAATGCAATAACGCCCTTCTTCTTTAGGAGAGCAAAGTAGGCACGAATACTGCAAAACGTTCGCCTGACGAAGGGTCGTGTTTTCTTTCGACCCGAAACAATTGTTGCGAGTTTATTGCATTTTATGATGTTTATTCAAAGTTTTGTACTTATTACTTTAAAAAGCCAGTATTGTGGTGCTTTCTTATTATGACAGTAATTATAGTTATAAAATGATCTATAGGTAAAGAAAAATGGATATGCACAATATATAAAACCGCTTAAACTATGTAGAGTTTCCATCATGATTTCCTACACTGTAAAATTTCGAAACGTTCTAAGAATAATAAATTACTATCACATGGCATTTTTTTATGTTCAAAACTCTCTTCGTCAGCTGCAGTAAGGATGAGAATTATCCGCTATTTTTGTACTTAATTTTTATGATATTTTTAAGCAGAATTTTGCGATTCAATAGAATTGAGATGATTGTATAAAAAAGAGAGTTTTAGCAAAAAAGGCGGACATTTCCCGGCTGGAATTCTCATCTGTACACTCGTTGGATCTTTATCTAGCCCACGTGTCCACTGCTACGCTACAATCTTTGCACCAGTGTGGTGAACTTGCAGGTACTCTTTTATTCAATATGCATCACTCATATTTTATTGTAATGTTTATTTATATGCATATCTATCTGGTCGATTATCATACCTATTCAACATCGTTCTTCAAAAGAAGTGGTGATAGTTATATAAATTTTCCCTACGATTTAGCATAACTTCTGAGCGCGTAATGTTCAAACGAGGGTACAATCTTGTATCGTAGCTGACGGATGGAAGTTCGTACATCAAAAGAAAAAAAATCGTGTAGTAACTGGTTATTTTTATCTCTCTAATATTTTTTTGGCACGTCACTGTGTAGAAAATTCCGAACAACAAAATATGCATTTTAAGCCTTCGGTTTTTTATTTTTGACTTCTACATGCAGTCTTTTCGTATTAAATCTATAATGCTCTACAACATTGTAATTTACTTTTCCCCCAATATCGCACTCTTTTGGAGATAGGAAAGCTAACTCCGCCATTTTCCGTCAGATGACCCTGTAAGCGTTCATATCTAGTAGCACACAGACTCTTTAATATACCTAGACACCATTTTATTAATATAGTTCAGCCGTACAGCGATAGAAACAGGGAATGGTCTTTAATGGTTACCTGTATATATATATATATATATATATATATATATATATATATATATATATATATATTTATATATATATTGTAAAAAATGAAGATGGAGAATTTTCTTTATAAATAGTTACACAAAAAAATTATAATTTTCTAATAAACATAATTTCGTTGCGAGAGTATACTTGCTGATATAAATCTTTTATTTGATTGATAAACGGTTATGTTTTTAGGGCAATACATGCAAATATTAAAAGAGAAATCTGAATTATTTTATAATATATAGATTTTAAAGATATTACTTAACTTGAAACTGTACAAGGGATTCGAATCTCATTTATCCATGAATATCTTAGGCAGGTTTCATGATATATATATATATATATATATATATATATATATTAATATAAAAATATGAAACACAATGCTAGATGCAACACAAGTAGCATTTTGAATGAAGCTTCAAATGTAATTAGGATTTAAAATATTTGTGAGAAAACAAATCTGCCTGTATTGTGAAATTGTTCTAAATTACTTTAGTATACTGATACGGAATGTAAAATAAAATTCACTGTGTTAAAAACCAGTGCAAGAAAAAAATATTAACCATATATAATATTAAAATAATTCAAACAATTAAAAGTTTAGTTCTTGCCCATTCCGAAAAAAAATTGCATACATTAAAATATTAAGCGTTAAAGTTAAGTTTCTCGAAAAGATTTAAATTTAAATTTCACTAACGAGTCTATTTCCTTTACTGAAAAATGCATGAATTTTTATCTTTCATCTCGCTTTTTTTTTTTTTTTTTTTTTTTTTTTTTTAACAAAAATCCATATAACAAAAAATAAAACCCTGGGAACTTATTTCAATTACAACTATAAGAAGCAAAGGTTTTAGAAAGGTTAAATCATTCCAGACAGTAATTAGCTAATTAAGAGGAAAAAGTCGTTTATTTAACAATTAAGGAAATTGTAATTTAAGAGAAACTGTGAATTAAAAGACTTCTCACTTAATTAAATTTCCCTTTTATATTTCAAAGAATGTTCAGGAGATAATCTCGCTTTTTAAGTATATTTTTCTTTAACAGTTATTATTATTATTATTATTATTATTATTATTATTATTATTTAACATGGCTAAAATAATCTATAACATATTTTAATTTAAGTTTTTTATTTTATATAAATAAAACCTTTCATAAATTATATAACTTTGTTAATTAAGGTAAGAAACAGAAGAAAAGGTAGTATCCCATTTGGTTAATTGGTTTGTATATACAAGCTGATTATAATTAAACTTTTGCTTAAAACAAGATTCAGCAGCTAAAACGTGCTAATAGATTGACACTAAATTCATGTAAACAATCCATGAAATTCACTTAAGCATTTAACCATATGAGACGTGTAGTGCCTCCACGTTTCCCGTGCCTAGTGTTAAGGGCGATTCTAAAGTCTTGGCGGGATGCTATTTTGACCACCAGGCTGGAATTTGATAAACATTCAGTCATTCTCTTATCGGTCATTTACTCTCCACCGCAAATGTTATCATCCCAATTTCAATATTAGTCCAGGGATGGAACACGGGCGCAGAATTCATACCGGAATCTGTTTAAGAAATTTCTATACGTATAATATCGTTGATTTAAGAGGTAGAAAATTTTCTTACATTCATAGTGGTATGAATTCTACGTCCGTGTTCCATCCCTGTTAGTCTCCATGAGTCGGCACATGCGCACAGGCTACAATAGTTGTATGAAACGTGGTTAGAGGGGACTCGTCGTCAGGACGGAAATGTTAAGTCCCAATTGCAAACAATCATCCCGGAATTTTGTTAGCATTTTATATTGATAACATTGCAAAACATAAAAGTTCTTCCCTCTCTCTCTCTCTCTCTCTCTTTTTTTTTTTTTTTTTAATTCTGGTAGCAACCAATTTTAATAATAATTAAAAAAATTAAAAAAAAAAAAAATACTAATAAAAAAATAAATAAAAAGTCATAAAATATCTCCTGGTCGATGCTTTCCACAGAGTTACCAAAATTTTAATTTTTTCCGGAGCATTTTTATCCCCGCATTTATTTCGCACGGCAATATTTTAGAATAATTTTCAGCAATAATTAATTATCATAAAACAAGAAATAAATGCTCGTAAAAAAAGTGTTATGGAATAAAGGCGGGGCTAAAAGTGTTCCGAAATAAATTAAAATGTGGGCAACTCTGTTTCCATAGAAAAAGGGATGCTATAACAAATGTAAAATCTTTTACGAAATTCATAAATAATCTGAATAGCTATTAAATATTTTTTAATGCCGTTCAGGCCAACTCCCCCCCCCCCAATTTTCTATAAAATGCATGCCTGGTAACATTTACAAACCCTCCAACATACTAATTAATATTCCGTAGTATTGTTAATTCCGCCTTCTTTATCAGACCAGTATATTTTTAGAGTATTTTTTCTTATTATTTAATCGCAATTGCATTTGGAGAATATTACTCTAAAAATTTATTGGTGGGAGGAAAAGGGCGGGACTAACAAAACTACGGAATATTAATTAGTATGTTGGAGGGTATGCGGAGTATTGCTAGTCCCATTCTTTTTTCACACCACTCAGATTTTAGAGAAATATTTTCTAATATGTAATTATGATAAAATGGGAAGAAAACCATCAAAAGAAAAAAAAAAAAAAAAAGGACCGATCATGAGATGGAAGAAGCCACACTCTATGGAGACACAGATGAAATTGGCAACAGTTGATGTGGTAGACAGCGCCACCTGGTACATATTTCGCGATTTTTTATTCAATTGTCACCAATAACTTCAAGAAATGATATATGATACATATAATCGACGTTTCTTCGATTCTATTCGCCTTTTCTATATATCATATCCCACTTTTAAAAAATATTGGTGGCTGTTGAATAGAAAAGTCATGCAATCTGTCCCAGGTGGCGCTGTCTGCCGCATCAAATGTTGCCAAGTTCACGAGCTACGCGACAGACATCTAGTTTAGGATGCTATGTTACTATCGAGTATGAAAATCTAAGTGATTACGATCCTGTCATTCAATAAGGGAAAATATCCATCTTACAGACAAACTACTTCAGAAGGCAAGTCTTTGCTACAATTGAACTGAACATGTTAGACGATTTTTTAGCCGCACTCTCTTGTTAGTCATAAAAGCTAATTTCTTGATTTTGCTTTAAAGGTGAAATTTACAAAAGATTTTTAATGAACAGTCACAGAAGCGCCCTCTATCCGTATTTTTTCAATTTCCTTTAGCTGTTCATTTTTCTTTCATTTCATATATAGTTAATGTGCAAATTTTGGTTTTGTTTTTTGCATTTAACCATCATACAGACACCTCTAAAGATATATACTTATTTAATGGCCATCCGTTTTATATATAATGAGAACTTAACTCTCTCACATGCATACTTATACATTTACATGTGTGTGACCATAGCCTCCTTACTTAGATGCCTTTCGCGAAACTCGAAAACTAGGCAACAGTTTAACAGGGTTCCCACTGCCCATTTTTTTTCAAGGAATCTTACACCAGTATTATCTAAAAATAAATTTCTTCTGAAGTGCACACTGTCTATTGAAGAATAAATTTTTCTTAAACTTATTCTGGTGAAGAGACCTTGAAAAAAGGCGTGGCTGTGGGAAACCTGTTTAAGCGGTAGACAACGCCACCTGGTACAGATTGCGCGACTTTTTTATTTAACAGCCACTAAAAATTTTTAAAAGTGGGATATGATATACATAAAAAGCGAATAGAATCGAAGAAACGTCGATTTTATACATCATGTATCACTTCTTTAAATTATTGGTGACAGTTGAATACAAATATCCCATAATTTGTACTAGATGGCGCTGTCTACTGCTTCAACTGTTGTCTAGTTTCCGAGCTTCACGACAGGCATCTTATTAAGGAGGCTATGGTGTGACATATATGGCAGTGTATTTTGAAATATTCTTTCATGCATTTTAAGCACAATTACAAATGCAATATGTTAGCGTAAGTACAAACTCTTCAGGTTTTTTAGCACAACTATTTTAAAATAGTTATTTCCATCTTATTTCATCTAAAAGTTTCAAACTTTCAATATAGCACATTTTTTCTATGGAAATAGTGGTGTATAAAATCGGAAGATTTGGAACCTACGTATTTATTTAATAACATTTTTAGCTTATCGTTAAAACAAGTTTTCAAATACAACAAAACATTTAATAACAAAATTATCATTTATTTTATATTCATAATTTTAGATAAAATATGATAAGCCTTTATCTCATCACAGCTATTTTACTTTTGCATTCAGTTTAGAAAAACGATTAGTTTTTCTAATTTTATACATACATAAAAACGAAAAAAAAGATAACATAAAAAAGAAGAAAAGGAATATATATATATATTCACAGGAAAAAGAAAAGAAAAATGCATTAATTCAGAAGACGTTAATACAGAAATAATTAATAAATTAAGTTAAAAAAAAATATTTACTCAAAATCACAAAAGAAAATCTTTTGTTAAGTGAGAAATCTTTTAAGTATTTTCTAAGCAGTTATTTCTCTAATTATTAAGTAAGTGGTTCCTTCTTTGTCAATTAGTTAATTAGTGTCTCCAATTATTTAACCTTTATGAAACATTTATCGCATTAAGTAGCTATTGAAGAGATTTTCATTATTTTAAATTAATAAAAATGGGATTTGAGGTTCAAAGAAAAGATAAATGAAAAAAAAAGGTTTTTTCGCAAAGAAAAATCAACCTGAATAATTAAAATTCCTTGAACAGGTATACATAAAACTCTAAAAATAATGAGGATTTTTTCTTCTTTTTCTCAATGCAAACTTCAAAGTGATAGAAAGAAATATCGATTGAGTTTGCTTATATATATATATATATATATATATATTATTATTACACCCTATAGGTTTTCATTCTCTCACTGTTTTTTTTTTTTTTTTTATTATTATTATTATTTCTTTAAATATTTTTATATTTATATTTATTTTAATTTTAATTTTTTTTTTTTTTTTTTTTTTTTCCAGTAACATTAGTTCAAATGAAAAAAAAATGTTTCGTTTTGTGACATAATAATAAAAATAATAATAATTAGATCCGATGAATTTAGTTAGTCGTTAATCTGAAATACTTATGCTAAAAAGGAAACATATTTTATAGCTAGATAAATTTATTCTATCACAAATACAATATATTATTATTATTATTATTATTAATTTCGGTACCAGAATTCTTATATAGTATTGCTTTTATTAAATATATATCTATATCAACGGATATTTACGATTAATTTAATCTAAAATTGAAATATCACTGGTTTAAAAAAGGAACGAGTCTCAAATTAAAATTTTCGTAAAAATGAGAAAAACATTTGAATTTAACATGTACATTCCTGTTAAACATGAAATTTGTATAGGGCAAGTATTGTTTTTAACACTTTCGCGACCGCTGACGTGAATTCAAGTCATTTGAAAATATGTAACTCCGCCAATGGGCGTTTCTTTAGGTTAGGTAGGTTATATTATTTCTTAACATTATACTCAATATTCACAATTGTGCAATCAATGCATTATGGATACAAATACTTTGATTTGCAGCTTACTGTCAAAAAGACAAAAACATGTGGTCGCGAAAGTGTTAAGTTAACAATTTGTTTTCGTTCCTTTGTTTTGCCAGCCATGTGTGCACAAGGCCATTATAAAACTAGCGCCTGATCCACTACAGTGGTGGGCATAATTATAAGACACCTATCTAATTTGACAAATAGTGAAAGCAATGACTCAGAGCTTTAAAATGTTTTATCAAATACGTCAAAAACATATATTTATTCTGTTATATATAATTATTTTATAATAATGATATTTTCATACAATTTAATGAAAAACGTAAAACATAATGGACAAAATTATAAGACACCAACCATTTTTTTCCAAATACAGTGGTCAACATAATTAGCAGACACTAATAGTCTAAAGGAAAATCCTCTAACATGGTTATTCAATATTTGGTGGTGCCGCCATTGTTTTTTATAACATGAAAGATGCGATTCGGCATCGAATCTATCAATTCTAACAAAATATCGCAAGACAGTTCTTCCCAAGCACATTTTATAGCATTCTTTAGGTCTTCGACACATATAAACTGCCTCTCATTTCGGTAAACCGCACGAGCTAAGATCATCCACAAGTTTTCGATGGGATTTAAGTCTGGGGAGCGAGAAGGCCACGGGAGAATATTGATACTTTGCTCTGAAAGCCACTTTTTTGTTTCGTGTGATGCATGAATTGGCGCGTTATCGTGCTGGAAAGTGTAGTTTTCCCCACAAAGAAGTTCACCGTATATGGCTCGTTGATCTTTAAGAAGATTCTTATACTTTTCGGAATCCATTTTTGAATGCACAAAAACAATATCCGTTTTCCCTTGAGCCGAAAAACCAGCCCAAACCATTGCTGAGCCTCCACCCATTTGGCGGCTTATCAGTACATGAGAAGACTTCCGTAAATCATGCAAATAATATTAAAACCCATCAGGACCATCCAGGTTAAACTTTTATTTATTTTTATTTTTTTTTAATCAGAAAATAACACAGAGTACCATTTGGAGGTCCAGGCCATAGTTTGTTTAGCGAAGTTTAGACGCTGCAATTTGTGCCGGCTTAGAAGCGGTGGTTTTTCCTTCATTTTTTTATTTTCACATAGGAAGCATTATGCAACACCCTGCGAATGGTCCTCCTTGAACAATTGAGTTTCAAAGCATTTTTAATGCCTGTAGTGGTCATCTTATCCTGTGTATCGAGCGAAAGCGCATGGCGTCTGTCTCTCCAGGACAAGCAAGGAGTACGTCCAGATTTTTTAATCACCGATCCATTAATTCCTCTTTTCAAAACATTTCTAATTGCACATCTAGAGCGTTTAATAACTTTTGAAATATTATTAATTGAAGCACCAGTTCCATTTAATCTCCAAATTTCGCGAATTTCACTTTCTTTTAATTCTGTACCTCGTGGCATGTTTGTAAATGCGTAAAGTCGGTTATCGTCTGCTTTAGTTAACTGCTGACGTCATAACAGCATACAGCAAATTTGCATATTGCACATTATTTTCGAAAAAATGCAGGTGTTTAAATTGAAATGTTTGGGTGTCTGCATTTGGAGAATATTGCATTCGGAGAATATTACTCTACAAATTTAATGGTGCGAGAAAAAGGGCGGGACTAACAACACTACGGAATATTAACACTTTCGCGATCGCATGATTTTGACTCTTTAACATTAAGCTCTGCCTTTGGGCGTTATTATTGCATATTACATTATTTTAAATCAATGTTTTCTATATCCATATTTATAATGTAAATCAATATACATTACAAGTACACACTTCCGAATGAAAGTATTTGTATCCATAATGCATTGATCGTAGAAACGTGAATATGGGGTATATTGTTAAGGAATAATGTAACCTATATAACATAAAGAAACGCCCACTGGCGCAGTTACAGATTTTCAAATGACGTGAATTCACGTTAGCGGTCGCGAAAGTGTTAATTAAGATGTTGGCAAGTATGGTTAAATCCCACAGAGAATATTGTAGAATTTCTTCTTTACCAGACCTTGAAATCGTCCTAATCTCAATCCGCTCGAAAATGTTTAGTCTATGAAATGGAGAGGGGGGGGTGTCGAAATTTATAGCCTACAAATTCCCAAGAAGTAGAAAAAATCCTTTATATTATTTGGCGCAGTTAAATTTCCCAGGTTTATGTTACAAAACTGCACCATATTATGCCATTGCGCAATCAAGAAGTAATTCCATATAAATGTGGAATTAACTCAATACAGAATACATATTTTATTAAATAATTGTTTAGATCTCACAAATAAATAGTTTTATTTCATATATTCAAATATAACGTGTTTATTTCATATAATAAAACAAAATAGAGTACGAAATATATGTTTATTATATTACGTTTAAAAAGAAAGTTTTATGTCGATTTTTATTAAGTAGGGGAGCGTGAGGCAGGTTGTAACAGTTTTTGAAAATGTAAGTATATTTTGAAATGTATTTACGTTTTCCTGTTTATAATCGCTGTTTTCTATAGCATGAATATTCATCTATCATATTCATGAAAAAAAGAAAAAAAAAAAAAAATTCAAAATATTTTTTTATCATCAGTCATTCATTAATTTAATAAAAAAGACAATAAATAATATTAAAATAAAACCTTCTTGGTATATTAAAAATGAATTATATCAAACGGATTTCAGTAAAATAAAGATAAAATTAAAGATAAAATTAACATAGAAGTCACTCTTAGTCATAGTTGAAATTAATTCAAGCAAATGATATTTCGTTCCTCTCATGCATTTAATGTATGCTCACATTTTGTAAATTAAGCATTATACCCATTCTTATTCAACGAAGAGGGTTTAGCAGAGCTCGAATTATCCGCCCTTTTTTCAGGACACTCTCATTGATGAGAAATTTCTGTCAAAGAAGTCATTTTTTTTTCCTTTTCGAAAGTTTCCTGAAAATAGGCGGAGAATTCAAGCTCTGGCTGTAGACCAGAGTGTCCAACTTTTATACGTTTTTCACAAGCATTTTTAGCCCCGCCTCTTTTGCATACCAGAAATTTTGAAAAATGTTTTTCTTCTTATTTAATCGTTGTCACATATTAAAGAGAAATAATCTACAAAATTTCTGGTGCGAAAAGAAGGCGGGGCTAAAAATGCTCGTGAATAAATTATAAAAGTTGGGAACTCTGCTGTAGGCATCTCCACAAGCCTCTGCTCTAATAATTACAACTTGGACCAAAATTTTGCTTTAACTTGCCCCATCGTATGATTTGGACATTTTGTTTATTTATAAATATATATATATAACGATTTATACAAAAAAATAAACATGTATTTTATTACTCAACACACAGACTAAATAAATAGCTATAAACATTTCTTTAAAGTATAAATTTACATATCTTTAATCAAAATTTACAATATATATATATATTTTTTTTTTCGCCACTAACAAAAATGAAGCACTTCTACAGAACCTCTCATTAATCATTTTTGAGGAGCGCCGATTGTGCTTATATTATAAAGCGCGTCATAAGGATTATGTTTATAAATTTATTTAATCGCAAATATTACAAACTATTTCGTAAATTGCGTGTTACTTCTTACCTCTGTGGCAACTATCCCCACGCTTCCCTATATATATATACGATATAAACTACAAGTTTACAAAAATTGTTAGTATTTTATCACATGAAAATTATTAAAATTAGATAATTTTATTTATTGCAAAAAATTTTTTAGTCTTTAGATGAGATTACATAATAATTTGCAGTTTTGCTTATTTTCTAATTTTTCGGAAAATTTATAGATTTAAAAGGAATGTACATGCTTATTTTTTACCAAGGTGCATTTGTGACAAAAAGTATTCCTCGACTGTTTCTGGAGCTTGGAAGCTTGTAATGCTCGTTTTTTTTTTTTTTTTTTTTTTTTTTCTTTGAAGAAACTTTATAAAATATTAATAAGCTCCTTTCACTTGCAAATTTATAATAATTTTATAATATGTTGAAAATATCCACAGTTTCTTTCAGACTTTTATCATTACTATTCTCTATGGATTCGTGTGATATGATATCATGCATTGTTTCGCAAGTTATCAAATTAGCTAATTTGTTAACACACTTTAAAATAAATGAATTTACGCATTACTGCTTCTTACATTGTTTCTGAATAATTACACATTATTTGATAACATAATTTTAATTCACCGTCTCTGAATATTTCTTTATATAAATTTGTGAATTTTATTAAGTTGAAGTTATTTGACTGAGGTTAACTGTAGATATTTTTGAAGGAAGATTAAAATATCTCAAGATATTGGTCCACGTTTACACTACACACCCGTCATACACAAATATATATAAATAAACAAAAAAAAAAAAAAAAAAATGTGTAATAAGTAATAAATTGAACATGATATGTATTTAATAGAATTCTGAAAAGGTCATTGCAATAAGATATATAAATCACAGCACAACTTCACTGGAATAACCTAAAAAAATCGAAAGTAAGGAGTTTACGCTGTGCTTTAGTTCCAGCACGCATGTACGGGCACAAGATAGGAAACATCGCCATGTGGTATATTTTTTTAAACATATTTTTTCACCTTTTTGGTTACATTTTCTGTGGTGTATACCATACCATTACCAGACATGCAAATATTTTAATTTATTCAAGCACATATTGTTTATATTGCCCTATTATCCAGAGAGCGCAACATTTTAATTTATTCTGAAGGGTATTTAGCTCCACCTTTATTTCATACCACCTTTTTCTTCTTCTTCTTCTTTATTTATTTATTTTTTGTTTAAGACTTTTTTTTCTCTCTTATTTAATCGTTGTTATATTTTAGAGAAATTTATTCTGCCATATAAAAATTTCTGTACAGGTAATATCGTTGATTCAAAAGTAAACAATTTTGTTAAATTTAGAGTGATATGAGTTCTGCGCCCGCATTCCATCCCTGTTCTATAAATAAAGTGGTGCGAAATAACGGCGGGGCTAAAAATGTGTTATAATAAACTAAAATGAAGGCAACAATGTATAATTGCACCTTTTATTTTTATTGAAATTTTATGCAATATGTACTTTCGTTTAAATAAGTTGAAAAATACCCATACTTGCCAACATTGTAATTAATACTCCGCAGGGTTGTTAGTCCCGCCCCTTTTTTCACACCGATAGATTTGTAGAGTAGTATTCTCCAAATGCAATTAAAATTAAATAAAAAGAAAAATATTCTAAAAATATAAAAGAGGCTAACGGTGTTAAAAAGAGGGTAACGACACTACGGAGTGTTAATAAGAGTGTTGGTAAGTATGAATACCTTTCAGGAACTATGGTGTGAGAAAAAGGTGTGTGCTAATAAAGCTGTGAAATAAAATAAAATGTTGAAATTCAAAGATTATCAAAGCAAAAATAATTTTTTTTTTCCTTTTGTACAACTTTTTTTTTTTTTTTTTTTTTAGCGATTGACAAAGTTTAGTCAATGAGATCACGTAACGAGGTAAGTATACATTAATCTTCAATGTTACAAAAATGATTTATTTATTTGTATATACATTTTATTCTGTATACTTTAACAAAAACGCTGCAAATATCACAATATTTTATTACAATGAATAAATAAATAAAATAAAAGTGTCTAATAGAATACGGCACATTAATAACTGAATTTCTAACATCCCTGATTTTAATTCATATATATATATAAATATATATTTCATATGTTTATAAATGGGAAACAAATTTTACTGACGAAGAAAGTGGTGAAAAAGTTTTGAAAAAATGGTGGGTTGTACCGCTAGAAGTATTTATAATTAACTTAAAAAAAAAAAAAAAATTAAACTGCATTACAGAATATAAATTACCCTCAAACATGTATTAACTGAAGTTTCTCTGTAAAAAGGAACAATTTTTAATACAATTGTTAAATTTCTTATTATTCTTATTAGTAGTAGTAGTACCAGAAAGAAAATAATAAAAATATTACTTTTTAAACATTAATGACAAAATTATTGAAAACTCTATTTTCCCCCCTTTAATCTCCTAAAGCATTACTAAATAATAAAGTACCACAATGTTATTATTATTATTATGAATCTGTGTCGTAGAAACTCATCATTACTGATTATAACAGCAAAAAATTATCGAAACCAATAAAACACTTTTATTAAAAGTTACTTTAAATACCAGTTACATAATAACGCAGAAATAAAAACTGCATTTTTTTACAAAATGTGTCACTATGAACTCCAATAAAATGAAGCAATTAATATATGTATGAAATTTAAAATATGCGTTATTTAAAATACAAACATTTTCTAATTTTCTTCGTCTTGATTTCTCATTATAAAAATCTTTTTTTTTTTTTTTTTTTTTTTTTTTTTTTTTCCCATTCGAGGAGGGGAAAAGGGACAGAAAATCCCTCAAAACACTGAATGTCTCTTGAGACTTCTCTTTAAATTTCCTTTTAAAATAACAAAAGCCGTATAAAAGGGAAAAGTTTCCCCTAGGGATAAAATACGTCATAGTTGTTTATTCTTCTGATATTGCTATTTTATGCTTGATAAGATTTTGTTACAGGACATATCTGTAAAATTAAAAATGAAAAAGAATAAGATATTAAATATGCATAAATACTTGTTTTGTAGATAAATAACATTGTTTTTGCAAGTCAAACAGAGGCACAGTGTTGATTTGTTGTGTACTTTAAATAACTATATATTTTTTAAAAAACATTTTCTTGGAGAGAATGAAAACTTAGTTAAAAGAAGAAAAAAAACACTCATTCATTCCAATTTAACCAAATTTCTAACAATGATGTTTTAGCACTTTTATATTTTTAATATCGATATGTATGACGGATGTTTTTATATCAATTCGAAACGATAGATGCATATTTCTGCATAATTATATATTAATTTTTTTTTAAAGTTAAAACTAGGTTTTCAATGTTTTTTTTAATACTGTAACTTGTTTAAATATCTTTTTATAATTACTTATTGCGCATTAAAAAAAAAAAAAAAAAAAAAAAAAAAAAAAAAAAATGTGTAACTCTATGGATAAGTACGGATTTTTTGCAGAATTTTATATAAAGATTTAATATGTTGCTCAACAATTCATTTTATATTTTTAATTTGTACAATTTAAACAGGTATTCTGTACACAATGTAAAATGCAATATAATAGAAAAAAGTGTGAGAGATACAGTAGCTTTTTTAAGTAAACTTTATTCTATATACATTAATTAATTTTTATTTAAATTAATATAAATAAAAATATTTTTATATCAGAATGTAAATCACATACCTTTGGCTTCAAATGTCGATATTAATATGTATTGTCCCCGATAAGAAGTCCAGGCCACCTACAGGCTACTTATTATTATTATTATTATTATTATTATTTTTTTTTTTTTTCGTACCACTATTTCCAAAAAAATAAAATTTATTATATACATACGTAGATAAATCTGCAGATTACTTGTATAAATTTATTACAAATTTTATGATATGGAAATAGGCCTTCAATGATTATAATACACATAAATATACATTTATAGATAGTCATACTCTTATTACAACAACTTTTAAAATAAAATAATACGCATGAACCCAGCAAAACCACAAATTACGGCCAACATGAGGCCAACTTGTGGTTGCCAGCAGCAGCTGTTGCTGGTCCACTGATGGCAAAAGTTAACGTTGCCGAAGGGAATATGTTACGCCGGCCATCAGATGGCCGCTTTCAACTAATCCGCTGATGGCAGCCTGCAGTAAGATGGAAATAAGTCAGTGGGCCAGTGTTGGGTCACCACTGGCAACCAGCAGTAGGAGGAAAATATATAATGAGCCACTGCTGGCAACCTACAGTATGATGGACACTGTGAAAGGGTCAGTGTTGGGCCACTTGTGGAAACCATAAAATTTTTATATTACTGTTAGTAACCTCTTGTGGGTCGCTTGTGGCAAACATACAGTTTTCATATTACAGCTGGCAGCCTTCAGTGGACCAGCAGTTGTATGATTATGGCTTCTTTGTAGCAAGATTGAAATATGTTAATAGGCCAATGATGGGCCGCTTTTGGCAGCTATCAGTAGCGTGAAAAAACATAACGGCCCACAGCTGGCATGCAACAGTGGGATGGAAATTATTATTGGGCCAGTGTTGGGCCAGCTGTGGTGAAACATTAAGTTTGCATATTACTGCTGGAAGCCTTCAGTGGGCAAGCTGTGGCAAACATAATTTTTTCATATTATTTCTGGATGCCTTCAGTGGGCCAGCAGCAATTTAATTATGGCTAGTTTTATTAATGGTAATCTTCATTTACCGTTAATTGCTATGAAAAAAAAAATGTTTTCTTAATCCCTATTTAATATTTTTTCCCCCATGAATTATATTGATTAATACAAATGTAAATATGAAAAGATTTTTGTGTGTATTCAACAATGTTTTTTTTAAAGTGATCTATACTAAAATTAAGGCTATAATTTTAGTATAGTATTTTTAATTGTAATATTTTACAGCATACTTATAAATTCTTATTTTAAAATGCACATTTACAGATATTTACCAGTATATGGACAAAAATAACAATATATGAGTATATGAATGCCATATAATGAAATAATTTTAGAATTTTATTTTATGAAACCAAGATTCTGTAAGCATGAAGCCAGAAATCAGTTTTATGATAAATGAAAGTAAACATTAATATTCAGTTAAACAACTTATGATTAAAAATTTTTATTCATATTTAAAATCATGCGAAAAAAAGAAGTATGCTGTATAAATATTCTTATATATTGAAGTGAAGTGATTTGACTCTATAATAATTATCATGTATCTTAAATCTGAGCATTTATCAAGAAAGCAAAACACAAAAATGACGCTTTGACGAATCAGTCGACAGGCAGCTTTTTTCTGAAAAAGAAGGTTCTGGGTTCGAATCTTTGGTAAGGCAAGGATATCTGTGAATTCCTCGTACATGCAAACACACGCACACATACATATACATACAGATATAGATATAGATAGATAGATATGTGTATGTGTTTGTATGCATTGTTATCGTTAGTTTTATGAAACATTGATCATTTCAGGAAAAAAGCAATTTAAATAACAGATTATTACTTACAAACTTTGAATAAACACCATAAAATGCAATAAACTCGCAACAATTGTTTCGGGTCGAAAAAACACACGACCCTTCATCAGGCGAATAAAGTAAGCACGAGTGTTGCAGTCAAAGCGGCAACGCACAAAATCGTTTAAAATGAAAAGAAAAACTTTATGAAGTAGAAAGTAAATATAATTACTGAAAGTAAATATAACTACTTACTTTCTACTTTATAAAGTTTTTCTTTTCATTTAAACGATTTGTGCGGTGCCTCTTTGACTGCAGCACTCGTGCTTACTTTATTCGCCTGATGAAGGGTCGTGTGTTTTTTCGACCCGAAACAATTGTTGCGAATTTATTGCATTTTATGGTGTTTATTCAAAGTTTGTAAGTAATAATCGTTTTACAACGCCAGTTTTGTGGTGCTTTTTTATTAAATTTAAATATAAGTTTCAAAGCTGTGAAATAGATAAATAATATAAACTCAAAAAATTTTCTTTAATCTAACGTAAGAAGTGGGTTTCCGAAAACACCTGTATTATTGTTTTATCTTCACTTTTAAAATTTATCTTTAATTTGTTTAGGATTTGTGCTTGTTAATGCGATGTATTTTAATCTAGAACATTCAAATAAAGTCTTATAAAATTATAAAACGAAGTCAAAGTACAGTAACATTTAATATATTTTGTGCAAACTTAACCGACTCGCATTATTAGCATATTAAGCTCAATTATCCTGGTTATTATTATCCGAATGTATCATACGCTCAAATTTGCTTGCTTTTGTACATATATGTGATTAAAAAAAAAGTTTGGTGAAAAAAGGCCAATTTTCATATTTTCTTGTGATGTAAATGTGTTAAGAACTTATAAAATAAATATTAGCTATTAAATGAATTAGTAAAGAAGTATATATAATTAACTAAACAATGTAAAATCAAAACAGCATATATATTTATTAAAATGTTATTTTAAACTTGAAAAATGGTCATTACAGCAAATTGTAATGTATTTATATACATTACTCTATTGCTAAAAACTACAAATAACATTTTTAATTGAAATTACATAAAGAAGTTTAAATAAATTAATGGCAATAATTTAATGCTTTTATTTTTGATTAATTTAAATTACCACCAATAAAATTTGTTTCCTTTTTCAGGTATTAAGGGGTTGTAGCATTCGTGCATTTTATTATTTTGTCACCACAATTTCAGAGCAGCATTTTTTTTTTTATTAGTATTATAGAATTAAAGTTTTAAAGAAAAATTCTTTTTTTAAATAATGGTGACCAAAATAATGAAACGTACGTAAAAATATAAGAATGGCGCGACTCATTTGTATGCTCAACTTTTTAAGGATAATGATAATAAAATACAATCTTATTTTTAATTTAGTTTTACATAATTTTTTCTATATTTTAAATTAAGCTTTTATATACAAAGTTTGTATTCCATTTTTTATGTACTGTCCAGAGTTTTCTCCAGAATAATAATTATAAAGTATCCAGTAATAATATTCTTTTATTCAAAATATGGTATGAATGTAAGCAATGCATATATGAAATATCCATATAGCAAAATTATTTTTATCTTTAGTCATCGAAATTTTCCATTAAGTATTAAAAGAAATTTCGGTTTTTAGATGTTAAGAGGGACTAGCAGCCAAAATTCACATTTTCTTCTTCCGTATGTATCCTATGGGATTTTTGTTATTTTGTATTATAAGAATATCTCGTTCAGAAATGAAGTTTTTAATATTCTGTTTTTAGAATTACACTCTTTAAACCTTTCGTCTTTCATCTTAAAGAGCAATTTTTTTTTTTCTTTTTTTAAAATAAGTTTAAATATTTATGTCGAGATTTAAAATTAAAGCCTCAGTTTGCTTAATAAAATAAAATATTTAAATTAAAAAATAAATAAATAAATAAATTCCTTTCTAAGTCAAAAGGTGATATATTCAAAGAGTTGAATTCTAAAAATAGAGAGAGAGATTATCTGAGTAATAACTTTTCTTATTAGAGAAGAATTAGTTGTAGTTGAACGTTCTAGTAATATTTGTTACAAGTAGTTTATGTACATATATATTTGATGTATAACATTTGATTGATTGGAATTAATATTAAATAAAATAAAATATTTAAAGTGGGATATATATAATCTTACAAACTTGGCATGTTTAAAAGTTTTTTTTTTTGAAATATGAGTTTATTTGAATTATGATCTCAAAATTGTTAACTATTCATTCTTTTTTGGCAAATTTTGCATTTATTTTCTTCATTAGAAATATCAAAACTTCTAGCAACTATAACACCACACTCAAAAAATATTTAAATAACAAATGGATAAATAAGTATAAAAAAAAAAAAAATGTATACATTTGTTTATTTTTAATACAAATATGCGTTTGTAAAATAAACAAGAGTGACAGACAAAACATTACCGCATATAATTCAGTATTAATAAATATTGAAAAGGTCAATCACTGCAAGCTGATCTCTCCAGTTCTACTGAGAGATCGAAAAACTAAAGAAGCATATGTAAAAAGAGAGAGAAATGTAGTAATATATGTAAGGGGAAAAAAATGATTAGAATAAAAGCAAAAGCAAAATATATAATGCCGGTGCCCATTAAAAATATTTTAATAGTTTATCAGAACCTAAAAGTTGCATTTGTCATGATAGCGAACAAGTGTAACAGAAAATGTATCAATTGAAAATAAGTTTCAGCTATCTGAAAGCTATGAGGTTCATATTTTGTGAGCATAAATGTTACCTCCCGTTATTTTTGCATGCAGAATCTTTGCAGTACTCAATAATAGGATTAATGTTAAAAAAAAAAAAAAAAAAAAAAAAAAAAATGGTGCACATTGTTTTTAAACTACTTTTCTTTCATGCAGATCCTTAAAATAATAGAAATAATTGTTTGTATTTATATTTTATTAAAGTTGTAGAAAGAAGCAATTGAAAAATCTATATTATATTACATTACAAAAGTATTACTTAATCCTGAAATTTAAAATATGCAAATTTAATTTTATAAATAATTTCTAAAATGGAATAGGGAAAAAAAATATCAATTAAAACATTAAAGTTGAACACACATACGTAAATTTTATTTATAGAAAAGTATTACAAGAAGGTATTTTATAAAAAATAAAATAAAAAATAAAAATTCACACATAAAGTTAATACATTGACTGAGAAATATTGACATATTTTTACAAATACTGACACATTTCAAAAATTTAACACTCTTATTAATATTTTAAGAGAGTAATTTGAATTTTTCTTTTATTTCTCCAACCATCTCTGTCATAGGCTCTTTGCAACCATTTCTTTATTACCTATTTCTTGATGCTAAAATAAAAATAATAAATAAATAAATAAAAACGGATTTTAAAAAATATATAAAACTACAGCAAAAACTGAAAAAGAATTCAATTCAAATTTATTTAGTCACTAAAATAAATAAGCATTTTAAAAATATAAACAGATTATTTAAAAAAATAAAAGAATTTTAGTTTTATAACTGAATTTAACTATAAAAGTAAATTGCAATATAATGCAAACATGGCGTACTGAAAAATGTTATGCTGTCAGATTAAAAAAGTGCAATTATATTAGAAAAAAAAAAGACAGGAAAGCTTGCTCCCAGAGTTTAAACTGCCATTAGTTTTTTTAGCATTTTGCTAAAATGTATCATATTTTGCTAAAACATGTTGGTCAGAATTTCGCTAAAAAGCTAAAACTGGATAACTGTATAAAATATCTCTATATAATAACTTGGATTTTTTTTTTTTTTTTTTGTAATATTTGCAGGCAAAAACTACGAAAGGACTGAAATTTTTGGGAATGATTATTTATATAGTAATTTGGATTTATTTTTAATGATTGAATTTAAATACAAAAATATTTAAAAGTATGTCAGAATTCAGAATTTGATTCATAGAAGCATTCTTAGCACAAGTATTTCACGATTATCCACCACTGCACTTTACTTAATTTTTCAATTGCTTTTTCATTTTACACATATGATATGAGTACCTCTTTTTCTATTGTTAAAATCAAAACATAGTTTCCCTGATTCATATTTTTAAAGTCACAAATATGGATGCTTGGTTAAAATCATCAATGAACAAAATAATAGAAAATAAAACTGAGGATAACAAAGCTAAGTAAAAGAAATCAATGGTATCCAAAGAATTAACTTTCGAAAAAGCTAAAATAGGGCTTGCCTATTTTCGCTAAAATGCTAAAGTATTTTTTTTGCCAGGTTAAACCCTGCTTGCTCCTAATTAGAAAACTAAGTCAAAATCATTTATTTCTTTAGTGAAAATAATGCAAATTAAAATTTGCTAAAACGTTCCTTCACCCCCTTTCCCCGAAAAAAAAAATAAATAAAATAAAATAAAATAAATAAATAAATAATAAAAACAAACATAAAAAAGGTATAAATATATTATTGGTTAATTGAGTACAAAGATAAGAAGAGATTTAGTTAAATGTGACAAATAACAGCTCAGCAATTTCCATCTGCGATTTTATTACATATTTTTATCTTCTTACAGAAAATCCATAGGCTATGCTAAACGCTTTTTTGGTACTATAATTATGTTTTCTTACACTTACAACATGAGTAATATGACTTGCTGCAAAAAGTTACAAGAAAAATCCTTCTTTATTTTTACCTGGTGACTCAAACTGAAAATGATTCATACGATTCAAATGATTATGATATTATATAATATATCATAATCATTTCATATGATATCTTCATATGATCCATATGATACAGCTGAAAAAAAATTCAAACTCAGACAGAAAATTTGTATACTTTTAATTTTTCCTTAGAAAGTATTGCATTCGTAAATATTTTCGATTTACGGTTTTGGATTAACAGGATTTCAGTTGTCCTAATAAGATTTGGCTATTTTCAGAAATTTTCTGTTTGTTCGTTTATTTATATGTATATGTGTGTGTGAGGGGGGGGGACATTTTCCACCAATTCTATATCAATTCAATATCATTTTTCACCAATTAGTACAGAATTTCACAAACAGTCATATCTCGAAGTACTTTACCAAAAAATGGTGCCTGTGAACTTTTCGTTCACATTACTTAACAAGTTGAGCTGTCGCCTCGTTTTATCATACACAGTTTTTAGTAAGACTAATACAGGACAAAATTTCTTTCTTTCTTTTTTTTTTTTTTTAATAAATTGTATAATAATAATAATAAAAATAATATTCTGCAGCCATCACAAAACTTCTGCTATATTTCTTAGCGTAATTTCACGCAGTATATATGATTTATAAAAGTTATTTTCCATGATGAATACAGATGATTATCATCTTATAAAAATATAACACTAAATGGCCAAAGTAATTCAGTTTTATTTCATACTAGCTGGCAAAGCCCACTTCTCTGGTCCCTATTTTTAAATGAATCACTATAATTACTGAATTCTCAAAATTGCATTAATTTTTATCACGTGAAAAAAAAAGAGAAACAAAATCTGATTAGGAAAAATGTCGTACCGGGTTCTCACTGCCTTCGGAAAAATTCCCAAAATGGTCTAACTCTTATTTTTAATTATTTTCCCCCTTCGTCTCCCCCCCTCCCGTCTATCTTAATAATTTTACAAATTCAAAAATATAACGATCTATCTCTAGTTTTATTTTTTTGCCCCTCCGCCCCTCCCAATAATTTTAAAAATTCGAAAATATCCGTAATCGATTTGTAAGTAACGAAAACCTCTATGTACCAATTTTGAATGATCTAACTCTATTTTATTTATTTTTTGCCCCTCCTCCCCCCCTTCTTGGCCCTCCTAATAACTTTACACTTTCGAAAATATCCCCATTCGACTTGCAGGCCTCTAAAACCTATCTGTACCAATTTTGAACTGCCTAACTGTATTTCTGTTTGTTTTTGCCCATAGCCCCACCCCTCCTAATAATTTTATAAATTCGAAAATATCCGCAATCGATTTGTAAGTATCGAAAACCTCTATATACCAGTTTTGAACGATCTAACTCTATTTTTATTTTTTTGCCCCCCCCTCTCCCCTCCCCGACTCTCCTCATAACTTTACACTTTCAAAAATATCCCCATTCGACTTGCAGGCCTCTAAAACCCATCTATACCAATTTTGAACGCCCTAACTGTATTTCTATTTGTTTTTGCCCACAACCCCCCCTTACCACCCCACCCTCCTTCTCGCCCCTCCTAATAATTTTAAAAATTCAAAAATATCCGCAATCGATTTGTAAGTATCGAAAACCTCTATATACCAATTTTGAACGATCTAACTCTATTTTTATTTTTTTGCCCCCCCCCCTCTCCCCTCCCCGACTTTCCTCATAACTTTACACTTTCAAAAATATCCCCATTCGACTTGCAGGCCTCTAAAACCCATCTATACCAATTTTGAACGCCCTAACTGTATTTCTATTTGTTTTTGCCCACAACCCCCCCTTACCACCCCACCCTCCTTCTCGCCCCTCCTAATAATTTTAAAAATTCAAAAATATCCGCAATCGATTTGTAAGTATCGAAAACCTCTATATACCAATTTTGAACGATCTAACTCTATTTTTATTTTTGCCCCCCCCCCTCTCCCCTCCCCTTCTCGCCCCTCCTAATAACTTTACACTTTCGAAAATATCCCCATTCGACTTGCAGGGTTTTAAAACCTATCTATACCAATTTTGAACGCCCTAACTGTATTTCTATTTTTTTTTTTTTTTTTGCCCCGTAGACTCCCCTTTACTGCCCCACCTGGGGGCTGAATTTCTAAAATTCCAGAAATTAGTTTTTAGATATTTGTATTAGCTATATTTTAAAGCAAAAATTTCACGTATATCTATTTTTTTGTTTGAGATATATAGGATTATGCGAAATCACGTTTTATGCATGTGAAATCACGTTTTGCCCCCCCCCCCCCTTGGGGACCGAATTTTGAAAATTCCAGAAATTGGTTTTTAGACATTTGTATTAACTATATTTTAAAGCAAAAAATTTACGGATATCTGTTTTTTTGTGTGAGATATAAAGGATTTTGTGAAATCACGTTTTGCCCCCCTCCCCCTCTTGGGGGGCGAATTTTGTAAAATCGCTTCTTAGTGGATGCCTACATCATAGAAAGAACATTGTCACAAAATTTCATGCTTCTAGGTCCAGGGGTTTGGTCTGGGCGATGATGAATCACCCCCTCACTCAGTCAGTCAGTCAGTCAGGAAGAACGATTTTATATAGATAGATAAATAGATGACATCTGAGGACAAATACACTTTAAAAACAAAAAGAAACGTAATTAATTATACAGACACGAAAAAATTACCTTATTTAGAAAACAAAATAACACAAACATTATAAACACCAACATAAGTAATTGCTAATAAGAAAATTAATTTTCTAAACGAGAGAAACAAACAAACAAACGAACAAAAAGTAGACATTTATTTTATTTTTTACACCATTGATTAAGGTTTAATTTTCCTGTGGAAAATGACGTCATAAGATTGAAAAGACAAAGATTTCAGAAACTTTTTTAATCCCGACGTTTATAATTAATAACTTCGTTAATTAAGATGATAAAAATTTCTAATTAACTATAATGTCTTTCTTGGAGTATTCCGCGCACATTGCTACCTCTCATGCCACGAAGAATCCTGCCCTTTGCGATAAGATGCGATCGCAGATATTAAAAAAAAAAAAAAGAATGAAATAAAATAAAATAAATTGTGGCGCTGACGGCAATGACTCAAGAGTTATTTCATTATTTCTGTTCAAAATGATAAGATGATTAAAATTTCCCCTGTATACAAAGCTATATATTTTTAATTACTTATTATAATATTTATTGTGTCTTCATTCACACGAAAAATTACGTCTGTTAAAATATGTGAACCTTACCTGTTGATCAGGAAATAAATAGTTAAAAATATTTGTAAATTTTAAAATTAAACTTTGTTATATTAACATGTTCACAAATTTTAGGAGATAAAAAAATATCGAAAGCTAATTAATTGTATTTTAGCATTGACACACTTACCTCAAATTCTGAGTATCAATATTTTGTAAATAATCCATTCTCTATTTCTTCCTGTCAGATTATCCTGTGTTTAAATTTAATAATTATTACAACACATAATAATTAACAAACATAATAATAGTAATTGTGATGTATATATATAATACTTAAGATAATATACATCTTACAATTTAAATAATTAAATATATTTAATTATCTCTGAACTCACATGACTTGTGAGCAGAATCTGTTATCCAAATTAAATTTAAGTGCTGAAGCTCTTCAAAACCCTTTCATTCTTCCATTGAGAATACATATATCTATTTTAGCTTTATCAGTTCACTACAGGATGAAGGCCTCTCCTATGAGATTCTCAAATGTCCTGTTTTCTGCAATTCTCCTTCATTATCTTTCTCCAAACTTCACAATTCAAAAAACTCCAAACTTTAATCATTTTGCTTTACAAAATAGGACTTTGGTGCTCCATCTATCATCATTTCTTCTCGAAAGTTGCTGAGCCCAGCTCCATTTTAACTTCTTGACTCTAGAAATAACATCGGTAACTTTGATTTGCTTCTAATCCAAGTGTTTCTCTTTCTGTTTCTTCGGATGAATCCTAACATGCATATCTCTATGCTTCTATGGATTGTTTGAATATTTTGTATAGCTTCACATGTTAAGGTCGAAGTTTCTGAAGTATAATTTAAAACAAGCAAAATGTTCTTTCTATCTCTGTATATATATTATATATATACATCATTTTATCCTATGCATTGTTTGAAAATAAATATGTAAATTATGTATAAATATTTGATAATTGAAAGTAAAACCAATTAATCCGACCTGCTGGTAGGAGATTGAATCCTGTTGAAGAGGAGACTTTGTTAAAGGCTACAAAAAATATTTTATTAAAAACTACTGTGATTTTCCGCTTGTGAAAAATGTGTAGAAATATTAAACACCATCCTTATAATGAAATTTCAAAAGATTCTCATCTTTTACCTTAACTAAGACACTTCTTTCACCCCCATAAAGTTTAATTTTCGGAAAGCTATAATCTTTTAACCTTAGTCAGGTCCTAAGAGAAAAAATTTTGCAAAACTCCAACCTTTTACAGGAAACCATTGTAACTTTCTACGTGTGAAGAACGTGTAGAACTGCCGAACACTTATAACATCTGGACACATTCTATCATCCTCTTATTTGTAAAGTTTTGGAAGATCCTCCATCTTTTGTCTTAGCTAGCGGTATAGAAGTTTGCAAATTAGCAAAATGTCTTCTCATAGACATTTTGCTTAAATTTCAAACTTCTATTGGAAACCACTGCAGCGATACGTGGGAAAACTTAAAAAGCTTCACACCTTCAACTTTTTAAGGTTTGAATTTCGTTGTTCCGTTCTTATTCACACCTTACATCAGGGTTGGCTAGATTTTGTCCGACCCGAAAAAACCCGGGTGGGTCTTTTCAATAAAACCCACTTGAAAAAGCCCTAGAAAAAGCCCAAGAAAAAGCCCAAGTGTTTTTTTTTCCTTCAAAATTCTTTTTTTTTTTAATTGTATTTTTGTCTAACTTATAATAAGCATTACAAGTATAAACTAATATTGTATACATTATTAGAATATGAACTAAGAATTTTCAGAAATATTGGAGATGCTGAAATTTCTCTATAGAAAAAAAAAAAAAAAAATGCTGAAAAATTCTCCATAAGAAAACAAATAAATAAAATGTATAATTAAATGTATAAATAAATAAATGTATAATCTTTTTAAAGCAGAATTAAAAAAAAAAAAAAACAAGCAAGAAAAAAAGTTGTTTTTCAATATAAAGAAAACTGTAGGACTCGAATGTACAATATAAATCAAAAAAAAAAAAAAAAAAAAAATCTGAAAAATTTAACAGTGTGACACTCTTATGTAATGCTGAGGGACAATAATTAAAAGTATTTTGTGAAAACTTATTGACTACAAAAAGTTTAATAAGGCAACATGAAATAATTATTAAAATCCAATTTTTGTTGTAAAGGGCAGATAAAAAGAATTTTAGAATATTTAAAGTACAGTTACACTACGATAAAAATAAATAAATAAATAAAGCAAAATAAAATAAAGCCCTTATACTTTTTTGCCGATTCTTATATAAAATGACCTACTGCATCCAAATATGACTACCATTTTGCCCAGTCTCTCACCATTTCTTTGGGATATCCTACCACCCCTCCACCAATTTTTATCACTGTTCGATAATTTTATATACCATAAATTTTATTTGGAAAATGAAAAATATTTACTTTCACACTTTATATATTTTTATATATAATGTTTAATAATTATAGAATAAAATTTGTAATATATATATATATATATATATATATATATGTATATATATATGAAATGTAATATACATAATTTCAGCGGCAAATGTCCCGTTAAATTTTCCCATTGCCGCAAATGTTCATGTTTTAAAATCTTTCTACTCTGTAGCCCTCAGAAGATATTTAACAGTTAAAATAATCCCCGATCCCTAAAAATTAAATTTATAGCTATAAAATTACCAAAAAGTGATAAAAATAGGGAGCCGTCCCTAAAAAACGACAGGTGATAGGGCAAAATTAGCGTCATATTCAGATTCAGGAAGTCATTTTAGATAAGAATTTGCAAAAATGATGTTGGAGGCAATTTTCATGCAGAGCAGTGTTATTATTATTATTTATTTATTTTTATTTTTTTTTTTAACTTCGTTAAAGCTGAATCATAAAAAGAGTAAAAAAAAAAAAACTAAAAATTTAATTTAGATTTTAATGAATGAATATTAATTTAACTTTTTTAATTATCTCATTATGAATGATATTTCGTGTTAAGAAAATAAGAAGAAAGAAAATAATCCTGAAAACTCTGATAAAATCCTAAAATATTCTGGAAAAAAAAAAAAAAAAAAAAAAAAAAAAAACCTTTTAAAACCCAATAAACCCCCCAAAACGCTGATAAAACCGTTTCAGCAGTTTGTATTCGGCTTTCAAAGAAAATCGGTATTGTTCTGCGTTTTTTTTTTTTTTTTTTTTTTTTTTCCTTGTCTGAATATCAAATGTGCAGCAATAACTCTTTATATTTTCAAAGAATAAAGAAAAAAAAAAAGGCCTAATTCTATAAAAATTATTCATTTAAATATAGTGGTCAATCAGCATTAAAAGAAAAAAAAATATTGAAATTAAATGTAGCTTGCAATTAAACAAGTTTAAAAATTGAATAGTATGTAAAGCAACTATTATTTTTTAAATTATTAACATTTTGGGTGAACTCAGCACCCTTAAAAGTTCAAAATTTGATAAAAATACTAATTATCATATTTTGAAACGACTAGTGGCTGTGCATTTTGCGTGTTACGCTCGTCCTTTTAGACACTCGAACACACTGATGTGCTTTATTTTAAATAAAAACATGAAGCCTTAAAAGTACATTTTAGTTAATAGTAGCAGGTTATGCCCGCTTTGCTGGTCACGCTATCTAAATGAAATTTCAAAAGAATTGAACCGCTATTTATTTTTTATATCACAATAGGGGGCTGTGCTTCTATTCACTCCGCTCACCAACTCCCTGAATCTCTTCCTTTATTAACACATGCAGGGCTCTACCCGCCTATTCGATACTTTTCCTTTCACTGAACAGAAATGTTAAAAGGGCATAACTCAGGAAAAAGCAGAAAAGTATTATAAAAATCCCCATTTCAATACGAAATTGAAATACATAATATTTATTTCCACATTATTTATTTTATAAAAATTATGCTTTTTTTTTTTTTTTTTTTTTTTTTTTTTTTTTTAACAGAAATAAATTTGTAATATCTGGACTAGTTTGCGTTACAGTTTTAGTCTATAAAACTTTTGGCAATACTTAATTTTCTTTACACTATTTGACGATGAACTTTTTGGTTTAACTCTCTGTTAAAAAAAAAAAAAAAAAAAATCAGTACCTATTTTTTCTAATGCCTATACTCTTTATTAATTAATGTTTTAGTTAATTAAGGGCAGCATATAATACTCGATATATGTCTCTACTGTATAGTTAGGTAATAATTTTATTCATTCTAAAATATCTGAAAAGCAAAATAGTTTATTATTATTTTATTATTATTAATTTAATTTGAAAATTTTCAAGTTTAAATTTGACTCTTCTTTTTATGACAAAATACAATGACAAAGTTTTTAAAAATACTTGTTTGTCCTCTTAAAAAAATAAATACAGCTTCAAGACATAAAGAAATGCAATCAATCATACAGACATGAAATTATTTTTTTATTTATAGAAAAAAAAGAGAGAGAGAGAGAGAGAGAACTTATATAAAAAAATATTTTATACAACATAACAGATTGCCAGAAAAAAAATGTTCTAAAAGTAGTGAAAAAAGTGCTAATAGCAGCATTGACATTTATTTTATATTTCTTTTTTAAAACCAAGGATCCTGACCGAGGTACCCCAGTCGGTGCCAAGCTCGTAATTGGAAGATTGTGAGTTCGATACTCGACCAGACCAAAGACCATAGTGTAAACTAATGGTGGCTAATGCACGTAAAATACGTCGTGACCACAATGTCAATTTTAAATGTCTATGTTTATATTAAAATTATACCTCTGGAAGTCATCGAATCGGGGTAATCATCCCCCTCCATGGAGGTTCAAAATTCTGACGGCCTGTCTCCGGACAATAACTGGAGGCGCGTCCCAGACCGTCGCCAATTACTCATAGCGCTGTATTGGTGTGACGTTAAATCCAACCTCCCTACTAACAACCTTATGGATCATATTTTAATTTTCCTGTATAAAATGACTTCATGAAAGAAAGCGCCATAAGAGAAACTTTTTTCAGTGTGTCAAAAAGAGTCCTTTATAAACCGGTCGTTTTCAGTTAATAACTTCGTTAATTAAAATGGTAGCATTTTCTAAACTCCTGAAATATCTTTCTTGGAATATTCGGAACATATTGATACCTCTCATGACGCGAAGAACCTCCGAGAAGATGCGGTAGCAGACAAAAGAAAAGTTAGGGGGGAGGGGATTGAAATATACTTAACAGACACACATCGTTTTCATCTTTTATGTGCCAGTTTTGGTTAAGTTTTTCTCGAAAATTCTGACTTTGCGAAATATCCTTCCTCTATAATCGGCCCCTTCTCTTCCTTAAAATCAAAAATCAAAATTTTCCATTACTTGCCCATACAGTCGCTCTAGCAATGTGCAGTTAGTCAGTTAATCAGTATATGGTTATATTTTAATCAGCACTTTTATAAATGTAGATATGTGAAAAATAAATTGCCATTCCACGAAATTTATAAAGGTGGAAAGTGTGGTAACAATAAAATAGGTGTCACTCTCGATTGCAGTTAAAATTGAAAATAAAAACAAAAATAATAGCATTAATCAAAATTTAATTTACTAAAATTTTCTCAACTAATTCAAAATATTCTTAATTTTATTCAGCTTTACTTTTATCAAGATAAATAAATATAAAAAGCTTAAATGATCTTTATTATATATATTATTCTATTTATTGAAAAATTAAACATTTATATATATATATATATATATATATATATATATATATTTAAGGGGAAAAAAAAAAGAAGAAGAAGAGAATCTCCATATTTTAAAAATCTAGTTAATAATCGCACGACTTCCATTAATGACAACTACATACATATATATAAATATGTGTTGTGTGTATTTAAATATTGTCGTCAGAAGACATAAAATCGATTTAACAAAAATAGACATCTGACAATTTTTCTTTAAGAATAAAAATAAAATACATCGTGAAGACATGTAAAAAATAGTTTACGTAGAGAGTTAAAAAAAAAAAAAAAAAAATCATTAGAACCGTTTTTGGAAGACACAATTTCCAAGATCTAAACCAGCCTACCCAGTTAGAACATCTATCATTTTTCCTGTACCAAACAAGTACTACAGGCGAAAGGACATCTAAATATATACATATATGCAGCAATTTTGAAGAAAATCGTTTACCTGATTTTGAGATACGATTTACAGTTTCACTGCTGATTTTCACCAAAATATGATAAACTCATGCTCACCAGTAACGGACAAATGGTAGTTAATAACGCGAGTTAAAAAAAAAAAAAATAAAATAAATAAATAAACAAATACAAATCAATGCTTAAACTTTTGCTTTTTCAATTTTCACAGCAAGTTGGAAAATTTATCTATACACTAAACCTGTCTTAATTCTGAAGTATCGTCGTTATACCTTTATTCTTTTTGGAGATATGATATTTGGAAGATTCCCCATACACACTTACAAATATATATGCTGACCAATTGTCCAAAACCACTTGTTTGAACTCGGGAGACCTTAAAATATCTAAATCAGGTGAAAACTCGGTATCAATTTTTTTTAAACGAATAAAATACTTACATTAACCTCCGATAGTCGAGTAATGGAAATAAAAAATTTCCAGTTATACTATTTACATCATATCATGTTATTTATTTATAAAGAGAAAAAAAATTAAGTTCATTTTGTGAATGTTTTATATTTTTACTATATTTTATATTTTATTACTATTAAAATTTCTTTAATATAATTTTCTATTATAATTTTCTATTTTCCTTTATTTATTAAAAATATTTATTTCAAGACGAGTAGCAGATTTTTTTCTTAGAAATCACAATGAATATTAGCAATTTATAAAATATATAAAATTTACACTTACAAGAAAATTAAACTGATACGCAACAAGTACAATAACATAGAGACATATAATTTTGCTTTTTTAAGACATAATTATATTTTTAATAAGAGACGTATTTGTATTTTTAAGCCTGTCATTTATTTATCGTCAGAGCTTTAAATAATCTGCAGCGCTGCCGTGCTGCATACTTTCTACTACTGGGATTTTAGCATATATATATACATATAAAATTGTAGCTAAATTGTTATTTTAAAGTATATTAAAAATATAATATAATATCAATGCTTATCAAAATTTAATTCATACATTTATATAATAAAAGCAAACCACCTTTAAAACTGTAAAATGATATAATTTTGAACCTTAGAAAATATTTTGCAAAAAACAAAGTAAGAAAAAATACATTAAAATACTACTAAACATATTTTAGTTTCACATAAAATGTCTAAAAATACTGATTTTTCGTATTTTGAGAATGTGAAAAATAGTGAAGCTGTTAAGTTTTTTATTGATAAAATTTTCATTTTTATATTCTCATTACATTATGTTTATTTGATTCATATCAAATTACATTTGAATGTAAATAAACCTTTAATTAAAAAAATAAATAAGTAAGTAAACCTTTAATCAAAAATTAATTTTTCCCTCTTTTATTTTGTATTTTCAGTTAATAAATAAATAAATAAAAAGAAAGAAGAAGAAAAAGAAAGAAAATGTTTGGGGAAATAGTTATGATTTTTCACAAAATATTAAAATTTTTTGACTATTCATGAATATTAGAGCAGAGATACACCAACTAATTGAAAGGAAAAAACTATTTTTAAGTATATTAGAAAATATTAAAAAATGATATTGGATTACGAATATACAAGTTAGTTACAACTTGTCAGAAACATTTAAATAATTCTATCAGTTATTCAGCAAATAAATAAAATTACAAAAACTGTAAAACAAGAAAAGGAATTATTTTATTGAAAAATAATATAGAACGATAGCAAAAATATCTTACCTCTTTACTTTGCAATCCAATAGCATAAGCACCACATCTAATAAATATGACAGAATTTTAGCTACTGACTCCGAGTTGAGCGTTGAGCCGCAATCCCGCGCCAAAGAATTTGCACGTCAGCTTATTTTTTCCCGCTATTTATTTTAAAGCAGATGCTTCAAGTGCAGCCATAAAAAAAAAGATAAAAGAAATCCGTTCATTAAGCGTGGACGGGATGCATATTGATAAGGTTTTACTGTGGGAAGTTTTCTCAGATGTTTTTGCACGTGTGTAATCGAAAATTAAATTTTCTACATTTGCATTTTTCTAATTAGAGCAGAAATTAAATAAGTAGTAATTAATTATTATTTAAACAACAAATATTCACACAGACATACATATTTCTATGCAGCGAGCTGAATTATAAAAAATTTCGTTAAAAATATAGAATATTATTAAATAATCTGGTGTGTCCCTCACACGACTTTCTCTTACCCTGAAATTTAATATTATAAATACAGTTTGGAGATTAAGAGGTAAGATAACGAGTACTGCTATGTAAACCTATGTTAAACAATTCAAATTAGACTTAGACCTTCACCTACCTAATTAGGATGACTGTCAAATTTTCTGTAATATCCCCGCAATACATGAAAAAGGATATCTTAATTTTTTTTTTTAAAGCAACTTTCAAGAAAGCCACTTGAACAGATTTTGAGATACTAACTTTCACCAAATCTTAGAAATCTCAATTGTTAACTGGAAAAAATCTATTACACGTGAAAGAATATCGAAAACGGCGTTAATATGACGAGTTTGAAAGAAACCTATACAGCCGTTTTTAAAGAAACGCAATAGCGAGACCCCATCTTCAGCTGCTCATACATGTTGCCTATCAAATTTCCTGAACGAACCAACTAAAGCATCCGAAAGAATACCTAACAGGGTGTTTATATAGCAACTTTGAAGAAAATCTTTAGAGCTGTTTTTGAGATTCAGACTCACAGCCCCTCTTCCGGTTTTCATATTTTCACCAAAATTTGGAAATTCCATATGTACACCAGACCTGTTATTAATGCTGAAGTTTAATCGTTCTATAGTTATTAGTTTCGGAGATATGAGAAGCCAGAAGATTTCTACAACACACATATATACAGGACATCTAATAGGGTGTTTATATAGCAACATCGAAGAAAATCGTTAGAGCCGTTTTTGAGATATGGACTCACAGTCTTTTTATACATTATTTTTATATTTTCACCAAAACTTGGAAATTTAATATATTTACCAGACCTGTCTCAAATTCTGAAATTTAGTCATTCTATATTTATTAGTTTCGATTATATGATAAAGGTCAAAAGGGCCCCCCATACATACACACTGAAAATTTTACTCCCCCCCCCCCCCAAAAAAAAAGGAGATTTAGGAAACTTTAAAACACATAAATCGGATAAAATCACGATATCGAATTTTTTGATCGAGTACATATACTCTCTTTAGCTGCAGTAGTTGGGTAATGAAAATAATGAAATAATACATATTGCATGGAAAAAACAGAAAAAATAAATAGCGCAAATGCAGCTAGAAACAAGGTGAAAAATCCATGTTTCATAATAAAACCGGAGACTTTGTGCGTGTGCATATATGAAGGCCATATAAATTCTCAGTTTCAAATTACTATATAAAAAATGTGACCGAATTTCCCTTAACCAAGCAAGAAAAGCCGATTACCACCTCATTTTTATGCAATTACAACTTGCCAGCAATATTTCGTCTATTGGCCCTATTCATTGTGGCCACAATGTGGCAAACATAGAGTTACCCTTGTCCTAAAAGCATTCAGGAGGCCATCTATAAATATGCCAATCCCGGCCCATCAGTCTTTTTACTGTCGAATTCCATCATTGCTGGCAGCCATAAACGGGCCACTACTTTACCTACAAGTGGCAACCTACAACTGCTGGCAAGTGCAGGCTGCCAACAGTAGGCCATCACTAGCCCATCAGTATGGGTTTTGCTGGGAAGACAAAATCTAATACAGTCGAACATTCCCAGCAAAACTTATACTGATGGGCTCGTTCTGGCCTACAGCTGGCATCTTGCACTTGCCATCAGCTGCAGGTTGCCACATGTAGCTGAAGCAGTGGGCCGCTTACGGCTGCCAGCATTGAAGCCAGCCTACAGTGAAAAGGCCGGTGGCTCAGAAGCGGCATAATAACAGCTGGCCTTTTGCAGGGTACCAGCACACGGCCAACATTATGTTTGCCATATTGCGGCCACAATTTATAAGGCCGGTACCGGACCATCACTTGCAATTCGAATGCATAGAGGGCGCTGCGATTCACCTGCTGTTGATTTGAAATTCCCTCTCATTTCGCTTCGCCATTTCGTGCCAAGTCTGCGGCGTACAAGATACTAAAAGTTTAAATGATCTCATAAAAAGTGTAAGAGTAAGTGATTCATTTTTTAATTTGGTTTTGTGTTTTTTATTTAATCATTTTTAGAAGCCTTTGATTTTAGAATTATTATTAAAATATTAGGATTTCTAGAAAAGTACAGCAAATATCTCGTTAGTCCGTTTAAAATGAGCTATGATAGTCATTAATTTTCTAATTATATTCTTATTATTTCTTCTTATTATTATTTTAATAGCGCTAATAAGTTTATGGATCCAACTTTATATTTGTATAATATAACTGTGGGAAAGTTATTAGGACAATTATAAATTTGTAACCTTTTTATTTTTACTTTGTTCTGCATGTATAAGAAAGAAGTATGTGATACGTAAAAATTTTCGACTCCCGTTTTTCGGTTGTTTTACACGTTTTGATATGTTCTGAACACGATTTGACTTCATTAAAAAACTATCTGTCTATCTTTGTGTGTATCAGTAATTTTTTGAACGCTGTATTCTATGAACAATTTAATACAATTTAACTTAACTAGATATTTAGTTGGACTTTGACTTAAATTGGTGCTAATTACATTTGAGGATCAATCCTTCAAAATATGCCGCTTTCATCCCATTTTTTCCCCAGTTTTTAACATGGCAGTATGAGAGGAAAATTTGCATAAATACACATAATGAGAATTAATTTTTAGATGTGAAATAAAATAAATAAATGTTTATGTTAATAACAGTCAGCCAAGATTTTTTTTTTCTTTTTAATCCAGAGAGCATCGGTTGAAAAAAAAAATAAATAAATAAACAAATAAATAAATCTTAAAAACTATCCCTTCTATATATATTTGACTAGATCCTTATATATATAAAGTATTTAAAAAAAATGTACTTGTAAAATAGTAAACAGCATTTAAAAATTCCCATGTGTTAGAAATATAAATAGAAAATGAAGTATTGCCATAAATTAATTAAAAGAGAAATAGCAAAAAGTATAATCAAAATAAGTATTAGACTTTCTATTATATCCCAAAGACACGTCGCCCAAGCAAAGAAAGAGTTCTGCTTTTTCTGCCAGAAGTGTTTCAATACAGAAATTTGTATCATATTTCTTATATTATTTTTGTGATTTTATAGAGCAGAAATTTTTTATGGAAATTAGTGGTGGCAAAAAAGCGGAACTCTTTCATTCCTGACCACCAGTATGATTCAAAAAGTCAAGAATCGTGAAGATGGTCCTAAATCTGAATAAATTTATTCATATTTCATGAATAACAAGTGCATTATTACCTTTTAAATTCCGAAAATATTATTATTAACACAGATAACACTCACAAACTAATAAAGTTTTCGCCACATAAAGATGTGAGACAAAATAAATAAAAAACAAATAAATAAAACTAAATTCAATTAAATAAATAAAGACAAGAAGATTAAAAAAAAAAAAAAATATTTAGATTAGAATAATTTTCTCTCAAATATTATATACTTATCACAAACGTTAATCTTTGAACTGCATTATTATTATCACTATACTGCATCATAAAATTATATATCCTGTTTATATTTGTAATTTAAATGATCACTTTTGACTGCTAAACTTTAAGTGAGTAATACACACTGAGTAAACTTTAAATGAATATGACTATAAATTTTTTAAAATGTTTATCCAGTGTCTCTGTAATTCTACAATGGTTTTCAACTAAAAGTAAATAATCGAAATTCTTTACCTTCATCCCGTATTTTTATTTTTTCAAATTGTTTTATTTCTCAACAAATAATAATAATAATTAAGGAAAATTAAGGTTTATTTAGAAGGAAATATAAATCATTGATGTACACCCACTACTAAATAATTAAAATAATAGTCATTCTCATTAAATCTGTGTATAAAACAGATTTTTTAACATCCTGTTTCATTTTCGCTATGTAAGATTTGAAATAAGTAATTCCCTATAGTTATGATGAAATCTTTCAGAGCAACTGAAAACGTCTTACGTCTTTATTAATTAAATTCATTTTAAAGTAAACCAAACCAACGTCTATCAATCAGTGCAGTACGAATGTGTTAGTTTTGAATTGGAATATTTTTCTTAGTCAGCAATTATAACCAGATGGCCCCAAATGCTTCCTGTCTAAGCATCTTTGAAGGTTAGCAACAGCGCTTATCAGTTCAAAAAATGTCGAAATGCATTAAGTAATTTTTACTTTCTTCTATATTCAATAGAAGAAAGTATTGGATTCGTAAAAATTTTCGACCTCGGGTTTTTGATGGATTTACACGTTTTGAGAGGTGTAGAACACGATTTGACCATTTTTAGAAAATGTCTGTCTGTGTGTGTGTGTGTGTGTGTGACAAAATTTTGTGGCAACTGTATCTCCGGAACTACTGCACAGAATTTCATACAAATTGGTATGTAGTTGCACCTTGACATAAATTAGTGCCTATCAACTTTTGGTAAAAATCGTCTCACAGGTTGCGTTGCCATCCCGCTTTTTCTAAATTTTTAGCATGGTGATATAGGGCAAAATTTTGTATAAATGTGCATAAGGAGAATTATTTTTTTGTAATCATTATGAAATTTACAAGAATTATTTATAATAGAGATAGTCAACTGGGAAAATTTTTTTGCATGTGTAGGAGCCTCGTGAACCCCCCTGGGGGGAAGTCCCCCCTCGAAGGGAGTAAATTTTCAAGATGGGTTTCTTTCGAAAGGTCTCGTCAATACCTTTAAAACGAATGGTTGAACTATAAATCTGTGATAATTTAAACAAAGTTATCGATTTTTTTTACTTTTTACGAAAAAAAAAAAAAAAAAAAAACGCAAAAAAAATCTTTTTTTTTTTTTTTTTTTTTTTTTTTAACGAAATTTAACCAAACTTGGTATTTAGTTGGCTCCTGACATAAACTGGTGCTGATTAGATTTGGGGATCAATCGCACAACAGGAGGCGCTGTGATCGTATTTCGTCTAAATTTTTAACATGGTAGTATAGGACAAAATTTCGTATAAATGTACATAATCAGAGTTATTCTTAACCTGTGATTGTAAAATTGATATGAATTATTGCTAATAGTAGTAGTCAATTAGGAAAAAAAAATTGTGCATGTGGGGGCATCGCTCCCCCCCCCCTGGGGGGAAGTACCCCCCGGGGTGGTGTAAATTTTGAAGATGGGTATCTTTCGAAAGGTCTCGTCAATACCTTTAAAACGAATGGTTGAACTATAACTATGTGATAATTTAAAACAAAGATATCGAATTTTTTTACTTTTAACGAAAAAAAAACTTGGATTTTTTTTTTTTTTTTTTTCTTTTTTTTAATATTGTTACTGAGTGAATTTGTATAGGAAAATATAGAAGAAAGTCTTGTGGTGGCCACAACATACTAGTTTAAATGTGAATTTGAATCTCAAATTGTAATCTGCGCTTTAAATAATAAACTTGGCAGTTAGTTTGTTTTCTGATTAAAAAAAAGTAATCCATAACTTTAGATGAATTAGTTATTTAAATAAATTAATAAGAAAAAAAAAAAAAAAAAAAAAAAAAATGGTTTTCAATTGGTTTCCAGGATCATGCATGCATGTTTAATTTAAATTTTTATGACAGCAAATATATGAAAAAAAAGAAAAGAAATGCGTGCTTATATAATTTAATTGTAAAAAAATAAAAAAAATTAAAATTAAAATTAAATTAAAAAATAAATAAATAAATATAAATTTTAAAGCACATATTTATTACAGTAATAAATGCACCAAAGAACCGGTAATTATAATAAAAATCTTTGTAAAGAAACGCAATAATTGAATTAAAAAAAACTGGCAACATTTGTTTCTGGTGATACACGGCTCTTCATTTGGTGAACAAAGTAGGCACGAGTGTAGCAAAACACTTCTCTTACACTCGTGTCCACTTTTGTTTGCCTGACTAAGGATAATAGTGGTGACATCTGTTGCCTTTTTATTTTATTTTAATATCTTATTATTTATTTATTTATTTTTACAGTAACAAACGATTCAAAGAACCGTTATTAATAATAAAAATCTTTGTAAGAAAACCCAATAATTAAAACAAAATACTAGCAACATTTGTTTCGAGTGGAAATAATACCATGGCTCTTCATTGGGTGAACAAAGTAGGCACGAGTGCGGCAAAGTACATTTGCTACACTCGTGTCCACTTTTGTTCGCCTGACTAAGGGTCACTGTTGCTTTTTTTTCCCGATTTATGGTAACTTATTATTTTATTCTTCAGAGTCAGAACTCCGTACTTTAATAGTTTTTAAATCTCTTTTAAGGGGATGACGAAATTGAAAATCGTACTTTGAAATTAGCGTCTTAGATTTCTTAAAGTTTACATACATATGCTTTGAAATGTATCAATACTAAGCATATTAAAATTTCTGGAAAACTATTTAAATATGTTAAAAAAAAAAAAAAAAAAAATCAAATAAAAAATTTTCAAAAGATTTTAAGGGTTTTATGCGATTAATATTTTTAATAAATTCTCCCCTTACCCTGATTTCATTGTATTGTAATATATCAATATATTCGAAATAAATTAGGTTTTTACTTTGTGCATTGGTTGGTGAGTTTTTTTTTTTTTTTTTTTTTTTTTTTTGTTAAAAATACTTTTATGTTTGACTCTAAAATTTAGCACACAAGTACAAAATACTTTTCAAAAAGTAACTTCTCAATCAATCCACAAAGTTATACCCAAATATGTTTAGAAATTTTGATAAATTACAATAATGTAAAATCGAGTGTAAAATTTAAAAATTATGTTGCATGGAATATTTATTTATTTATTTTATTTCAATAGTTTATGAGAAATTTTAATGTACTTAATACTGATACATTTCAATACTTATGTATTAAATCACGACATTAAGGAAGAAATTTCAAAGAACGATTTTCAGTTTTTACCATCTCCTTAACTCTGATTTAAATATTTTTTTTATTGAATGTTCTCTATATTGCATACTTAAATCAGAAACTTTTTATTTCAATATTTTATCTAGTCACTTGCAACGTTACATATATTTATATAAAAAAAAACTTAACACAGTTTAGTAAACGTTTTGAAATTTAACATTTTGAAACAAAATTTACAAAGAATATAATATTACATAGAACAAAATATATATTTATCTTATCAAAATCTTATATTTGCATAGAACAAAAGTAATAAAAAGCTTATCATAGATTTATTTTTAATGAAAACGGATCGGCTGAGTGTTTCTCACGCTGTACTAGAAATCCTAAATTTATAAACATAGTCTAAGAATCAAATGCTTGTAAAAATTTAATTGAACTATAAATACAGTGGGTAATCAATTGTTATTATTATTATCATTATTTTAAAACAAATACTGGATGAAATGGTCTTGAACTTCTAATATGCAAAGAACATTTAAAAACTGATATTTTCCACTATCGATTTAGTCAAGAGTGCAATTAAAGAAGCAACCACAAATTGGAGAAAAGCACAAATACTTTGGATCACACGATATCATGAAAAGCTATCGATGACTTGTAACCTTAACACGCTGCATATATTATAAACAATGTGTATTTTTTTTTTTTTTTTTTTTTTGCAAGGGGGGGGGGGAGCAAGTTTCTTTTTTTTTTTTTTTTTTTTTTTTTTTCTTATAGCAAGAATGGAATTCAATAAAATTTTACAAAACTTACAGAAAAATTGACAAAATTTTAACAAAACACAAAACACAAAAAATATATTATTCTAAAGCACACATTTATACGTGTAATATTCGGTGAGATATGAGCATTTATAATAAATATTTTATTTACTGCTTTTGTGGGAAAGATAAAAATTTTCATCACATTAGTTAAAAGCTAGATATATTCGGCAATTTATATCGAAAGTTCATTTCAATACAGGAAAAATTAAGCAAGTTGTTGCGAAAAAATGGGGCAGATTTTAGGTATATACAGGTTTGAAAATTCATAAGGGTTTTTCACATGCCAAGCATTTAATTGGAAGATTAAATTTTTTCAACCATGTTTCAAAATTTCTTCTTTGTGAAAAAATACTTCTGGACTTGTAACTCTAACATACTTTTATTTATTTAGTACGATCTGTGAGCTCATAAGGAGATTTTCACAAAAATGACCTTTTGTAACATGGTTTAACATATCTAAAATCTGGCTCGTTCTTTTACCAATAATTTACTTAATTTTTATTCCATTGAAATAAACTTTTGTATAAGTTACCCAAGATATCTGGTTTTCGACTTACGTAATAAAAAAAATTCTACCTTACACGCACGCTCAGAAAAAATAAAATAAATAAATAAATAAATAAAAATTAATGTAAATGCTCAAATCTCCTCGAAAATTACACATATGAATTTTATGTTTCAGAATAATGTTTCTTTAATGTTTTATCAATTTTTCTGCAAGTTTTGTAAAATTTTGTGAAAATTCCTTCTTGTTATAAGCAAAAAAATTGCCAAAAATGTAATAATAATATATATATATATATATATATATATATATATATATATATATATATATATATATATATATATATATATATATATATATATATATATGCCTAAAAAATTGTGTATTTCAGATACAAAAAACTTACAAACATTGTATATAGTAAGAGCAATAATGTGTTCAAGTTACAAGTCATTTGTAGCTTTTTATGACACAGGGTGATCCAAAATATTTGTGCTTTTCTTTAATTTATAGCTGGTCCCTTAATTGAACTTTGGAATAAATCGATAGTAGAAAATGTGAGTTCTTAAACGTTTTTACATGTCTGCATTTCAAAATCATTTAGTCAAGCATTTTTTTTTAATCAAGATAAAAAAAAGTGTAAAAAAAATAATAATAATAGTTTGATCACCCTCTGTTGCTACAAAACCAAATTAAATATTGGATGCATAGAAATTAACATTGATAAAATGTAAGGTATCACAATAAATAAATAAATAAAATAAAATAAAATAAAATAAAATAATAGTCATAACCAAATCACTATTGGCCCATTAAGGGCCCTCTTCACTCACCGCCGCTGGAAAGCGAAGCTAATGTTATTCTATGGGAAATTTTTCTTTACAAATAACTTATTAACTAATACATATTTTTTAATTCTATTTTCACATTCTGAAAATTTCAAGCTGTTAAATTGAAAGACCTTTTTTAAAAAATTATTTAATTTTTTATATTTTATTTTGAAGCTGCAAAATACGAATTTTCGATATGTGAAATTTTTTCATTTTGCAATTTCAAAATAAAATATTAAAAATTAAAAAATACATTTTTAAAAAAGTTCGGTCAATTTAACAGTTGGGAATTTTTTGAATGTGAAAACAGAATTTAAAAATATGTATTAGTTAATGAGTTATTTGTAAAGAAAATTTCCCCATAGAATAACATTGGCTCGGGCTTCCGGCGACGGTAAATGAAGAGGGCCGTTAATGGGAAAATATAAAGGGCCAACAAAAACACCCGGAGTAATATAATTATTTATGTTTGCCACAACTGGCCCACTGAAGGCTTCCAGGAACAATACGAAAAAATTATGTTTGCTATCAGGTGGCCCGACACTGGCCCACTAACGATTTTTAACCTATTGTTGGTTGCCATCAGTGACCCACAACCTTTTTTTAACCGATAGCTCGCTGCCAGCAATGACCCATCAGTGGCCCACTGACTTATTCCGATCGTACTGCAGGCTGCCAGCAGTGGATCGGCCGAATGCGGCCATCTGATGGCCGGCGTACCATATTCCCTTCGGCACCTTAACTTTTGCCACCAACGGGCCAGCAGCTGTTACTGTTGGCAGCCAACACTTGGCCTCGTGTTGGCCATCATCCCAGGTTTTGCTGGGTTGTTAACGTGAACACTGTTAACGTGAATTACTCTTAACGTGAACTGTTCCCACAATCCCCGTCAAAATGAAGATTAGTTTAGTTATATGAAGATTAGCTACTGATAGCATAAACTACTGATAACATGAACAAATTTTTTGTCCCCGTTGAGATTCACGTTAACGTGGTTCGACTGTATATTCATATGTACGTATGTGTGATGCTTAAATTTTTGTGAGTATATATGAATTTATATGTATGCAGCGTTCCTAACTTTTATAATTTATTCACGAGCATTTTTAGCCCCGCCTTCTTTTCGCACCAGAAATTTTAAAGATTATTTCTCTTTAATATGTGACAACGATTAAATAAGAAAAAAATCATTTTTCAAAATTTCCGGTATGAAAAAGTGGTGGGGCTAGGAGTGTTTGTGAATAAATTATAAAAGTTGGGAACTCTGCATGTATGGTATATCATACTTGCCAACATCCTAATTAATATTCCGTAGAACCGGTAGCCACGCCTTTTATTTCACACCAATATATTTTTAGAGTAGTATTCTTCTTATTTAATCGTAACTGAATGGCATTCAGGGTAAAATTTTAGAGCTTAGGGAATTTGTACAAGAGCATGCTCCTGATATTATTTTACTACAGGAAACCAAATTACGACCTGGTATGACCCTTAAAATTCCAAATTATATTGTTATTAGAAATGATTTCATCAACCCTGTTAGTCCACTGGCCATTCAAGGCACTGCTATTTGCATCAAAAATAATCTAAATTTTCATCAGGTAACTATCCCTAATCTGAACGTTGTCAATGCCACTGGCATTACGCTTATGGTTCCTAGTTCCCCCCTTTGACTTTTTTCTCAGTTTATGTTCCTTGTAATGAGAGCGCAGTTGATATTAACCCGTTAGTAGTCGCTATAGACAGCGCCACCTATTACAAATTGCTCACTTCTTATTTAACTGTCACCAATAATTTTAAGAAGTGATGTGATCGACGTTTCTTCGATTTTATTCGCTTTTCATGTATATCAAATGCCACTTCTAAAATTTTTGGTGGCTATTGAATAAAAAAATATGGCAACACTGAAAGATGGGCGGCAAATTGACCAACTAGCGACTAATAAAGGGTTAAATCTGATTTACTTGCATTACTCAGATATGACGCGAACACCATTCTCCTTGGTGATTTTAATTCCCACCATCCCTCTTGGAATTGTAATGCCTCGAACTCTTATGGTACAGCTATTCATGACCACATCCTTCTTTTCGATTATGCGGACATCCTTTTTCCGGACACCTCTACCCACCACTATGGCTTAAGTAGTAGCACTATTGATTTCGGTCTTTTTAATGGTTTTAATTTTGATAAAAACATTACTTCTCTGGCTGAATTGAGTTCTGATCATAATCCAATCAAAATTAATATTCAAATTCGTCTCCTCCTGATTCCCCCCAAAATTATTTCTCGTACTAATTGGACTCAATTCACTAACTTTATTAACGATATTCCACCCTCCCTACCCACCATCAATAGCACCAATGACATTGATATCCTGATAAACTCCATCACTAATGATATTAAGAGTGCTATTGACTATGCTACTACTTCCAAACCTGCTAATGATTTTTTTAAATTAGACCCGCACGTCCTCATTCTAACTACTAATAGAAATAGGGCCAGGAAAATTTAGCAACGTACGCATAGAATTCAAGATAAAATTATTCTCAATAGAGCTCAACAAGATCTTAAAGATTATCTTAACAAAAAACGCAATGACAGTTGGAAAGAATTCCTTGAATCCCTGTCTCCAGAGAATAACTCCATCTGGAAAGCGGCCAGGAGATTTAAGAGCTCCTTTGAACCAATGCCCCCTATCCTTATTCCAAATTCCCAGAATTATGCGTACACTAACGAGGAGAAGGCTAATGCTATTGCTATAAACCTCGAGACACAATTCCAAGGCAACCCTATTGATAGAGATGAAACTGAGAGAGAAGTCAATTCTACTGTTAGGAATAACCCCATTCCTCCATCTGATTTTTTGGTAACCCACGCTGATGTCATCCGCGAAATCAAAAAACTTAAAAATAAAAAAGCCCCAGGCATCAGCGGAATCACTAACGACGCCCTCAAGAATCTACCATTCACTTATATTCCAAAAATCACCCATCTGTTCAATAATATTTTTAAATTTAATTATTTCCCCTTTTATTGGAAAACTGCAGTGATTGCTCCGATACTAAAACCTGCCAAACCCCCCGATAGGGCTTCGAGTTTTCGTCCAATTTCCCTACTGAATGTTCGTAGTAAATTATTCGAAGCCTTTATTGCTCAACAAATTAATTCTCATATAGCAGAAAATAATATTATGATCCCAGAACAATTTGGGTTCTGTAATGGCCTTTCAGCCCCACACCAGGTCTACAGATTAGTTGAGCACATTACCACCGGCAAAATTCGGAAGCAATATACTGCGGCAGTTTTTCTCGACATCGAAAAGGCATTTGACAAAGTTTGGACTTCTGGCTTAATTTTTAAACTTATTAATAATAACTTTCCCACTGCTCTTATTAAGTTAATTCATAGTTACCTACTTGACAGGAACTTCCACGCGAAAGTGAAAGACACTCTTTCACGGAACTTTTTTGCCCATTTCGGCGTTCCTCAAGGCTCCAAAATTAGTCCTAAATTATTTAATCTTTATATCAATGATATACCTAGATACCCTCATACCTCATTGGCTATTTTTGCAGACGATACCTGTATTTTCGCTTCAAGCGTCAATAGGCGTTATGCTATTTCGGCAATCTCCCGTCACCTTAAAATTTTGGTTCACTGGTTTTATAAATGGAGAATAGCATTTAACACTACCAAAACTGAAGCTATTCTTTTTTCACGTGGAAGAAATGCAATGACAACTAATATTCGTGATAAGTTCCAAATTAGCCTCGGCGCCACCCCCCTACCATGGTCACAGGGCCTGATTAAGGGGGAAGCTCGCTCATACCGGAATATTTTTACAATTATTTTTTACTTCATGTCATAGAATTTCCACGCTTTGACGAGGAAATATTTTTTATAAAAAATGAACGGTGTAAAACAATCCAATTTTCTCACCGGTATTAGACACCAGAATTCTTTTAAAATAATTTTTAATGAAAATTTTCTGTTTATTATAGCAGGAAAGTATTTGTTAAAAAATAACGGTGCAAGTATAAATAATGTGTGAAGAGCGAGCTTCCCCCTTAATCAGGCCCTGCATGGTCAAATCACTGTAAATACCTTGGTGTTATTCTAGACCAATCTCTCACTTTTGAACAACACATACTCACCACGTGTAAAAAATTCCGTGCAGCTAAAAGTAAATTACTTCCCCTCTTAGCTCGGAATAGTAAATTAAACTTTAAAAACAAATTGCTCTTGTACACTTCCTACTTACGACCCATCCTCACTTATGCATGTATGGTATGGTCATATGCTGCCAAATCGCATATCAAGTTACTCATTAGGGCTCAAAATTCAACTATTCGGCAAATTCTTGATATGCCTTGGTACGTGAGAAATTTTCACATTTATAAAGAAATTGAAACTCCAAAACTTAATGACTTCATCCAATACTTAAATATACAATTCCATTTGGCTCTTGAATCACTAGATAACTCTGCTTTGAACACACTCGCAACATATGACCATAATGATCCTCTGAATAGGCGCAGACCCAGAGCGGGCCTCAGTCTAAACTCCAACCTTTAAACTTTTTTATGTTAACTTCTTTATCCTTTCACTTTTCTATCGCCTTCGGACATTGACTTCTCTTCGGAGATTATACCTTGTCCTCGTCCTTGTGCTGTCTTGTATTGTGTTTTATTTTTGTCCTTATGTTAAAAAAAAAAAAAAAAAAAAAAAAAAAAAATCAAAAATTGTGTTTTTAAAATACCAAAAAAATTAAAAAACTTTGCTCTCTAAAAAATAAAAAATATTCTTACTATCCCTAAAATTTCTCCTAGTAGTGTAATGCTGTACTTAACCTTCCTACTCATTTTTATTATTGTGTTTCCACTTTCCATAAGCTCTAAAATTAATTGTTATTGTATTTTTGTGCATTTTATGCCCCCCCCCTTTTTCCATTGCAGTGAATTGTTGTTCGGGACTCTCACTCCGTTAGTTTCCACATCTAGGTAAAGGAGGATGCGTGACGCTGTCACAGGTGCCTCCCAACCATTCCATCCTAACTTCCTAACTTCCTTTGGAGAATATTGCTCTTCAAATTGACTGGTGGGAAAAAAAGGCGTGGCTAAGGATACTACGGAATATTAATTAGGATGCTAGCAAGTATGGGTATATACACTTTACTTATATGCATTTGTTCTGCATGTGCATATTAACAAGTTGCTTATTTTAACTTAATTATTATTATACATAAATAACAAAAATTTTTTAACGGTTTAAATGCATTCAAAATATATTCAATTCTTATATTTATATGCTTCTTAACGTGAATCCTTCCAAAAGCATGTGAAACATACAAAAATTTTGAAAATATTAAATCAATGTGATTCTGTTTATAATTAGACAATAAGAAAATACACGTACTTGAGGTATTGGGTCTTAGTTTTCCAATAGTTTTCAACTTTTTTTTTTCACTCCAAAGATCATTATCATACACTACTACCCAAAGCAGTATAACTTAGTTTTCCATTATTTCTTATAGATTAGAACAAAGATGAAAATCAATGAAAGTAATGTCACTGTTAATCTCTATCAGTTGTTTTAGAAAATACCAACTAAGAGTTCATATTCGTTCCAACCACAATTTGCTTTGTAAGCTTAAGAGATTCATTGTGAAGCTTTTTTGTATATTGTTTTAAAAAATACATATGTTTGAAATCGCTTTAAAACTAGAAAGACTCTTGAAAAAATATTTCTTCAATGAAATAGAATATTTCTTAAATTTCTTAAATTACGTTTTAGGAGAATACAAAGTATTTTTCTTCATAAAAAGAAAGTTAAAAATGAGCTTAAAAAAATCATGTTTTATTTGTAAGAAAACTGTCAGATGTAGTTATATACACGTATCTATATTATTTATGTATATGTTAGCATCCATGTTTATAAACTACGATTTAGTATATAGTAATTTTAGTAAAACTTAATATATTTTATTAAAAATTGTGTTTAAAAAAAAAAAAAAAAAAAAAAAAAAAAAAAAAGATTGTAATTAATAATTTACCTAAAACAAATAAAGCTTTTTTTTTTTTCTTTCCTCATACATAATGCTATTCGTGTACAATATAGCAACGAAAACTATAAGAATACATTTTTACAAACCATCGATCATTATTATAGCAATACATATATATCCCAGATGCCATGTCTTTCGCCTTTTTAATGCAATTACTTCTTTATAGCCATTTCTATGGTAGTATATAATTGCAAAATTTTATTCTTTAAATAAAAATATTCTCTTCAGAAATAGCGATATTAAAAAAAAGCGTAAGAGTTGACAATTATTTTATATGTATTTGTTTTGCTTAGTTTTCTTTATAAATACATACAATTTTATAGCGAGAAATATTGTATAAAATTATAATAATAAAAATACTGTTGCCAAATTTTGAGACTTCAGTCAACTCCAATAGTTTTAATTAGTGACATTTATGCTTTATAATAGATGAATAAACTTCGAAGTTACAATTAAAGTTTAGTGATCCATATTAAATAAACATAATCTTTAAATTTGGTAACAAAGTTGGAATTTAAACGTTTATAAATTATAAAATTTCAAATCGATCAGTACCACCCACATGTTTCTACTATACTTTGCTGTAAAATTAAGTTTATGGGGTGGCCTTTTTTTTTTTTTTTTTTTTTTTTTTTTCTGACTGTACTACTATACCCTCCTAAACTAGATGCCTGTCGCGTTGTTCGGAAGCTTGGCAACAGTTGAAGCAATAGACAGCGCCACCTGGTACAGATTGCTCGACGTTTGTATTCAACTGCCATCAAAAATTTTAAAAGTGGGATATGACATACATAAACAACGAATAGAATCGAAAAAACGTCTATTATGTATATCATAAATCACTTCTTAAAATTATTGGTGACAATTGAATATAAAACTCGCGCAATCTGTACTAGGTGGCGCTGTCTACTGCTTCAACTGTTGCCAAGTTTCCGAGCAACTCGACAGGCATCGAGTTTAGGAGGCTATTGTACTACAAACGATTAATAATGATTACTATATAAAAAAAGTGGAATTCAAAATAGTTACTTCTGTGAATTCTGTAAATATGTAAATTGAAGCATTATTCATTGAAAAGCTTTCAAAGACTTTCTTTTAAATTGTTTCTATGTTTATGATTAAGTATAATTATCCCATCTGACACTGAGTTTAATTTCTTTATTTTGTGTTCATTGTATGTTTTAAAAGCATTAACGTTTATGATTATTGCCACGAAATTTGGTTTTCAAATCGATAATTTAAAACAAAGGTACCTCTTGCCATTCTGTTTGTTCTTCTTTTCAGATTTTTTATTATCCGAGCATTACTTATAAATACCTTATATAGATTTGCATGTGAAATTGTTTTTAATGAGTTATCGTATGTGAACAAAAATGCATTGTCTTGATTTGCGGCTATTAATGAATGACCTATATCGAATACGATAAGTTATGAAGCGTTCTTTGGCTTTAAACATACTATAAACTTTATATATGTATTTGATTTAAGGCAAATATATTAAAGAAATAAGAAAGACAAACATGTACAAAAATCACAAACTAGCCTAAGAAATACATAATACGTTATAAAATTATAGCTTATATTAAAGCATATTACAAAAACTAAAATATTACATTTTTGCTGCAGTTTTATATATATATTGACCACCTATTATGTAAGAAGAGACTCACGCACATAGATAGTCTTGTTTTTATTACAAGTGTATGTGTAAAATTATTATATGTAAGAAACAAATTGAAACTTAAAATTTCATAAACTACAAACCTAAAGTGAATTTTCTTTTGTATCACGTGTAAGGGAAAGTTCTGTCATTGTGTGGCACCCAAACAGAGAGTCTGGACACGAAACCAAGCATTTTAATGTGATCCAAAGCAGTAGTCTGATGAATTCCAAGCTTGAAGCCCACTTCTATGGAAGTTAACGTGGGATTTGTCAATTCATACTGTAGCACTTCGTCATTGACACCTGATGCCCTTCCTGATCTGGGTTCATCTTTCAAAGAAAAATTACCTAAACAAAATTTCGCAAACCATCTTTGGCATGTTCGAGCTGTTACTATGTCCTCTCCAAGCACGTCACACATTTTTTTGTTGTCTTCTTCGCGTATTCCCTTTTTGGAACTCGTACAACATGCAATGTCTTAAGTGCACTTTTACTTCACCCATGGTCACAGTTCTACAAGTTTGAAAAAACTGACTAAAATATGAAAAAATGTGTGTAAATCACTAATCATACTCTAACCTAACTGTTTAAACAGGTTTCAGTCGATAATCGACAACGCTTAAAAGTGCACGTGTTCAAAAATGACAGCACTTTCCCTTACACCTAATAAATGAAACCTGTAGGTAATATTTAAAGAAGTAAGAAAGATAAGCGTGTAAAAATACCACATATTAGCTGTAGAAAACTGACAGATACAGTGCGACGCAAAAGTTTAGACAATGACGTCATTCATCTTTAAAATTTAGAATTAAGACGTCAGAATTACAAAAACATGTATATATATTTAAAATATGTTTTAAAATGATATAATCAAAAGACAATTGTTTGATTTGCTATAATTTTAATTTTTTTGATAAAAATAAAAATTTGCTTGTCGCAAAAGTTTAGACACGATTATGAGTTTCTGTGAATATTTGCTGGCATATGGAAATTTAAAATCGATGATGTCTCAGATTTTGAGTACTTAAGTTCTGCAAATGATAACGCTTCGTAGTCGACATGCCGCGAGCTAAAAAAATCTGGAGTGACTCCACTCGACTTTCCGAACATTGAGTAATTAACAGTTTTGTAGATAAAGTAAAGAAAGAGGAGAGATGAAGAGGAACAAAAGAGAGAAAACCACAATAGAGTGTTTGAGTATTTTTCTCCACATATTACACTATCTTTTATTTAACACTACTGAGCTTTGAGCCCATATAGAATATAATGATAAAGAATTTTTCGTTGTGTCCCTGTAAAAACCTATAAAATGCTAGATTCACCAAAATGCTTATAGTCAGTGCAAAAGTGATTTATAATATTCATATAAAATTTCAGCTCAATTGAATAAGGCGTTTAGATGCTACCGCACTTTTTAAAATTTGGTCCCATACGCCCTAATGATGAAGAATTTTTCTTTTTGTCCCTGTAAAAAAACTGTAAGTGCTAAATTCACCAAAATCTATACAGTTGGTGCAACTGTGACCTTTAATATGTGTACAAATATTTTTCTCAGATTATTGAAGAGTTTAGACGCTATCACACTTTTAAAAATTTGGCCCCATAGGCCATAATGATAAAGAATTATTCCTGGTGTCCCTGTAAAAAAAATATAAGTGCTAGATTCACCGAAATCAATAGGGTTCGTACTATGGTGACTTACAATATACGCACCAACATTCAGCTTATTCGAACGAAGCGTTTAGACGCTAGCATCTTCACTCAAAGACCTACACACATACATACATACATACAGTCGGTAACAAAAGTCTCCGAACACTAGCAAAAATTCCTATATAAAAAAAAGTACAATTAATATTGTTTTGTTAAATAAATCCTTGTCGAATCCCATTCTTAGACTGACTAAGAACAGGATTCGACAACGGAAAATTCTTTATCATTATGATCTATGGGCTCAAAGTTCAGTAGCGTTAAATAAAACATTGTGTAATATATGGAGGAAAATACTCAAACACTCTATTATGGTTTTCTGTCTTTGTTTGTTTAACAACTCCTCTTTCTTTACTTTATCTACAAAACTGTTAATTACTCAATGTTCGGAAAGTCGAGTGGAGTCACTCCAGATTTTTTTAGCTCGCGGCATGTCGACTACGAAGCGTTATCATTTGCAGAACTTAAGTACTCAAAATCTGTGACATCATCGATTTTAAATTTGCATATGCCAGCAAATATTCACAGAAACTGAATAATCGTGTCTAAACTTTTTCGACAAGCAAATTTTCATTTTTGTCAAAAAAATTTAAATTATTGTAAATCAAACGACTGTCTTTTGATTATAGAATTTTAAAACATATTTTAAATATATATACAGGTTTTTGTAATTCTGACGTCATAATTCTAAATTTTAAAGATGAATGACGCCATTGTCTTAACTTTTGCGTCGCACTGTACAATGCATTGACACGCTTTTATGTATATATGTTTGAATTGTATATTTTCGATATGTTAATTATAATTTAAATATTATATATAATTATGGTATTTTGTTTTATAATCTCCCACAAAAAAATAAAAAAAATAAAAAATAAAAATAAATAAATAAAAAAAAAATGGAAAATTACTATTGTTGTTAATTTAAATAAAATATGACGGCTTTTACAATTTCATAATGTTATTCGCCTGCATAGATACAGACAAATAATTAGTTATAAAAACTAATAGAATACATTGTTGCTGCAATTTGGTCAGTATTATTTAATTATATATGTTTATATTGATCATATCTGTACTGATAAGTATAAAGGATTTAAGTCAAAAAATGTCGATTTTTAGTTAAGTACATAGTCAGACCCAGAAAAAAAATTCTCTATCGATTGGTATAAAGGATTTAAATCCATGTTATTTAGTCTTTGAGAAAATCCATTGGTAAAAAATGATTCAAGTTAGAAATTTAGCATTAATCTTTGTATAAAATATTTCATTCATTTTTTTCCCTTTATTAAATGAAAGTTGACAATCACTGAACGTTATAGAGGGTATAAATCAACATAATCCCTTTTTCCTAATCGATTCTTCTGATTAGTTTTTAGTTAGTTTAACTTTATTTTTCGTCTCCTGAAAAATCAAGAATATAGACTTAATTCCTTTATACTTATTAGTGCACACAGTGTATCAGTATATATTCTGTAAGTACACAATCACAAGCACAGACGGTTTTGATTTTCATTTAAGTGTGTACGTAAAATTACTATATAAATTATTAGAAAAAAAAAAAAAACCATAATTTGAAATTTTATGAAATACGAACTTAAACCTAAGTGAATTTTATTTTCACAATAAATATCATATGTAATATTTCAAATATTCAAAAAAAAAAAAAAAAAAATTTAATTTAATTTATGTATCCTGAAATATGAATATAATATTTAAACATCATTCATTGAGAAAGTTTTTAATGACTTTCATCTAATTTTTTCTATGCTCACGATTTATCAACAATATTCCATTTCGCTCTGAATATTATTTTTACTTTGTTTACAACGGATCATTTAAAAGCTTTTATTTTCATAATAATAGTCAGCAATTTGTTTTCAAATGAATAATTTAAAACAAAGAAGCGTTTTGTCATTATCTTTTTTCTTTGCTTCAGATCATTTGTTTTCGAACATTGTTTATAGTTATTTTATATCCATTTGCATGTGAAATCTTGCTTAATGAGTTTTCTTATGTGAGCGCAAATGCATTGCATTAATCTTCGAATATTAATGAATGGACAATATCGAACCCAATAAGTGAATAATAACAAGCGTGCTTTTGTTTCGAATACATTAACATTTATTTATATATTTTATTCAAAGTTGTTATACTAACTGATATCAAAGAGAACTTTTACAGAGTTCAATATTTATTTTTAAAGAAATTTAAAATTTCATTCTATTATGAGAATGCTACAAATATAGTTTTATTTACTTATTTAATATTTTTACATCTTTATTCAATCGTATTAATTTTAAAAAATAGTACAGTAACAGAACTATGGTGTTGCATGTGCGTTGCCGCTTTGTTTGAAGCACTCGTGCCTACTTTGTCCGTTTGACGAAAGTTTGGGACAACTTTCGATCCGAAACAATTATTTCTATTTTTTGCGCTTTATGGTGTAAATTGTGCTTATTAGGGATTTTCTTTATTGCTTATTATGGATTATCATTAGGGATTTTATGTATAAATATATACCAGAGACCGCGGCTTCTTATGTTTTAAAAACTATTTTTAATGCATTTACATTTAATTTATAGCAACATTTCTATGACTGCATAAAAAAAGGTTTGAAAGGTTGGAGCCGATGAACCGCGATTTACTTACTATAAGTTTTGTTTCCATTATATTGTTATTTATGTGACATCAGAATTCTTTAATGAAATGAATGTACCGTAATTTCTGGTAGATACCCCGCAGGTTATAAAGACCAGTTTTGCACCAGAAATTTCAATTGATAACTAAATTTATATTTGTACGAGCTCTTCCTTCGAAATAGTATAGATTTCTCTATTAAATAAAATAACTGCTGGAGAAATGACGCATCTTACCTGCGGGTTATCTACAAGAAATTAAGGTATTTTATTCAATTATCGGGCTTAGCCAAACATAAAGTAAAAATATAATCATCCAAAAATCGTAATGCTGTAAAATACGAATATCCGCATTGCTTTAAGTACAAAATACTTTAAATTAGCCCTTTAGCAATCTGCTCCGGGCGTGTATTTTCGTCTCGCTATGCCGATGCGTTAACTGCCCATGGCAAGTATACACATCTAGAGTGTCTGGATTATTTCTCTCCATTCCATTCTAGGCACCCTATACACATCTTTCCTATATATATCCTTTGTATTACGCTGCTATTTTCACGGCTTTGTAAAGCAATTAAATGACCTTGACAGTGTTTTTGAAGGTTTTACTTATTTCAGAGACGATGTTAAGTGGGGGGGGGGGGGATCGGAAAGGGAATGTTTCTGGGATCGTGTACGCAAAACTACACGCGCCTGTGTTAAAAATGATAGCACTGGCAAACGAATCTCATAATATTTTGTCAGAAGGTAAGAGGTTCTCGTGATAACGTAATTTTTAGGGTATGAAAGTTGACGTAATTAATTTTTAGGGTATATTTTTATGTACATAATATATATATATATACCGTAATTTCTGGTAGATAACCCGCGGGTAAGGTGTGTCATTTTTTCACCAGAAATTTAATTTAATAGAGAAATCTATACTTTTTCGAAGGAGGAGCTCGTACAAATATAAATTTGTTTATCACTTGAAATTTCTGGTGCAAAACTGGATTATATAACCTGCGGGTTATCTACCAGAAATTACGGTAATAATAGTGTAGTTTTTTGAAGAAGACTGGTCTTTCTTTATGTGCACAAATAAGGACCTTCACCTTAAACAACAGCCTCCGTAATGGACGTCTCAATTGTGGACGCCAGGCCTGAAAGTGTTAATATTTTCATAAGCATATAGATTTCTTTAATGACTATCCCCCCCCCCCTAATATTTAACATATAATATTTTATTTTATTTTTATTAATCTTCATTTCTATCTAATGCTGAGTTATAAAATAAATATATCTAGAATCATGAAAATATACACAGAAATGTTTGAACAAAATAAGAATAATACATATCTTATGAAATAAACAAAAAAAAATAGACTTAAAATATTTTCCTCCAAGTAGAACTTTGCAAATAGTTTTTCTTTCATATCCTTTACCATAATTTAACTTTAGAGAATGATTTGAATTATCCATGGCAAATTAAAATATTTGTTGTTTAAAATGTACCTGACTTTTTTTTTCGTAAAAATAAAGGTGTCCTGGATTAGACCTGTTTATGATATATACTGTGAAGCAGACATAATCCGGCAGCACCCCATAAACCGGCACTAAATGACTTTTTTATATTTTTTTTATTTTGACCTCAGCCCATAAATCGTAGTAGTACTCAACTTGTTATTCGCAGCATGCTGTTTTATAGTTTACTGTCGCAGTGATTGTTGTTAGGAGAGAAAGTTGCCAAGGAATTGTAAACTAGACCCATTGCAAAAATACAGTCCATTTGAAAAATACAGTCTATTGCAGTCATCAGGATGCCTTTACTGAAGAAAATTTTTCAAAAGAATAATTAAGGATGAATATTTTCAAAAAATAAATACACAGCGTTATTTCACATTTAATGATATTACAATAATCCACGGTGAAACGTTGAAATTGTCGAATAAAATTGGGGAGAGAGCGAATCTAATTTCGTATGTTCTGTACGGTGATCTGGAGCAGTTCTGTGTTCCTTTGACTGCAATGGACTGAATTTTTGAAAGGGATCTAGTTTACAATTCCTTCACAACTCTCTCAATTATAAACGATCACTGAAACAAGAAACTATACAACACATGCTTGTCATCTTTTATGGATCGTTAATAAAGATTACGGATTTTCATTTCATTTAATTGTTTTACGGACTAGCACGATTTTTTTTTTCAGGTTAATCTGAATCAGGATTAAGGCAAAAATGCCAAAAAGAAAAAAGAAATTTTTGTGTCGCTTCTCCAAAACCAAAAGTCATTAATAAAGGAGGTTTTTCCTATTCCTGATAACGAAAGTCAAAATAAACGCGACCACCCGAAATCTCGGTAAACAATTATTATAATGACTTGGAAATTATGATTTTATCAAGGATAACCCATTATTGAACGTGCATATGTTAATCGGTCAACAACAAACTAAAAAACAAGAAAGAATGAAACAAAGGAAATTGACTAACTTATTTAATAGAATGTAGCATTGTTAAATTTCTTATCTTATTGACATTAAACGAGTTTTAATATCAATTTATTTTTATAATTATTATTACTATTTGCGCAAAAATAAACGATCTGTACAATTCATAGAAGAGAGGGATGCCAGAGCCTCGAGAGGTTGGACTTCTGCCTGTTGGTCCGCGGGAGGTAAACGATCTGTCCAAGTATCTTGGACTAACTCTAGATGCAGAGTTAAGATTCTCTAAACACCTTGAAAATATTTCAAATAAAGCAATGAAAAAGCTTAACATCCTCAAAAGACTTTGTGGTGCTTCCTGGGGATCTAGTCCAAAAACTCTCAAGAATACCTACACTTCTATCGTCAGGCCTATTCTCGAATATGCAGCACCCATATGGGCATCGGCAAGGCCTACTGTTAAAGAAAAGATCGACGCTATTCAATACAGGGCCTCTAAAATCATCACTGGAGCTGTTTCATCAACGGATAACATCAAAATTGAAAAGGAATGTGGCCTTGCCCCCTTGGAAAGCAGAAGAAAATTAACAACCATTAAATTTACCAACAAAATCCAAACCCTTGCTGATCGCCATATCTCAAGTAGAACCTTTAGAGCGTGGAGTGGAAATTGCAGGCTGAAGAGATCCTCGACCCTCCAACATGACCAAGATATCAGGAATGATATCAACCTCAAATATGAGACCTTCAAAATTTCCAAAGAGCCTTACAACATCCTGTGCCCTCTCCCCCAAACAAAAATCTATTTAAATCTCTTACAACCTTGTACCAAGAAAGATCCCACCACAATAATTAAAGAGAAAGGCGACCATACCATTGAAGTACTCACGACCTCAAATCAAGATCTGACGATCGCCTACACAGATGGCTCTTCTGACTCTAATCTCGATAGAGGAGGAGCAGGTGTCTTTTTCATCGAACCAGACGGAGCGGAGGAATGCCACGGTATTCCTGTTGGGAAAATCGCCTCCAACTATACATCCGAGCTCGTCGCCATCAAATGTGCTCTGGAGATTTATCTGTCTAAGGAGGACCAGAGTTCCAAAGGCATCATCATATTCTCAGATTGCAGATCAGCATTGCAAGCGATCCAGAAGGGCAAATGTCAACTCAGCCATCAGATCATTGAGCTCACAAACAAAATCATTGCTGCCCAGAGATCCTGCATCTTGCAATGGATACCGGCTCATGTAAATATTTTCGGTAATGAGAAGGCCGATGAGCTCGCAAAGGCTGCACGTAATTCTCCTCAGCCATCCAAATGTCTAACCCTCGTTGACGCCAATGCCGTCGCTGGCCGAAGACTAATCGGTCAACAAGTTAAACGAAACTCCATTCCGGAATTGAACTGTGATAGAGCCTTATCAACTATTTTAACCAGACTGAGGACAAACCATTTAAAGGGGATGAGGATTTCTGAGGACGGGCAGCGTAGTTACACCAACTTTTGTCCTCACTGCCCAGAGGACATCCCACTGTCTCCCCAACACATCTTCAGCTGCCCAGCAATCCAGGCCAAACTTCTTAATATCGGCTCTGAAGACCCAGTAGACCTACTTTATACAGATAGGGCTGTCGAGGTTGCTAAAGCTGTCTTCGACAGCTTCGGAGCCATCTAATTGCACTTTCATAGACACGACATCATCATCATAAACGATCTGTATTACTGTTTATATATGTTATTTTAAATTTTTTAATTTATTTCAAACGTTATTTGAATTGTTCTCGCTTTTCACAAGGCTTTGAACACATTTTTTTTTTTAACTATTTATATGTATATATATATATATATATATATTTCTTTAGATGCTGTGACTGCATGCTTGCCAACCATCTCATTATGAAGTGTAGTACTTTTAGTCACCGCCTTTTTTTGTACACCAGTAATTTTTTAGAGTAATTTCATTCTTATTTAATCGTAACACTATTTGAAGAGAATTGCTCTAAATATAAAGTCCTGTGGGAAAAGGGGCGTATTTTCAAGGGGCGTGAAAAAGTCTACGCTTATTAATGAGATGGTTGGCAGTCCTGTGACTGATATATGATTTCGATATACATTTTCGGAACTCTTATAATCCGATACCGTAATCCGGCAATGTCTGTTTCACACCGATGCCAGATTATCGATGCTTCACACTTTATATATGTATGTATTCTACGAACTCTCTTTATACTTAGTATAAAATATTGGTGAAATTATATAAAGGAGACAGATATTAAGAACATTGTTTGTAAACATTTTAGATGTGTGACGTACTTAATTTACTGTGTTAGAACCGTATATAACAGAGAGCGCTATCACAGAAAAAAAAAAAAATCTCAGCTATAAACACTACACCACGCTTTAATTTCACTATCATAAAACATAATAAAAATATTTTAAACTAGAATGAAAAATTATGTTGTTGCCATTGATTACTATCCATAACAGCACATAATTTTCAAATAACATCCTTAGAATGTCACATGGATGAAAGGAACGTCGATGGACATCATACAGATATTGTCGGGAGGAAATGTGGACAACTGTGTTGTTAGAGAAGGTAGGTGAGGCAAAGGTGGCCAGTATTCTCGAGGTAGCCCACCCACCTAAAAGAGGTTTCATTTAATTTATAATTACAAAATAGTGCTACTGCATTGGGAATCTTGTATCTCCAAGGTATATGATTAAATTTAAAAGTGATTATCTTGATCGACCGCCATTGTATGCAGGGAATTCACTTTAGAAAAGTAGTCGTTCTAATCTCTAGGTGAGAAGATATTTTAATAAACATGTGTTTACATTCTTGGAACTCGAGCTGTGGTATGTTTCCTGAAAACTTATTTCTGTCTCTTTAACAACATTAACTTCATTTTTAATAAATTTTTCAGATGATAAATTTAATGCCGTGCAAATGGCGACCATGGGAATGTTCTCAAGGTGGCCCAGTTTTCGTACAACCTTGTAACAAGTCAGCCAACTTAGCAAATAAATACGCAAATTAATGTAATAAGTGTAACTTTCCGAAATTTCTGTTTAATTATCTAAGAAAAAAAACCACTTGATAATTTATTCTCCAACAATTTCCACACTGTTGAGAATTACAGAGATCTCCCAAAAGAAGTCAATGAATCCCAGAATAAAATTCCTGAAACACAAAATGCACAAAAATGGCTTGAAGTCTTTTTGTGTTAAAAAATAAAATGAATAAGAAGAAAAACATGAAAAATAACAAAAGATCGTCTTAGACACAATTTAAAAGTGCTTTCAGTATATGGACCACCTTTGAAACTTTATGCGCCAAGGGTGGCACACAAGGTACAATTTTGAAATTGAATTATAAAAATATCTAAATTAAACTTTACCTAGACAATTATACTTGATATGTGTAAGAGATAAATGTAGCATTTTATGATAAAAATTCCAGCCACATATACCAAATCAGATAGTTATAAAAAAGTTCTCAAATCTTATCTATGTCCACGTTTTGTTCACCTACCTTAATACTTTCCCACTGTACATATTCTATGCATTGTTCAACTTCAAATATTCTTTGGTTACTTTATCCTACAACAGACAGACAGAAGGACAGATAGACTAAATGATTTCAGAATCCTTTAACATTGTTAGAAAGAAATAATACTTATATATATATATATATAGTATTATTTAATCGTAGTTACGAGAGAATTACTTTTCAAATTATAGGTATGAAAAAAAATGGTCTATTAATTACACTAAATAAATTATAAAGGTTGGCAACTTTGCAAAAGAGATAAAGCAAATGTGGTGAAATAGCGTTTCGTAAAAATATAATTTTGTTTGTAACTTAGAATTTTTGGTGGAAAGTTAATTTATCTCACCAGCGGATAATACGAAGGAAATTACATTAAATATTAAAAACTCTAGATTTACACACACACACACACACACACACATATATATATATATATATAAATCTAAATAGAATGAAAAAATAACATCAACAAATGTAACTGAAGAGGAGCGAAAGAAAAATGGAGACAAAAGTATCTAAATGGCAGGGGGGCAATATATATATATATATTTAAAGATTAGGAAGAAAATATTCATTTAAATCAATCTACATATCAAAAGCATTCATTTATGCATACAGAAAAAAATTGCTTTTGATTATTGTGTTTAACGGTGTAACAACATATATGTACAAATATGACAGTGAATTTCATTAATGAAAAATTTCTCCTTTGTCAACGATTCGCTCTATCTTTATCATGTTTAACTAGAGCGAAAAGGAAAATAATGCTCCGCGTTATTTTTATTTTCATATTGTTTTAAAATTGTTTTAAAATTTTATTTGATTAAGCATTTCGCTGTCCTTTAATAACAACCGCTTTGAAACATTGAAAGCTTTTTTTGGTAATAGAATATAAACTTACGGTGCGTAACAATATAATTGTTTGAAATGACAGAATTTTATTTTACATAAATAAATGAAACAAATTTTTCATGTGTGCATTTCTCTTTCTTTAAAAATAAACTTTTGGAATTTAAAGTTATTGAATAATCAGAAATGCATTCTTTAGAAGATTTTTTTTTTTTTTTTTTAATCTTTAATGATATATTTTATTTAAAAAACTTGTTTATAATTAAATGTGTTCCTTTTTGTTAATTTATGTGATGCTCTATAATAAAAAAAATATTGATTTTTATTTATGTTTAATATATATTTACAATTAAGAATTTTTAAATATATAAAAAATACATTAAAAATGTATAAATTAAACATAAATGAATTAAGTATCAACATTTTTGTTCAAAATATATTATTTAAATGCTTAAAAAATTAAAAATTTTAATAATAATACCTTCCTTCTCTTATATTCAACGCACACACACATATATATATATATATATATATATATATATATATATATACAGTCGGTAACAAAAGTGTCCGAACACTAGCAAAAATTCCTATATAAAAAAAAGTACACTTAATACTGTTTTGCTAAATAAATCCTTGTCGAATCCTGTTCTTAGACTGACTAAGAAAACGATTCGACAAGGATTTATTTAGCAAAACTGTATTATGTGTACTTTTTTTATATAGGAATTTTTGCTAGTGTTCGGACACTTTTGTTACCGACTGTATATATATATTAAAGTACTCGTATGATTTTCATAAATATTTAAGGTGGCATTTCGATCTCAAATACCCTCATCTTCAGTATAATTCAAATTCGATGATAATTCGCACTTCTCTAGGAGAAATACTGCATAAGCTTTGATTTCATGGGAATCTTTAAAAAGATTTTAAAAGAAAAAAAAAAGAAAGAAAAGAAATGTTTTATTTTTTTATTTATATTATTTTATTTCATTTTTTTTTTTTTAAATGCCGGTCTTATCTCACTTCTTCTTCTGAAAAATTACCCATTGCTGATCTTTGCTTGGAACAACACATAACAAAAATCTAGTCTTCTACTTACTTGCCAACCATATCATTATGAATCGTAACATTATTATTTACTCACCATTTTTTTCCCACACTAGTCGTTTTTTAGAGTAATTTTATACTGATTTAATCGTAACTGTATTTGGAGAATGTTACTCTAAAATTAAAGTGGTGTGGAAAAAGTGGCGTATTTTAAAGGGGCAGGGGCGTAACAATGTTACAATTATTAATGAGATGGTTGGCAAGTATGCTTCTAGGAAACTGCTTGAACGATTTCGACATGAAATATTGGTTAAACGTTTCATATGATAATTTGATTTTAATTTTTCTTATCTCCTAGAAGATTACCTTTCAGTAGTAACCAGTGCTCCGTCCTGGATAAACTAATAAGAGATATATCTGTAAAAAAAAAAAAAAAAAAAAAAAAAAAAACACTATATCTACATTACGAATGATTTTTACAATCAGAACAAGTGAACTCGATTGCCCAGGTTATATGTTTCCTCAAGTTACTGAAATTTTAATCTAGCTGATTAAGTTTGTTTAAAACTATAAAGTTATTTTAGTGGGTTGTATTAATCTAAATCGCTTTATAAAATTTCATCTTCATAATTGAAGGCCTTACAGAGCTCCTAAAACCTAATGCACTTTTTACTATATTTTCACAATTATTTTAAAAGATATTTCGCATATATAATACATAGCTGCCAACTTTTTAATTTATTCCGAATATTTTTAGATTGACCTTTATTTCGAACCACTTTACTTATTGAAAAAAAATTCTTCAATATAAATATATATATTCTTCAATTTTTCAAAAATTCTTCGATGAAATTAGAAAAAAAATTACTTAAAAAAAATAAATAAAGTGGTGGTATAAAAACAAAGTCGGGGTAAATATGCTCCGGAATAAATTAAAATGTTAGCAGCTATGATAATATTTTAGCATAAAAAAATATAATATATATATATAAGGTCTTTGCATAAATTCGTGCTGTTTTTATTGCTTCATTTCATAAAAATACATCAAATCAAATGACAATTTTTAATCAAAATACTCTCCATTACTTTCTACGACCTTTGCCCATTTTTCGGGTAACAAATGTATACCACGGCGATAGAAGCTCTCGTCTTTGGAGGCAATAAAATGATCCGCGTCCGCATGAACTTTTGCAACGACCTGATATATATATATATATGATGATGATGATAGTAGTGGCAATGTATTAAAATGGAACTAAAATTTAAGGAACGCCGAGAGGCCTGTAATTGTCTTTTTACTCATATATAATACATAATTTATACAGAGGGTACCCACCAAACTGCTTTCCCTCTTTTAACTGTTGAACTATAGTCATAAAATGACTTCTAGGGAAGATGAATGGTAAAATGGATATGCACAAGTATATAAAACCGCTTACAGCCATGTACATTTTCCACTATATATTTCCGCATTTATAAAATTTGAAGAATTTCCATTAACATTAATAATAATACATTTATGGTCACATGAGGCTTTTACTTGATGTTAAAATGTCTCTCTGTCAGCTGCAACCAGGATGAGAATTTCACGCTATTTCTATACAAGAATTTTTATCGTATTTTTAAGCAGAATTTTGTTATTAAATAGGATAGAGATAATTGTACAAAAATAATTATAGCTAAAAAGGGCAAAGATTTTTTATCCTCGGCTGGAATGTTCATCTGTACCCTTGTTTGATCTTTATCTAGCACAAGTGTCCACTAGTACACCAGTGCTGTGAACATGTAAGTACTCTTTTATACATTATCCATTGCTTATATTTTATTGTAATGTTTGATTAATTATATGTCTGTCTGATTGATTAAAGTATGTATCAAGCATTATTCTTCAAAAGTAGTTGTGATTGTTAAATCATAGCCTCGTAAACTATATGTCTCGAAAACTGAGTAACAGTTGAAGCGGTACACAGCGGCACCTGATACAGATTGGGCGATTCTTTTTATTCAACTGTCACCAATAATTTTAAGAAGTGATATATATTATGTTTATAATCGACATTTCTCGATTTTATTGGGTTTTTTATGCATATCATATCCCGCTTTTAAAAATTTTCGGTGGGTGTTGAATAAAAAAGTCACGCAATCTGTACCAGGTGGCGCTGTCTACCGCTTCAACTGTTGCTAAGTTTCCGAGCCACGCGACAGGCATCTAGTTTAGGAGGCTGTGTGTGATGTAGAAATCACATATATTTTAAAAATTCTCTATTTAATTTTAATTCAAATCTATTTTATCGCTTTATATAATAATTCACTCATGTATTCAATATTAATCTTTAGTAACTGCCGAATTCTTCCTCTATCAGTAAAATAAAAAAAATGTAAAAGATAATCTATCTCCTAGCATATTCTCATAATGATTTCCTATCATAAAGAGTAACACATGGCTCATTTTATTTATGTTCCTCCCAAATCACAGTAGCCTTATTCCTAACGTAATTTATTCAGTTAGACAAAATATCCTTGAACACAATTCAATTAAAGCTATATTGCGGTTTATTTCTCTCAGGATGAATCTCTGGCGAAATTTGTGATTTTTGATAGGGTTATCATATTATGGCAATCCTACTCTGTATTCAAAATTGTTAGCCTAATTTGAGTGTAACGTATCTTTAGAAAACCACTTTTTATGTGTTCTTGCTGGCGATGAAATTAAATGCCAATATGTAACAATAATTTGAATTTGGCTGAAACATCAATCATTCTTCTCTGATCGCTCCTGCTTAGAAGATACGGATGTAGTTCCTAAAATATTTATACGTTAGGGGCACCTTCCCTCCTTATTTTATGCAGCAAGTCAATAAAGAAAACTGTGCACATTTTTGTCAAATCTTTATTGATCTCTGAATTTAATTTTTTTTTAACACCTCTGGATCGAATCTTGGTTATTTAATGCAAGAATTGTAAATAATATTTCTAGCGGCAATCAACGCAAGTAGATTTCACCTATACGAAAATAAGGCCTAATGGAGACCATCGAATTGGAAACTTCTATTAACATTTTATCTACCTGCCACTAACTAAAAAAAATCTTCTCTACATACCTGAATTATCCTACGAAATATTATCTTACCTACTGTACAAGATAATCTTCGTTACATACCTGTACAAGAAAATCTACGTTACAACATATCTGGTGCCAAGTACTTTAGGAACCAGAGGTGTTCTTGCATTTATTTCGGGGAGGTGCCCCCAAGGAAACAAAATTATTTTAATATTGATGAAATAAATAATAAAATTATCTGCTATCTTTGGATAAAATTATGAACATTATTACTGGATGTTTATGAACGTCTGACAAGCTATTGTTTATGACGATCCTCGTTATTTTTTTAAGCTTTGCCTTTGAACTGGTGTCTTCAAGAAAAGTACCAAAAAAATAAGCAAAAAGTATGTGCTAAAATAGACTTTCAAATATATATATATACATATATAATAAGCGGCTTTATAGAAGGAAATATATATTTTAGTCTAAAAATGACTTTTTTTCGCGATTAAATATTTTCAAATGGATCTTTAAAAAAAATTATAAAAATTATCAACATTTATTACTTCACTGGATATTTTTGAACTTTTCGCCATGTGATTTTATGAAGATATTTGAATGCATTTTTCCATGGTTCTTGTATTTTGATCAAAACTATATGAAACTACTATGTGAAAGTGATCATCTTTGAACTTCATTAGATGCAGTTTTCCGAACTGTTTTTAACTCAAGATAATACAATCATCTTCGATTATCCGATTTTTTATTTAATGGGCGTCAGAAGATTTTCCGTATTCATGGAGATCGTATGCGATTCGAATGATTAAGTGTTTCTCTCCTATGGACGTTTTTATTTCGGTGAGCGATTTTCGCGTTTGTCTTGAACTCTGATCCTGCAGAGGAGAACTAAATTGTCGTGAGAAATTCTCCAGTCAAAACATTCGCTATACCTTTTCGTATTAATGGTTCCAGGATTTGCGAATTTCAATTATCGAGTTATATAAATAAATCGATTTAGCAAATCTTTAGCTACCGCTTTTATGGATTATCAAAGAAAAAGGTAGTTTCCTTTATATTTTATGTCTAATTTTTTAACCTCTAATGTAGCATTTAAATATTTTAATGCTAATAATTTCTATAAAAAATAATAATGATATAAAATATAAAGTTAGTTTGTTTAATATTTCAACTACTTCAATTTTTATTATTATCCAAGGAAATAATTCAATATATTAAAAGAAAAATATATATGATATGTATATGTAAAGAGAAGAACTCTTTAATATTGATACACATATCATTTAAAGATTGATGTATAATATTTGATGTTTTATTATTGAAATGTTTTAATTGCTTTTATTTTATTTTATATTTTATGGGAGTTATTAGGCGCTTCCTTATTACTTGGTATGATATATATAGATACATTTTATTCACATTTTTTTTAATACAGCAGTTTTTATTTGATATACATTTCTTGAGATGATAAATATACATTCATTTCTTGATATGAAAAAAAATATATATATACATATTTTTATATTTATTCTATTTTTGCTATAGCAGTTTGCATACATATTCTGCTATCAAACATATTAAAATTTTATTTTTAGGTATGGCTATATATACATTTTGTTAACAAAATAATGGGTAAAAAAAAAAAAAAAAAAAAAAAAAAAAACTTGCCACAATTTTTATATTAATTAAATTTTGTATTTTATTACTTGAATGTTTATTTTCATTTCTATCTATTGCCAATAAAAAAAAATATACATATTAATGATATTCATCAGTTTTTATAATGTAAGCAACTTAAATTTTTAATTGTCAATTGATTTTCTTCTTGCAATCTCTGGCGCGCGGGAATGCAATATTTTTGTTGTGTTGCATGTACCTTTGCATGGAAATATACGGCTGGATCGTTTTGCCATGTACAAGGATACATTTTTTAAAAATTCTCTATTTAATTTTAATTCAAATCTATTTTATCGCTTTATATAATAATTCACTCATGTATTCAATATTAATCTTTAGTAACTGCCGAATTCTTCCTCTATCAGTAAAATAAAAAAAATGTAAAAGATAATCTATCTCCTAGCATATTCTCATAATGATTTCCTATCATAAAGAGTAACACATGGCTCATTTTATTTATGTTCCTCCCAAATCACAGTAGCCTTATTCCTAACGTAATTTATTCAGTTAGACAAAATATCCTTGAACACAATTCAATTAAAGCTATATTGCGGTTTATTTCTCTCAGGATGAATCTCTGGCGAAATTTGTGATTTTTGATAGGGTTATCATATTATGGCAATCCTACTCTGTATTCAAAATTGTTAGCCTAATTTGAGTGTAACGTATCTTTAGAAAACCACTTTTTATGTGTTCTTGCTGGCGATGAAATTAAATGCCAATATGTAACAATAATTTGAATTTGGCTGAAACATCAATCATTCTTCTCTGATCGCTCCTGCTTAGAAGATACGGATGTAGTTCCTAAAATATTTATACGTTAGGGGCACCTTCCCTCCTTATTTTATGCAGCAAGTCAATAAAGAAAACTGTGCACATTTTTGTCAAATCTTTATTGATCTCTGAATTTAATTTTTTTTTAACACCTCTGGATCGAATCTTGGTTATTTAATGCAAGAATTGTAAATAATATTTCTAGCGGCAATCAACGCAAGTAGATTTCACCTATACGAAAATAAGGCCTAATGGAGACCATCGAATTGGAAACTTCTATTAACATTTTATCTACCTGCCACTAACTAAAAAAAATCTTCTCTACATACCTGAATTATCCTACGAAATATTATCTTACCTACTGTACAAGATAATCTTCGTTACATACCTGTACAAGAAAATCTACGTTACACTGTGGTTAAATAAAAGTCCCTAAGATTTAGCAATGCTACTGCGCACGTGAAATTCAAACAAGGGTACAAACGTGTATTGTAGCTGACGGTTGAAAATCAGTACATAAAAAAATAAAATAATAATAATAATAATAAATAAATATAACTGGTAATTTTTATCTTTCTGATGTGATTTTGGCTTGTAACTGAATATAAAGTTCCGAACAACAAAATACGCATTTAAAGCGCTCTGTTTTACATTTTTGACTTCCACATGATGAATTTCCGTAATAAATCAATAATGCTATGCAAATTTGCAATTTAATCCCCCCCCCGCATTGCACTGTTTGGGTGATAGGAACGCGAACTTAGCAGTTTTCCATCACATGGCTCTGTAAGCTTCTGCATCTACCAGAACATATTCTTTTTACTATCCCTAAACATTATTTTATGTCTATAGATTTAGTTATACCACAGATAAAATGAGGAATGGTCTTCAGTGGGTACTCTGTGTATGTAATATAAAAAGTATCGATGGTAAGTGTAGAATTTTTCCTATAAACAGTACTCGAAATAATTATAATTTTCTAATAAAAATAATTTCGATGCGTGAGTTTATTTGCTGATCTCAATCTTTCTTTTGACCAAGAAACTATCAGGATAATACATGCAAATATTAAAAGAAAAAACTTAATTATTTTATGCATGTGGTTTTTAATGATATTACATAACTTGACACTGTACAAGGATTCAAATCTCATATATCCATGAATATTTTAGGCAGGTATCACGATACTCTGTTGTATATAAAAATATAAGACAAAATGCTAAATGCAACACAAATAGCATTTTTAATGAAGCTTCAAATGTAATTATGATTAAAAATATTTCTGAGAAAACAAACTTGCTTCTATAATAAAATTCGTCAAAGTTATACCAGTAACATACTTGCCAACCATCTCATTAATAACCGTACAATTGTTAACGCCCCCTGAAAAAACGCCCCTTTTCTCACACCACTATATTTTTAGAGTAACTCTTACCAAATGTTTTTAAGATTAAATAAGACTAAAATTACTCTAAAAAAATTATTGGTGTGAAAAAAAGGGCGGGTACTAAACATTGTACGGTTCATAATGAGATGGTTGGCAAGTATGCAGTAAGTAATGTAAAATAAATATCGTCGTGTTAAAATTCACCGCTTCAAAAAAAAAAAAAAAAAGAATTAACCATATATAATATCAAAATAATATAAACAACTGAGAGCTTAGTTCTTGCTCATTCGGGAAAATTGTACACATTAAAATATTAAGCATTAAACTAAAGATTTACGAAAAGATTTTAATTTAAATTTCATTAACGAGTCTATTTTCTTCACTGAAAAATGCATAAATTTCTTATCTTTCATCCAGTTTATTTTCTTCACTGTAAAATGCATGAATTTCTTATCATTCATCTCGTTTTTTTTTTTTTTTTTTTCCTCAGAAAAAGTCATATAACAAAAAATAAAACCCTGGGAATTTATTTCAATTACGACTCCAAGAAGCAAAGGTTTTAGAAAGGTTAAATCATTCCAGACAGTAATTAGCTAATTAAGAGGAAAAAGTCGTTTATTTAACAATTAAGGAAATTGCTATTTAAAAGAAACTGTGAATTAAAAGACTTCTCACTTAATTAAATTTCCCTTTTATATTTCAAAGAATGTTCAGCAGATAACCTCGTTTTTTAAGTATTTTTTTAACAGTTATTATTATTATTATTATTATTTTAATTTTGATAAATTATTCTACAGCACATTTTAACTTCAGTATTTATTTTACACAAATCTTTCGTAAATTATATAATGTTATAATTAAGGTAAGAAACAGCAGAAAATGCAGTATTCACTTTCGATAATTAATTTATATATACAAGGTGATTATAATTAAAGTTTTGCATAAAACATCATTTCGCAGTTAAAGCATGAAAACGTATTGACACTAAATTCATGCAAACGATCCATGAATTTTCTAAAGCATTTCACCGTTTGAGGCCTGTAGTTCAACAACGTTTCCCGTGCCTAGCGTTAAGAACGATTCTAAAGTCTCCGAGGGATGCCAAATTGAACACCAGATTAAGTTCTGATAAACATTCAGTGACCCAGCAAACTTTCTTATCTGCAATTTTCTCTCAACTGCAAATTTTATCACCCCAATTTAAAGTTCGACTTATTGATTCAGCACATATGAAGAGGCTTCCACGGTAGCAAGAAACGTAGTCAAAGAGTAGTGTCCTCTCCTTGAGGACTCAAATTGACACGAGGACACAAGTCTCAACTGCAAAATTTCCTCCAGGAATTTTAAGTAAAATTTCCTTTTACAATATTGCAGAAAATGTCATTTACTTCTTTTATTTAAATTTTGTTTGTAAAGTCTGGCAACAGTCGATTTTAAATAAGCACAATTTCCTTGTGCATCAAAGGGTAAAAAATAGTCTTAGAATATCTCGTTGTCGATACTTTCCACACAGTTGCCAACATTAGGCAGCATTTATTTCGTACCACATTATTTTTAGAATAATATTCTCCAATATGTAATTACGGTAAAGAAAAAGGGGGGGGGGGGGATACCCTTAAATATAAATGGTATGGAATAAAGGCGGGGCTAGAAATACCCCGGAATAAATTAAAATGTATACAAATCTGCTTTCATAGAAAAATGTATAATATAACAAAAGTAAAATATTTTATAAAGAATTTGAACAGTTGTTAAATACTTTTTAATCTTGTGCAGACCACTCCTTTTGTTTGTCAATTTTCTATAAAATATACGCCTGGTAACAATTATAATTTAATTTACTCTGGAATATTTTTTTTTCTGCTTTTTTTTTCACACCCCTCAGATTGTAAAAAAATATTTCTGTAATATGTAATTATGATTAAATAAGAAAAAAGTGCTTTTAAAATATACTGATGTAAAAAAGAAAAAGAAAAAGAAAGATTGAGTTAATAGTATTTCTGAATAAATTATAAATATTACCACTACCAGGTATAAAAATGTAGCATCTGGTTGCAGTGTTGCGAGATTGGAATTTTTTTTATTCAATATCCACCAAGGAATTTTAATTGTAACTGTTGTGTAATTATTTCGAAGGGATCCCTCTCTCCATTGCAATGAATTTGTTATTCGGGACTCTCACTCCGTTAGCTTCCACTTTTAGGTAAAGGAGAATGCGTGTCGATGTCACAGGTGCCTCCCAACCATTCCATCCTAACTTCCTCGTCTTTTAAATCGAAATTAATGCCCCTAATTGCTCGGAATAGTAAATTAAATACTAAAAATAAGATGCTCTTGTATACGTCCTACTTAAACCCATTCTCACTTATGCATGTATGGTAAGGTCACTTCCTGCAAAATCCTATATCAAGTTACTCATTAGGGCACAAAGCGCAACAATTCGGCAAATACTTGATATGCCATAGTATGTTCGAAATTTTCACATTTATATGGAGATTTCTACTGCAACTCTGAATAATTTCATTCAGTACTTAAATGTACAATTTCATTTGGCTCTAGAATCCTTAGATAACCCAGCTTTAAGCACACTAGCAGCGTATGACCATAACGATCCTATGAACAGAGGCAGACCCAAAGCGGGCCTCGTTCTGAACTCCCATGTTTAACCTTTTTGCTGTTTTAGTCTTGTTACGTATTTTTTCTCTTTTCTATCGCCTTCGGGCACTGACTTCTCCTCGGAGATTATACCCAGTGTTGTCCTGTATTTGTTTATGTTAAGTTTGTCATTCTCTGTTTAACAATAAATAAATTAATTAAAAAGACAATATTAATTAAAAAATTTGCTCCTACAAAATACAATAATATTCTTACTATTCTTAAACTTTTTATTATATTTTTTAATGCTATCATTAATCTTCCTTATTTTATGTTTTTTTTTTTTTTTGTGCTTCCTATTTTATGAATTACAGGTTTACATATTTATGTTTTGGTGTTCCTTCTCTGTTTCCTTCCCTCCCCTCTCCGTTGCAGTGATTCAGATTTTTAAGGACTCGCGCCTCGTTAGTTCCATTCTTCGGCAGAGGAAGGTGCGTGGCTTTTGTCACAGGTGCTTCCATCCCACAGTATCCTTTATGCATATCAAATATCACTTCGCAAAATTATTGGTTGCAGTTAAACAAACAAAAAAAAAAAAGTCCCCAATCTGGCAACACTGACTGGTTGATGCACATGTTTTAACCGTTTTAATGCTAAAGCACTGTCAAAAACACAACCCTAAATTGCTATCGGTTTTACAGGCCTCAATAAACGTTTTTCCGGTGTAAATATTTAATTTTAGCTTTTTAAAGAATTCGAAACCCAATCATGCCTAACTGGAAAACCACGCCGTGCAGTAAAAATGTAAAAAAAAATCTAAGTAAGCAGCAGTCGAAATAGCATATAAAAATGTGTATTATTATGCATAAATCCTTTACCCTCGATAGCTCTTTCTACAGAAATAAAATATCAAACTTTCTAATGATCTATAAAAACACACCTAATTTATGAAAACCACGCCTTGCTGCAGTGTATGTAAAAGAAAAAATTAAGTATCATTAAAGGATGAATAAAAACAAAAAACGTCTTTTATCATTTATAGTTGTTTACACAAAATGTTTTACGAAAATTTAAGAGCAGGGAAAAAATCCAAATTTAATATAGTTCTCCATATGTACAATTCAGCGTAGTAGGGGTGTGTATTTTGATGATTATGATGATATGGGAGTGTATTTTTGATTTTATTGAGACTCCGCCCATTATTTTCTTTTTCCAACTTATTTCACAAATATAAGAACATATATTTTTAAAATGATGAAACGAGCGACGTAATACTTTATGCGTCGAAAATCACGTTAGATAGTTCTCTTTCGAAAGAACTACATTAAATTGATATCAATGATCAGACTACTAACGTCGTCTTCTGTTGATATATTTTGAGTATTAAGAAAAAAAAAGTTATTAAATAAAACACAATCACTCATACAATTATCAGTTAATTTATTAATTACTTTGTGTTTTTTAAAGAAATAATGAAAGAAAAGAATTTTATAAAATATATACATATTACTTTCTGTAAAAGAAAATATAAAAGAAAAATAATGGAAAGATGATGTTAACAATTGTATTTTTCTGCAGAAAGGGCATGTAGCTTTTTTTTTTTTTTTTTTTTTTTTTTTTTTTACAGCGAGCGCAGATGGGGTTGGAACGCTTTATCTCACTCTGCTTGTTACTACTTGTTTCGTCACTTTCTTCATTGTTTGCTTCCAATGTCTCCTCCTCCTTCGTATCATTATGCGCCGAATCATCGTTCAAAATAATGTTGCGACGTAACACAGTGGCGGAACAGAACTTAACTTTTTTGGGGGGGGGAGGCTAAGAGTTTTCAAGCTGTTATTCCAGGTCAATAAAAAATTTACAATTGTAACATCCAATGGGGATGTTAGTGCTTTTTTGGGGGGGGGGAGGGGCTTCAGCCCCCTAGCCCCCCCCCCCTTAAATCAGCCACTGACGTAACATATGATAACCAACTGCTTCACATTATCTAGAAGCTCCGATTGACTGATCAATCATTTGTAAGTAAAAATTAAATTAAAATTGCGGTGTAATCTGAATTGTATCTTTCGAAGCGTGATAGCGCTGCTTAACAGTTTTCGAGACTAACCATTGCAGCGCTATCGCGCTGCTTAGCAGTTAAGCGGTTAAACTAAAAAAAAACAAAAAACAAAACAAAAAAAAAACAATAATAATAATAATAATAATAATAATAGTAATAATACTTTTATTACCCGAGTACTGCAGGTAATGGGAGTATTGCATTTTGTGAAAAATTTCGATATCGACCTATTTACAAGTTTTTGGAGTCTTTTACGATTAAAGAAAGTGGTTTTTAATATTTGATCACTCTGTATCAGGGTTGCCAAATTTGGCCTTTTTTTTATTCAATAGTCACCAAAAATTTTTTTTTGTAATGTTTGACTAATAATCACTTCGTAGATTGATAGTGTATTACGTATATCAAATGACGCTTCTTAAAATTATTGGTGACTATTGAATAAAAAAAAGGCCAAATTTGGCAACCCTGCTCTGTATACATGTATGTTTTTGAGGGATAAATTAAATGCAACATTCAATGTAAGAATCCTCCGGACTTTATGATCAAACACAGATGAATATATATATATATATATATATATATATATATATATATATATATACACACAACTTTTTTGTATTTAAGGGGGGGGGGGGGAACTAAAGTATAAATGTCAAATTTCTTTAAAATTTTGTGGGGTGAATTCTACAAATTTAAATTAAATTAGTTGAGAAAAACGTATCCCATTGAATTTCAAAGGGATAATTGATTGACATTTACGACAACAAAACCAATGCACGTACCTATAAGAAAGCTTGAAGAAAAATGGTGCAAGAAAAATGGTTAGAAAAACATGCGATAGAGGGCGTTATAAAGAACGAAATCTGAAGTTTTAGAAAAAGAAAAATTAAGACACAACACATACTGTTAATGCCATTTACATGGAAAATTATTCTTTTTCTACGCTGTTGTAGAACATTGAAAATTCGTTTATTTTACACATTTCTTCCTAATAATGTTGGAAACACATCCACGGAACGCAGATGATTTTAAATTCATGTACCATCAAAGCCTAAAAAAATGTACATATCGTAAGATATGTACACTCACTCACACTATGTGAAAACACCGGTTTATTTCACAATGGTGAGTAAAAATCTCTCTAAGTGGAAATGATTCTGTCACTCAGTAATGGAAAAGCTCTGTCTAGCGTAAAAACTATTTCAAATAGGCCCTCTCATAGCTGCTGTTGAACTGAATGTATTATTATTACAGGATTTTGTCTTTGCCGCACTTTCTAAAGAATCATAAAAGCTAATTTCTTGAATTTGCTTTAAAGATTAAATCTACAAAAGTTGTTTTAGCAACAATAGTCAAAGCGCCATCTATCGTTACTGTCACATTCTTTTTATTATTTTTTCTGTTTATTTTTCTTTCCTTTTTTAGTATAGTTTATGTACCAATTTTGGTGTTATTTGTATCAGTTAACCGTCATACAGACAGCTCTAAAGAAATATGCTTATTTAATAGTCATAGAAGTAAATAAAAATAAGTTTTCGTACACTTTAAGCACAACTGGTAATGCAATATGTTTACATATGTGTGGACTTTGCAGGTTTTTAACTCCACCATTTCAAAATTGTCAGTTTCCTATCATTTCATTGAAAAGTTTCAGTCTTTCAATACACCTTTATTCTTTTTTTTTTCTACGGAAATAGTGGTGTATAAAATCGGAAGATTTAGAACCTAAATATTTATTTAATATCTATTTTAGCTTCTCTCTAAAACAAGTTTAAAAAAAAACAGAACACTTAATAACAAAATTATCAATTGTTTTAAATATATAATATTAGATAAAATATGCTAAGTATTTCATAGTTCTTACGTCCACGCTTTTTTTTAGGACTCTCCCACCATTAATTTTATACAATATATTTCCTTTTAAATTTTATTACATCTTAATATCAAAATTTGCTAAATAATAATATTGGTGCTGAAAATTAAGAAAATTCAAGGACTGTACGAACTATGTATATACCATACTTGCAAACATCCTAATTAATATTCCGTAGTTTCATTAGCCACGCCTTCTGTTTTACACCAGTATTATTTTTTAATACTTTTCGTCTTATTTGATTGTAATCGCATTTGGAGAATATTACTCTACAAATTTGCTGGTGTGAGAAAAAGGGCGGGACTAGCAACACTACGGAATATTAATGAGGATGTTGGCAAGTATGTATATACTATCATAAGAGATATTTTAATTTTTCGTTCAATTCAAGTGATTAGTTTTTATAATTTTACGCATAATATGATAACATTAAAATGAAGAAAACGGAAAAATATAGGTATACACACACACATATACATATCCATTTACAGAAAAATAAAATAAAATTAAATTAAATTGCATTAATTTAAAAGGCAATAATACAGAAAGAACAAATAAATTAAGTAAAAAAAAAATATATTTACTCAAAATCACAAAAGAAACAGTTTTGTTAAGTGAGAAATCTTTTAAGTATTTTCTAAGCAGTTATTTCCCAAATTATTAAGAAAATGGCTCCCTCTTTATCAATTAGCTAATTAGTGTCTCCAATTATTTAACCTTTATGAAACGTTTATCGAATTAAGTAGCTACTGAAGTGAGTTTCATTATTTTAAATTAATAAAAGTAGGATTTGAGGTTCAAAGAAAAGATAAATGAAAAAAGAAAAAAAAAATTCAAAGAATAATGAACCTAAATAATTAAAATTCCTTGAAAAAGTATACATTAAAATTTACAATTAAGGACGATTTTTTTTTTTCTTTTCTCAATGCAAACTTCAAAGTAACAGAAAGAAATATCGATTAAGTTTGCTTATATATATATTTTATGTTACACACTACAGGTTTTTTTTTTTCTTTCACCTTTTTTTTGTAATTCTTTAATTATTTTTATTTTTATTTATTTATTTTATAATAATACTAACAGTTATTATTATTATTATTATATTATGAAATTAGTTAGTCGTTAATCTGAATTACGTATGCTAAAAAGAAAACTGGAGATTTTATAGCTAGATAAATTTATTCTAACACAATTACAATATATATATATATATAGTTGATAAAAACTAAATGTAATAACTACAATTATCCTTATTTAGTTGTAATTCCAAAATTTCATAAAGATCCTATTAAATTTCGTACTGTTTCTGTTGCCTGCAATGCCTATACTTCTAATGCTAATATTATGTTATTGAATATCCTTAAAAAATTACATAGTTATATTGTTTCTAACAAGTGTAATTTTTGTCTAAAAAATAGTTTTCAACTCAAAAATAAAATTAAAAATCTTACTGATATTACTGGTATAAAAACTTTTGATTTCAATGATCTTTTTAATAATATTGATATTAAAGATATGTTTGATATTATAAATAAACTTTTTGTAGAAAATTTGCAGTATTTAAATCTAAATGTTAGCATAACTCCTTCAGCCTTTAAAACTCTGACTAGGTTTATCCTCTTCCATAACTATATTTTATTCAATAATTATTTATATAAACAACGTTTAGGATTGCCACAAGGTGGAATTGCTTCTAGCATATTAGCTGATCTATACTTATATTATTATGAGCGTGACATTGAGTGTACTAACTTTAAATTACCACGATACATAGATGATATAATTATATTATATTTGGATAAAAATCGCACCAAACTAGACTTACCTGTCAAATATCCTGAAAATCTGTCTCTAAGTAGTACTGATTTGGATTCTAGTGTCATTAATTTCTTAGATTTAAAAATTATTCTTAATAGTAATGGACAATTAGAATTTGACTTATACGATAAAAAGAAAGATTTCCCCTTTAAGGTAAATTTTTTCACTAACTTTAAAACATGCTTACATAAATCTGTATTTGTCAATATTCTTCTTAATTTTAATCTAAGGATCAAATATTTAGTGTCTGACAAACATCAAAAATTACAATTTCGATTCTTTAAAAATTTAGCATTAATTAATGGCTATCCCAAACACTTAATAAAAAAATTCTTTTAATTATTTATTTAATTATTATTATTATTATTATTTTTTTTTTTTTCTCCGCATACATTTTATTCAAATTTAAATTTACGTCTAACTATTAGGTATTATTTTTTGGTTTTCAATCAAATACATTGATTATTTGAATCCTAAATTTATTTGATTGTATTTTTCCATTATTTTCATCTAATTACTCCAGATGGCAGCACTATTCATGATTCAATATTTGGAATCATCATCTGATTATTTCAGGATTTGAATCCTTTCCCTACATGAATTCCACTGTGAATCCTAAAAATTACTCTATGGTCCATGCTATTTTGAACTATTTAACTGTGAATCTAACTGCTAACTGATTGTTACATTTTTACATGTGCGACGTTTATTGCTTCAATTTCATTTTGAAAGATTAAAGTAATCTTATTCTTCTACAATTTTATGGGTTTTTTATTTTATCTTACATTTAAATGGTTATGGTTTTTCATATTTAGGTAAAGGTTTTATTATGATTATTGTTTTATTATGATCTTCGTTTTTCTATTTTGACTATGTATATTTCTTTTTTGAGTTGTGTTCATATCAAATATTTTATTCAGTAAGTTGAATTTTTGTATCTTTGTATTTTTATTTTAATCTTAATTTTATATGGTTATGGTTTGTCATATTAGGTTATAGTTGTATTTTTATCTTCTTCTTTAATGGATTGTCTATGGATGTTTCGGGCCTGCGAACAAAGAAATTCTTAGCTTTTGCTTTCTTTGTTACAGAAAAACATCCATATTTTAGCATATTTGCATTCTACCAGGCCCTTGACAACGTTAGAATGCAAATATTGCTTTTTTTCTAATTCCAATTTCCAATATTTATTTCGATTTTTCTTTAATTATTCTTTGATTTGATATGGGTAGTCTCAGCTTATGATCCGAGGAATTGTTTTGATACTGATGTTGAGTCATCTTTAAATTTCATAAAAACATTTTTGCACTGATTATATTAATGTATTTCAATATTTATTTCATTTCTAAGGTAATGCTGCATATAGCGCTTTATTTGGTAATGATGCTTTTTATTAATATTTTATTATTTTTATTTTTATTTCATAATGTGTTTGCACAATTTTTGCTATTACTTAAGCAGTTTATTAATTTTCACAATTTTTTTTAAATACATCATTTTATAGCTGCTGTTGCGCATTTTATGTTGTATTACTACTATTAATATTATTTATAATACTATTTCAATTCTTATATCAATTCTTGTTCAGTGTATTACAATTCTCATTCAGTGTTTTACAATATAATGATCATTTTGGACTACTTTCATCAATCATTTAGCAAGTTTCTTTACTGGTAATATTGTGTGTTTTATTACATTATTATTTGTTAGTCATCCTTTTTTTTTTTTTTTTTTTTTTTTTTTTTTGTGGGAGGGGTCTATTTTAAATAACTTATTATTGTATATATTGTTGTATATATCTTTGATGAATTTTCATCATGGCTATGACTACTTTTTGTAAATATTATACATTTTTCATACTTTTCTACTAAAGGTTGTTTATGTATTTATACAATTTTGTGCTCCATTTATTTTAATCCAGAATTTCAAAAGAATTATTTTGTTCAAAAAATATTTATTTTACTCAAGATTCTCTAAAGTTTTAGTTTTTTATAAGAAAACATATTTATCTATTTTTACGAATTTATCAGGCTTCTATTATAAGTTTGCAAGCTTAGTTAAATTCCAATATTTCTTATAATTATTGTCTCAATTTATTATATATCCAATATTTATCTTCATTATTCATTAAATGGTTGTTCTAAGTAAATTCCTAGCGCCTGGCAAAAAAGGCAAATCTTATGGTTTGTCTTGTGCTCGGTACAGAGAAATGTATAGGGATTACTCTGGATCGTCATCCTGCTACCTATATCATCCTCCTCTTCGCAATTTATTTTTCACAAAATGTAATTCTACTAGATGTCTTACATGCCCTCTTGCTGATGCTTCTCATTTTAGTGATAGCTCTTCTCATGTTACATTTTGTAAGGCTTTTAATATTATTTACTCTCTCAAGTGCAATTTATGCAATATGGTTTATATTGGACAAACTAGTAATCCATTACACAAGCGGATTAACTTACATCGCTCTGATATTAAAAAATCACGTCAATTTACCACTAATTTTGAATATATGCACTTCCATAAACATGACTTTAATAGTATTACTGTGAAAATTCTTAATTTTAAGAAGAATTTGAATGAACGTCTCTTACTTGAATCACAATATATTAAATCACTGAATACTATCTATCCTTTTGGTTTAAATTCTAATGTTTATAATAAACAACATATTGTTTCTTCCAAGGTTTCAAAAATTGAATTTTACAGTAATATTTATAAAACTCTAAATCACTCTTTATATAAAAAGACTACTAGAACTTCTAGGGGTTCTTCTAGGTCGTCTTCCCAACATCTGGACATTTCATATATATTACAAAATCTCAAATCCTTAGAAAGTATTTTTCTTCAGTCTTATAATTGGAAAGTTATACGTAATTTTATTTTTGGAATATTAAAGAAGTATCTTCTTAAATATTTTAAAGTATTCCATTCTCATTCTTTTGATTCACACTTCAGTGATGTATTCTTTGATATTTTACACTATAGGGCTGAGTGTTTTAATATTAAACTTGATTTAAAGTCTGGTCAAAAAATAAATAACTCTCTCTTGGTGATAAATTTTTCTCATCTGGTTTTTAATAAACTTCATATTCACAATTTACTTAATGATCCATCCAATCCTTTTCCAATCAAAAACTTCATCATTCAAAAAACTTTTAAATACAATATTACTTTAGGTAGAAAAATATTTAACTACAATAAATTTGCTAAATTTCTTACTTCTAATGATCATCCTCCATGCTATTGTTCTGATTCCAAATATAAATCTTTTTTCAATACATCTCATGGTCATATTATTACTGGTGATATCAATATTGTGGAAAATCTTACTCTTAGATCTTTGATGAAGTATGGTACTAAATTTCGGATGCCCTCAAAATTCAAATTTATTGATATCATTACTCAATTTAATTTAGACTTGGATCTCTTTATATACAAAATTGCTATTGATTATAATAAACCAGTGGAATTTTTTAATGAGTGGAAATTTAAGTTATTGGAGAAATTTAAACTTGATTTAGTTTATAATATGCACCATCTTTCTAATATCAAGTACTATGATTTCAAAGAAATTCATTCAGCAATTTTAAACTTACAGTCTAAATTTATTATTACTTATGTTGACAAGGCGGCTAATAACTATGCAATTATTTGCAAAAAGTATTATAAACAACTTCTTTTTGATACTATGGATACTAGTAATATTTTTCTTAAGATTAATGACAGTATCGATATTAAAAATAGGCATATATTTAATTATTATAAGTTGATAAAAACTAAATGTAATAACTACAATTATCCTTATTTAGTTGTAATTCCAAAATTTCATAAAGATCCTATTAAATTTCGTACTGTTTCTGTTGCCTGCAATGCCTATACTTCTAATGCTAATACTATGTTATTGAATATCCTTAAAAAATTACATAGTTATATTGTTTCTAACAAGTGTAATTTTTGTCTAAAAAATAGTTTTCAACTCAAAAATAAAATTAAAAATCTTACTGATATTACTGGTATAAAAACTTTTGATTTCAATGATCTTTTTAATAATATTGATATTAAAGATATGTTTGATATTATAAATAAACTTTTTGTAGAAAATTTGCAGTATTTAAATCTAAATGTTAGCATAACTCCTTCAGCCTTTAAAACTCTGACTAGGTTTATCCTCTTCCATAACTATATTTTATTCAATAATTATTTATATAAACAACGTTTAGGATTGCCACAAGGTGGAATTGCTTCTAGCATATTAGCTGATCTATACTTATATTATTATGAGCGTGACATTGAGTGTACTAACTTTAAATTACTACGATACATAGATGATATAATTATATTATATTTGGATAAAAATCGCACCAAACTAGACTTACCTGTCAAATATCCTGAAAATCTGTCTCTAAGTAGTACTGATTTGGATTCTAGTGTCATTAATTTCTTAGATTTAAAAATTATTCTTAATAGTAATGGACAATTAGAATTTGACTTATACGATAAAAAGAAAGATTTCCCCTTTAAGGTAAATTTTTTCACTAACTTTAAAACATGCTTACATAAATCTGTATTTGTCAATATTCTTCTTAATTTTAATCTAAGGATCAAATATTTAGTGTCTGACAAACATCAAAAATTACAATTTCGATTCTTTAAAAATTTAGCATTAATTAATGGCTATCCCAAACACTTAATAAAAAAATTCTTTTAATTATTTATTTAATTATTATTATTATTATTTTTTATTTTTTTTTCTCCGCATACATTTTATTCAAATTTAAATTTACGTCTAACTATTAGGTATTATTTTTTGGTTTTCAATCAAATACATTGATTATTTGAATCCTAAATTTATTTGATTGTATTTTTCCATTATTTTCATCTAATTACTCCAGATGGCAGCACTATTCATGATTCAATATTTGGAATCATCATCTGATTATTTCAGGATTTGAATCCTTTCCCTACATGAATTCCACTGTGAATCCTAAAAATTACTCTATGGTCCATGCTATTTTGAACTAATTAACTGTGAATCTAACTGCTAACTGATTGTTACATTTTTACATGTGCGACGTTTATTGCTTCAATTTCATTTTGAAAGATTAAAGTAATCTTATTCTTCTACAATTTTATGGGTTTTTTATTTTATCTTACATTTAAATGGTTATGGTTTTTCATATTTAGGTAAAGGTTTTATTATGATTATTGTTTTATTATGATCTTCGTTTTTCTATTTTGACTATGTATATTTCTTTTTTGAGTTGTGTTCATATCAAATATTTTATTCAGTAAGTTGAATTTTTGTATCTTTGTATTTTTATTTTAATCTTAATTTTATATGGTTATGGTTTGTCATATTAGGTTATAGTTGTATTTTTATCTTCTTCTTTAATGGATTGTCTATGGATGTTTCGGGCCTGCGAACAAAGAAATTCTTAGCTTTTGCTTTCTTTGTTACAGAAAAACATCCATATTTTAGCATATTTGCATTCTACCAGGCCCTTGACAACGTTAGAATGCAAATATTGCTTTTTTTCTAATTCCAATTTCCAATATTTATTTCGATTTTTCTTTAATTATTCTTTGATTTGATATGGGTAGTCTCAGCTTATGATCCGAGGAATTGTTTTGATACTGATGTTGAGTCATCTTTAAATTTCATAAAAACATTTTTGCACAGATTATATTAATGTATTTCAATATATATATATATATATATATAATTACTATTACTATAATTATTAATATTATTCCTAAGACTTATTAATATTATTCGTAATATTATTCATAAGACTATGTTGTAAGATCAGTATTTTTCAAAAAAAAAAAAAAAAATGTTAATTTTATGTTAATGTTAGTTATTTAGTAATGTTAATGTTAGTTTTCTTTTCTGGGAAATCTGTTAAGAACAACAGATTTCCCAGAAAAGAAAACTTGGGTACCAGAACACTTATATAGAAATTTTAAAATATATATCAACGGATGTCAATGATTATTTCAATCTAAAATTGAATCACTGGTTTAAACGTTGGAACATGTCTAAAATTGAAAATTTCATAAAAACAAGAAATATTTTTTTTTTTTTCCAGTGTACATATTTGTTAAAGATGAAATTTGTATAGGAGAAGTGTTGTTTTTACGTTAAAGAAGTGGTTTTTGTTCCTTTCTTTAGCCTAGCGTGTGTGCACATGGCCATTATAAAAGTGGTACCTGACCCACTATTTTGGAAGTTCAAATTGTTAAAATTACCTATGCATTTCAATAACCACTTATAATTATGTAAAGAAGCATAACGTTTTTTCATTTTAAGTTAAATGCCACAAAGAATAATGCAGAATATCTTCTTTACTTGACCTGGAAATAGACCTGATCTCAAAACGTTCGAAAACGTTTAGTCTGTGAAATGGAGGGGGTTAAAATATTGCAGCCTACAACTTTGCAAGAACTAGAAAAAACGTTTATGTTACTTGGCACAGTCAAATTTCTTAGGATTATGTTAGAAAACTGCATACTACTACGTCATTGCGCATTCAAGAAGTAATTCCATATGACGGTGGAGTTACCAAATGCTCAATACATTGCAGTTTTACTAATTTCAGTCATTAGATTTGAAGTTATTTGAAATAAGAAAAGGTATAAATTATTTTTCTACCGCGAGGCCTTTTTTTTTTTTTTTTTTTTTTTTTGTCCCATATATTTATGCATACATTATACACTACAAGTTTTCAAAATTTGTAAATATTTAATCACACGAAATTTATTAAAAATTAAATATTTTTTTATTAAATAATATACTTTGGTCTTTCGATAAGATTGTATAATAATTTACATTTTTGTTCTTTTCTAATTTTTCTGAAAATTCAAAGGTTCAAAAGTAATGTGCAAGCTCGTTTTTCACCAAGCTGTATTTGTGACAATAAGTATTTCTCTACTCTTTCTGGAGCTTGGAAACTTCTGTGACCTATATTGACAAAAACTATATTCATCTGCAACAGTAGAAAGTATTAGATTACTTTACAGCATTATGAATATTTACATAAAGTTGAAAACGCCAATGTAAACAATATTTACAGAAAATTGCAGTTTCGGCAGCGTTAAGTGTATTGTCATCAGTGCAGAATGACCTGCACTGATGACAGTACGCTTAACGATACGGAAACTGCAGTTTGCTGTTATATATATTACATTGGCGTTTTCAACGTTGTGGAAATACGCATATGTTTGTTGAATGTCAAGTCTGGTTATACATCGTTTAAAGCATTACTCATGAAATGTAGCTTGTCGAGAAGAGTTTTCTTTCAATCATTACCGTAAGGCATACCTGCAAACATTCTAATTAATATTTCGTAGTACTGTTAGTACTCGCCTTTTTTTTTTTTTTTTTTTTTACACACATTTTTTTTTTTCTTTTTAAGTATTTTTCTTCTTACTTAATCGTAATCACATTTGTAGAAAATTATTCTAAAAACAAAATGTGGTTGAAAAGATGGACGGAGAATAATAATGCTGTGAAATATTAATTAGGCAGTTTACAGGTATGCCATAAGGTAATAACATAAAAAGAATTATTAAATTTGAGGTTCTATTTTTAAAAAAATTAACCGTTAGTGATTTCTCATAATACTTAGCAATACAATTAAACTTCGATTATTACTAGAACAGGGCGCGAAATTTCCGTTCGCCAGCTGGCCATTGGCGAGTGGAATTTTTACTGTGGCGAGTAAAAATTTGGTCTAGTTATAGATAGAATTCTTACACGATGAGGTGAAAGAAAACATTCTTTTTATAGATTTAAATATGGCAAAATCTTGCCATCTTATAACATCATATTTAGCTGGAAAGGAAAAATGCTTAGTGCATGCTTAAAATTTTTAATCTCTTCGGCAATTTTGTTTCTCCCACTATGATTTCCCCAAGCAGAGGGAGAATAGACGAGCAGAGAACCTCTTTGCCCGTCGCCCACTATCCAGCAGAAGAGAAATGGGAAAGTTTGCCAATGCGATATTGGCGCATGAAAATGAACCCGAGCCCTTTTAAAAATACTGTCTATGTTTATAATGTTTTTTAATTATAGATGATTGTGAAACATGATGATAAACGACACACTTTTAATATATAAAATTTTAAGTATATTTGTAAAAGCATTTCAAATAGTTAGGGAAAAAAAAAAAAAAAAAAAAAAAAAAGAACTCAAAATACGAAAAAAAAAAAAAAAAAAAATACAACTTTATTTTGTGGCGAGTAAAACTTTTTTTTTGGCGAGTGTAATCTGAATTGAAATTTCGGGCCCTGTACTAGAAAGTTGTTACTAAAATTCTCCCTAGAAAATCAGTAGTAATGCATCTTCCGGGAAAAAAAGAAGAGTCGCCATCTATGCGGATATGCGACTTAAAACAGCAACAGTAACAAAAAAAAAAAAAAAAAAAAAAAAAAAAATGATAAATGAAATATCTCTAAAATGGTCTGCTATTGTGTCTATAAATATAAAAGATATTTGATAAAATAAGAAATAAAATTATTAGACACAACACTTTTTTGTCTGTCGAAAATTAGATAAAATATTATATTGTTTCAAATGTGTCCCGTTTAGGAATTGAAATAGAATTAAAAGTGAGTATTTTGAATAATTTTAATCTCTTTATATATGCTTTGTCAATAATAAACAAAATGATCGTTAAACATAGGTACTCTCATTTGCTCATACTAAAAGAGTGTTGGATTTTATGGCCTTTATTGAACTGAAAACTTCATTGACTTTATTTGGTGAATCATTTGACTTACAAGGAGGCTCTTTCAAGCAGTGTTGCCAAATTTAGAGATTTATTATTATTATTATTATTATTATTATTTTATTATTATTCAAGTGTCACCAATAATTTTGAGGAGTAATGTATTACCATAGCCTCCTAATCTAGATGCCAGACGCGTTGCTCGTAAACTTGGAAACAGTTTAAGCAGTAGACAGCGCCACCTGGTACATGTTGGGCGACTTTTTTATTCAACTGTCACCAATAATTTTAAGAAGTGATATATGATATATGTAACTGACGTTTCTTCGACTGTATTCGCCTTTTATGTGTATCAAATCCCACTTTTAAAAATTTTTGGTTGCTGTTGAATAAAAAAGTCGCGCAATCTGTACCAGGTGGCGTTGTCTACCGCTTGAACTGTTGCCAAGTTTACGAGCAACGCGATAGGCATCCAGTTTAAAAGACTATGATATTATACACATAATGGATAAACAATCTTCGAAGTATTAGGCAAACAATAAAGTTAAAATTTAGTGGTGGATATTATATAAATAAATAAAATAATTAACAGAAAATTGTTTACATTGTACTTGATACACTGGTAAAAGTTTTAGATGCGGAATTGCGAAAAAGTAGCAACAAATTGTTAAATCTTAAGTTTCAAACGTTAAATAGCAGCAAGTCACAGGCAAATTGCATTAATCTTCGTTCATTGATGCTAAAGAAATTATAGAATGAAAATTGATGAGTAGGTTTAACATTGCGCTATACCTAAATTGTGGCCAATTGGCGATGGTTTAGATTTCATCCATAGGGATAGCCTGAGACATGCCCTCACAATTTTAGTCGTCTGCGTAGGGGATGGCTCTCCTACTTGAGTAACGGACTGAGGTATTAATTCCGGAACATGGACGAAATTGTAGCCACGAAAACTGAGCTATAATGTAAAGATCGAAAATCTCCCTTTGAATACGATGAAATGCTGCCGTCTTCTTGGAACAAACTAATTTCGAATCGAGGAAGTTAAAAAGCTGCACAGTAAACTGTTTCTGCAAAATGTGCAACTTTTTGTCCAGCTCGCTTCTAAATTTTCAAGCAGACGACAGATGAATCAGGCTATCATGACCCCTATTTTCTTTATGCTACATATAATCGAGCTTATAACTGGAAGACTGTATATTCAATACTCGAGCCGGCTGAAGATCATCGATTACATTAATAGTGGTTATGGTGTCAATATGTCTTCGAAATTCCAGGACAGAACGTTTTTTGAAATCTTTTTCCTAAATTTTCAAAATTGTTTATCGTAATTGTCATCTTTCCTGCCGGCGTTAACTTAAAAAATAAAATTCAAATCAATTTAATTTAATTTAATTTAAAATAAAAGGAACGCAAAATATGGATACATCTAAAAGATTTTTAAGCTGCTTTATTCTAAAAGTATTGTCACACGGTTGCAATAAGATTGGCTGCTGTCCATAAAATTAGACGCGGATGCAATGTCCTCCATGTTCCGAAATCGATACTTCCGGACGTTACGGAAGCGGTAGAATCATCATCTCTGCGGTGGATAACACCTGCATGTCATCATGTCTTTGATCACCCCTGAGGGTTAGTCCAGTATTTCGCCAATTATACCCATTTCAAAGCTCTAGTACAACGTAAAATCCCATCAATTTCAATGTTGGAAAGATGTAAAACAATGAAAATTAAATTTTAAATTTAGATTTAGATCCATTTCATTACATAACATTTACATTGTGAATAGCTGAGTTTTAACAATGCAGTACAGCTACACATTCGATAATTAGCGACGATCTGAGACATTTACAATGTGATAATTTTACTCAGGATGTGCATATACATTAATTTTGAAGCGATAAAGTATTTGAATAGTTCTAATATCTGGTTAATTGAAATGCACGCAGAAATAAATTAATTAAAATAGAATTATTTAAAATTCGAAGACATGTGTATACATTTCTAGCAGAATATTTCATATAATTTTAGTAACAATAATAGCAAAAATTTTGTAAAAATCTGCTGCATAAATTTATAGTATTATTAATTGCAGTCTCAAGTTCTCGACTTCCCAAGGGGTTCGGTGGGCTGTCTAAAGCGAAAGAAAAGCATCTACATCTGATTAATCACCTTGGCAACTCTGATTAATGAATATATTAATGAATATCGTTATCTAGAGCGTTGGGTGTCTGAAAATCTGCCCCTCGGTAAACACTTCTGCACTATCAAATGCTCGATTTCGCATGGAATTCGCATGGAGCTGCCATTTTTTTTATTTATTCCGGAATGTTGTTAGCCCCGCCTTTTTTTTTTTTCATACCGTAATATTTGTAGAAAAAATTTCTTCAATATACAGAGCTGCCAACCTAATCCGGCAAATTGTTAATACCGCCCCTTTTTCTACACCACTTAATTTTTAGAGTATTTTTCTACTTAATTCATCATAGATATATTTGAAGAGAATTGCTCTAAAAATTGTAGAAAAAGGGGCGTTTTTCAATAGGCGTTAACAATTTGCCGGATTAGGTTGGCAGCTCTGAATATATAACTATGATTAATATGAAGAAAATTACTCTAAAAAGATAACGGTGTGAAAAAAGGGCGGGGCTAACATCATTCCGCAATAAATTAAAAAACTTGGCAGCTATGTATATATATATGTATAATTGTCTCCTTATTTTGATGAGATATTTCTGTTTATTGTAGGACGAAAGTATTTGTTAAAAAATAATAGTGTAAATGAAAAAATTGTGTGCCGGTCTTAATCAGGCCCTGCCTATTTGATTTAGTTGCCAACATTTTAATTTTTTACTGAGCACTTTTTGCTCCGCCTTTAATCCGCACAATTTATTTATAAAGAGTGTTGACTGACTTTTTATTCAATGGTCACCAATAATTTTTAATTGTAACGCACAACTAATAACTCCGAAGGTTCATAGTCTAATGTGTATATTAAATATTACATCTCAAAATTATAAGTGATTATTGGACAAAAAATCCGCCAGATCTGGATACACTGTTTATAAAATATTTTTCTCCATTGTAGAATAAATATAAAACAACAAAACAATACTCTTAAGAAAAAAGTGGCATGAAATAAAGGCGGTTATAAAATGCTCCTGAATAAATTAAAATGTTGGCCTCTCTGATTTAAAAATATCGCAAACTTGCTCTGATTTTTAGTTATCGTTTTTTGTAGCTTTTCTTATGAGACTCAGCAGTTAATATTATACGAAAATATTATTTGAGATTAAATCTTATGCCAGTAATTTTTTTCATGAAAATCGTTGACTTAGCAATTCCCTTGTTACATTTTATCTCATGTTATCATACCTATATTAGAATGGTACGTTCCGATTTTTTTTTTTTTTTTTTTTTTGGGGGGGGGGGTGATAAGCTTTTCTATATAAAAATTACTACACAAAAGAAGCGGACTTTCAAGGACCGTAGAAGCTTTGATATATTTCAACAAATTATTATTTTTAAACCAATGTAACTTTTAAAATGAGATAAAAAATACAAAAATTTAAAACTTTAAAAATACATTTTAATTAAAAACATTAAAACACAAGACAGACGTTTCGACTAGAACACTAGCCCTCCTCAGTGTCAAACATACAAGCACAAACAACATTTACAAAATTCATAATACATCATAGCAAGATTAAATATTCAGGAGGAATAGCTTTAGCCTCGTTCAAGGCAGAATGTTGCATTTTGGTAAAAGCGCCCTCTAGAAAAATACGGGATTCATAGATATTTATATTAGAAGCTAAAATTTTAAAGTTTTCAAAATTCGGAATATGATCACTATTGAGAGAATGGATTACGAGTTTTGATTTTAAATCTCCTGTTTTATATGAGCGTTTATGTTCCTTTAATCTAATTTCACCTGTTCTGCCAGTTTCACCGATATATGTAGAATCAAAATTTTTACAAGGAATACTATAGATTACACCTAGACGTTTAAGAGGGGGGACAGCGGGTTTAAAGTTTGAGAGAAAGTTACTAATACGGAGTTGAGGTTTAAAGCTAGTGGAGATATTAACTGTTCTAAGTAATTTAGAGGTATTTTCAGAAATACCTTTATAATAAGGGATAGTCGTACGATAAGTGGAATTTTTAACTTTAGGATAAACTGATTTATATGAAAAATAGAACTCTTCTTTATAAATTCTTTTAATAAAACGAGGGGGGTAACCATTATTTTTTAAATCAGAAAAAATTTTGGATAGTTCAATATTTAATAATTCGGAATTACTACAAGAATGCTTTGCACGATGTAAAAGAGTACGAATGACTGCACGTTTATGCGATAAGGGTTAGCTGAATTGAAGTAAAGATATTGAGCAGAGAAGGTGGGTTTTCTATAGACTGAAGTTGAAAAATGTAAAGCCTGGTCTGGTCAATATCTTAACTTCAATTCAGCTAACCCTTATCGCATAAACGTGCAGTCATTCGTACTCTTTTACATCGTGCAAAGCATTCTTGTAGTAATTCCGAATTATTAAATATTGAACTATCCAAAATTTTTTCTGATTTAAAAAATAATGGTTACCCCCCTCGTTTTATTAAAAGAATTTATAAAGAAGAGTTCTATTTTTCATATAAATCAGTTTATCGTAAAGTTAAAAATTCACTTATTGTACGACTATCCCTTATTATAAAGGTATTTCTGAAAATATCTCTAAATTATTTAGAACAGTCAATATCTCCACTAGCTTTAAACCTCAACTCCGTATTAGTAACATTCTCTCAAACTTTAAAGCCGCTGTCCCCCCCCTCTTAAACGTCTAGGTGTAAGCTATAGTATTCCTTGTAAAAATTGTGATTCTACATATATCGGTGAAACTGGCAGAGCAGGTGAAATTAGATTAAAGGAACATAAACCCTCATATAAAACAGGAGACTTAAAATCAAAACTCGTAATCCATTCTCTCTATAGTGATCATATTCCGGATTTTGAAAACTTTAAAATTTTAGCTTCTAATACAAATATCTATGAATCCCATATTTTTCTAGAGGGCGCTTTTACCAAAATGCGACATTCTGCCTTTAACGAGGCTAAAGCTATTCCTCATGAATATTTAATCTTGCTATGATGTATTATGAATTTTGTAAATGTTGTTTGTGCTTGTATGTTTGACACTGAGGAGGGCTAGTGTTCTAGCCGAAACGTCTGTTTTGTATTTTAATGTTTTTAATTAAAATGTATTTTTAAAGTTTTAAATTTTTGTATTTTTTATCTCATTTTAAAAGTTACATTGGTTTTAATATATTAATGAGACGTATAAATTATGTTTAATTTTATTAAAATATTATTTTGTTCTGTATTTATCAAAACTTTTCATGTGTTACCAGTAATTGTTTTAACAACGAATTGCGACATTTACTCATGAATAAATAACTACTTATAAAAAATAATATTCTACGAATAAATTAAATATTACTTTTATATGACAGATTGTAGATTATTCTAAGGGAATGTTACATTAAAGCATAAATATTTAAAAAAGGTAAAAAGAGGTTTTTTTTTTTTTTTTTTAAGCTATTGTATAGCTTTTATCGCGGGCTTTGAGCGCGGCGACCGAATCAGAAAATTCCGTAACGAAAAAAAAAACCTAACACAGTTCGGCAGACTTCGGTAGACTTCGGCTGTACGAAGCTCGCACGAATCGAGACGAGCTGCTCCGAAATCGGACGAATACGTAAGCAGCTGTTTGTGAGAAAGTATATAGGTGTATAGGTATCTATCATTTATGTGCAACAGTGAATAGCTGTACGCGTACAATTTGTGTATAAAGTGTCTTTAATATGAATAAACAAAGTGCATTTATTTGTGTATAAAGTGTTTTTAATATGAATAAACAAAGTGCATTTATTAATGAAGAAAGTGATGAAAAAATAGTGAAAGAAAATGAGTGAGTACTCTATATACATACATTTTATTATTATCACAAATGCAGTATTTTTTAACACGCTTTTATTAGCTTCACCTGTATGTATGTATGTATGTATGTATGTATGTATGTTTGTTTGTTTGTTTGTTTGTAACTTCTCTGGGAGCAAACAAAAAAATTATATTGTGAAATAAAATCTTTTTGTAAAAAAATAGAACCGACTCCAAAAAGCAACTACTATTAAAAAAAAATTGTATGAAATGAAACTAAATTGCGCCAAAAAGTATAAAATAATTTCCTTCGCCAAACAACCTATAACATTACAATTAATCATAACTTTTGAAGTCGGCGCAAAATTAAATAAAATTTTATTAGATTTTAAAGGTTTGTTTTTAGATCGGTAGCAACAAATGCTGTCGTCTCGAATGATCCATTTTCATGTTTCCTTTATTATTGTATTCACTGTATACAATTGGTCCATTGGTAGCATCTACACAGAACAGTGGACATTTTTCACAATGCAGAATTTATGTTTCTACGAAGTTAGAGTTTTCTTTGCAAATTTGGTATAACTTTGATACCTATCATCCTTGGTGGCTTTTGGATTTGGCGTTGAAAACGTATTGCAAAAATATACACGCAAGATGTATATTTTCATAATACATTTTGTACGAAGTATTATTTCATATTCTTGATTACTCTCTTAATATACCTTATCAAATTAATCATGATATCCCAAAGAAATTAAATATGTTTGCCAGATAATTTTGCGATTTTTCTTTCACCAAGGACGTCAGATACCAGCATCTTCGCCAACTTTTGCTGCTTACAAAATCTTATTTGTTTTCTTGAATCAAAATAGTTTTCGGCTGCGTTTTGCAGGTGACAATGTGAGATGTGTAGTTTGAATAGGATTCGATTTTTGTATTGAATAAAGGTATCAATTTTTATTTAATTTTGCGCCGACTTCAAAAGTTATGATTAATTGTAGTGTTATAGGTTGTTTGGCGAAGGAAATTATTTTATACTTTTTGGCGCAATTTAGTTTCATTTCATACAATTTTTTGAAGTCGGTTAAAAAAAATACTTCCCCTTCGTGAACGATATGGCGTAGAGGTAAGGCGCCGCGCTACGAACCTAAAGGTCCAGTGTTCGATCCCCGTCAGGGGAAATTTTTTAAAAATGGTTTTCGTTAATTCTAAGTTATTTTAATTAAAGATTTAAATGTATGTAAATATTACGGTGTATCACTCACACGATTTTCTCTTACCCTGAATCTTAATACTAAGATAGATATTTTGTGCTTTTTAGTTCACATTTCTATAAAAGCGTGTTCTTTAATTTTTTAAAACTATAATATATATATATATATATTTTTTTTTAAGCTATTGCATAGCTTTTATCGCGGGCTTTGAGCGCGGCGACCGAATCAAGAAATTCCGTAACGAAAATAAACCTAACACAGTTCGGCAGACTTCGGCACGGTGTTTCTGTGCGTGCGACTAGACGTATGCGTGTAGACTAGCTGCTAACTGTTCATAACTGATTCTATCTCTTTTAGACACAATGCTAGTGAGACAGCGTGCTTTTTGGCCGCGTCCACGAATGAGTTCGAGCCCGCGACTAGTTGAACCTTAACGTGTATGTATATGGTACGACTGTACGAAGCTCGCACGGATCCAGACGAGCTGCTCCGAAATCGAACGAATACGTAAGCAGCTGTTTGTGAGAAATTATATAGGTGTATAGGTATCTATCATCTATGTACAACAGTGAATAGCTGTACGCGTAAAATTTGTGTATAAAGTGTTTTAAATATGAATAAACAAAGTGCATTTATTAAAATCCCCCCAAGGCACAACTTTAACATGAGAGGCACAACTATGACATGTTCCCTCCCCAAGGCACAACTTTGACATGAGTCCCCCAAAAGGCACAACTTTGACATGAGTCTTCCCAAGGCACAACTTTGACATCAGTCCCCCCGAAGGCACAACATTGACATGAGTCCCCCCCCAGGCCCAACTTTGACATGAGTCCCCCCCAAGGCACAACTTTGACATGAGTCCCCCCCCAAGGTACAACTTTGACATGAGTCCCCCCAAGGCACAACTTTGACATGAGTCCCCCCCAAGGCACAACTTTGACATGAGTCCCCCAAAAGGCACAACTTTGACATGAGTCCTCCCAAGGCACAACTTTGACATCAGTCCCCCCAAGGCACAACTTTGGCATGAGTCCCCCAAGGCACAACTTTGGCATGAGTCCCCCCCACAAGGCACAACTTTGACATGAGTGCCCTCAAGGCACAACTTTGACATGAGTCCCCTCCCCCGGAACTTGAATTAATATCAAAGAAAAAAAAAATACTGCATAAATAAAATAAATAAATAATTATAATTGCATAAGTTGATAAAAAAATGCTATGCAATAGCTTTACCGCGGCAGTCCCCGAGTGCCACACGTTTTTTTTTTTTTTTTAATTTGTTCTTAAAAAAAATAATTATTTGGTAAATAGTAACGTATAAAAAATGTAATTACATATTAAGGGAACTTTAATAATGAAAAAAAAATCTGAAATTTGAGACATACTTTTTTTTATATGAAAGATCTTAAACTAAATTAGAATTTCAAGAACTTTTTTGTGCGGAATAATCGCGTTTATTGCATAAGAATGGTTTATATGGAGAATAACTAATTTCGTTTCTAATATTAGTTTAAAAAATAATGATGAATAAATAAACTTTTCGTTTATACAAAATTTATTTACAACTAATTTACAGAAAAAAAATCTTTTAAGATAATGTTGTTGCCTATAATTAATTTAACTTTAAAAAAATGTGCATAAAAAATTAAAAATTAAGGAATAAAATCAGTTTCTGATCAGAATATGTTTTCGCTTGGATAACTTTACCTAATTTTATTTGCCGTCTAAGCATATATTATAATTTGACAATAAAAATCATTTTTAATTAAAACAACTTTAAATAAATTTGGGGTTTTTTTTTTTCTTTTTTCTTTTCAATTATATTTTTTTAATGCAAAAGTACCTATAAGATCTAATATTTTAAATTTTAGAATAGAATATATGATAATATGTTCCGTAAACTACTGTAATTGCATAGAAATCTGTCACCAAAATCAAATCTCTGATATGTAGAATTGCCAATTTTGCTAGTTTATCCCAGTAGCATTAGGCCTCGCCTCATTTCTTTTACAGCTGTAAATTTGTAGAGTAATATTCAGAATTATGTGCTCACGATTTATTAAATAAGAAGACAATTAATTACTCTACAAATATACTCGTATAAAAAAAGGCGGGGCCTAATACTATTACGGATAAATTAGCATAATTTGAAAGTCTACCAATATGTAACTACAATAAAATAAGACAAAAATAATCTTAAAATAAAACTGGTATGGAATAAAAGCGAGACTGAAAATGCTTCGGAATAAATTAAAACATTGGCAACTCTGCATGTAGACCTGCCAACATACTTGTCTTGTTTCGCAGAAAAGGCAGTTCTTGTCTTTTATTCGAAGTATTTTTTAAATGAGTGATTTTCTTCTTCTTTATTGGTAGTTGCATCCTTGAGAAAATTACTCTATACAAAGTCGTGAATTGCAAGAAAAATGTTTACTTACATTGCTACCGATAATATATATATATATATATATATATATATATATAAATGTTGGCAGGTTTGCTCTTAAGTTCCACATAATTACCCAAAGTGTGAGACAATAACCATAGAATAACTAACCAATCCATATATACAAGAAAAAGGATAATTTTTAAGTGTCATGAAATTTTAAAAGATATAGGGTCTTTTGCTACTTCAAATATCCCAGATAAAAAGATGAATCCCGATGTATATAGAACGCTGAAACAGCGTACATTTTTCATGAACTATTACAGTGAATGACATATAATAACATAGCTGTCAACATATACATTTTGAAAATAATGTTTATAATTCTTTAAAAGAAAACTTTAATGTTTATTTTATTCAAACTATTGTCTTTAATTTTCATTTGATGTCCTATTGAAACTGAGTTCAGTTAGCAGCGATTGAAAAAAACATTATTGAAACTCATAAATTATAAGTCTTAAGAAATTAAGATAAAATACACAACAGCTTATGCAATTGCGATAGTCCTTTTTAATCATCGCCAAAATGACACAAAAATTTTAAAAGCCGTCTAGGGTGTTTTATACTAAAGCTGTAACGAGGAAGTTTTAAGAACTGAATACAGTAAGCATTACTAACGAAAGAAATACAGTTACCGCCTGCCTTTATATCATGGCTGCAATATATTAATTTTTCCGGAGTACATTTAGCTCCACCTTTATTCAATACCATTTTCTTTTTAAGAACAAATTTTTCTTGTTTTATCAGTTATATATTGCAGAAAAATATTGTAAAAATGAAGTGGTGCGAAATTAAGGCGGGGCTAAAATATTGGCAGGTACACTTTATATCGAAGATCAAATAAAAAAAAAAATCTGGTCGAACAGAATTTTCAGAATTTTATGTCTGTTACTGGCTAATTCCACGGCACAAACGTAGTGTTAGTCACATAGGAGGTTAAAGATTCCCACAAGTGTTACAACAAAGATATATTTACCATATTTTTATGACAATTCTTTATGATTAAATAAAATGACAATTACTGTCAAAAAATACTGGTGGTAGTAGAAATATGGCTATTTGCAGTTCAAAAAACTATTTCGATGGAGATACCCTTATTTACAACACAAAAAGAGAGATTTTAGCCTCCTAAACATTATTTTCAGACAATATTTTTTAACATACTTTATGTGGTAGCATTAAATTTTTTACATAAACAGTACTTAAAATTGAGTGATAAAAGTATAAGAAAACTTACAAAGAACTATAGGAGTTTTGCAAACACTTGAGTATGTATGTCATAATAAATATACAATGAACAATGATCAAATTATCTCCATTAGAGACTAAACTATAAATAATTATTCCCTGTTTTTCACAAAGTAATATGTTTTGTAAAGATGCTTGTATACATTAAATGTTGAATTTCTTTTAAAACAGCTTTTTTTTTTTTTTTTTTTTTTTTCCTACGAATACTTCTAATAATAATTTCAGACTTTTGTTTTATGAAAAAAAAAAAAAAAAAAGCCAGCTAATTGGTTTTTATTCATTTAAAAGTTTGCTAAGAAAAAAATAAATAAATAAATAAAAAATTAGCAAAAATTACTAAGAACCATAAAAGAAATAGTTTACTTAAGTGCGAAACCTTTTAATTCAAAGTGTTATTTCTTTAATTGTTAAATAAGCGGTTCCCCGTTCCTTAATTAGTTAATTAGTATCTGAATAATGTAGTCTTTATGAAATGTTTACCTCATTAAATAAGTTCTGAAATAATTTATAGCTTTTTATGTTCATTAAAAGTTTTTTTTTTTTTTTTTTTTTTTTCTTCGTAATAACATAATGGTTAAGAAAACATTAGCATGTATATTTTTTATCAGAGACAATAACAAGCTGAATAAAAGAAGTGCCGCTATACAATGTATTTTTTATTCGCATTTTCAACTTTTTATATGCTTTTTTTTTTTTTTTTTTTACATTTATAGTGCCCTGTTTGTTTGCTGACTTCTTCATGGATGATTTTAATTGTAGAAATATTTTTGTTTACGAGTTTTTCTTCATTTTATTTCAACTTTCTTATATATATTTTTCTTTTTATAACCTTATTTTTTCGTTGATTTTTAAATGTGGTTTTCAATGAATTCATATATATATATATATATATAGAGAGAGAGAGAGAGAGAGTATTGAATACTGCAAAAGTAATATGTATACTACAGAAACTTTTATTACGGTCAATACATCTGTATAGATTGTTAAATTAAATTGTACTTATAACAGGTAGTCTGTTACTAGTTTAAATCTATTTAATATATAATTGATATACTATATAGTATTTTACATTATGAAAAATGCGTTAAAAATTTAAGTTTATTTAAACTTGAAATGACATTAAACTTTATAAAATTCGTTTAAACAATTAATTTTTAATATTTTTAAAATTTATCAGTTCTATAAATATTTTTAGGTTAACAAGAAGCATAAAAAATATATAAACAAGTTCTGAACATTGTATTAGGTTATCTGAACGCTTAAAAACAGGACAAACTAACAAATATATATGTATATATATGAGTTGCAAATGTTTTCTAAATAATGTTCATTAATATAACAGATCATTTAATTAAATATCTGATTATAATTGGTCAACTGTTTTTAGGGCTGCGAATTATGTTAATTTATCTGTATTAACATTAGACCAGCCCCGCCTTTTTTTTAACACGAGTAAATTTGTAGAGAGATATTGAACAATAAGATACTCACGATTAAATAAGAAGACTATAACTCCACAAATATACTGACTAATCTATTCGTAATAGCATTAGCCATTGCCTATTTTCACACCAGTGAATTTGTAGAGTAATATTCAGAATATGTATTCACGATTAAATAAGAAAACTATTACACTACCAGAGCTGCCAACCTAATCAGGGAATTTGTTAGAACCGCCCCTTTTCCCAAACCACTTAATTTTTAGAGTAATTCTCTTAAATATAGTTACGATAAAGTAAGAAAACAAATAGCCTAAAAATTAAGTGGCGTAGAAAAAGGGGCGGTACTAACTATTTGCCGGATTAGGTTGGCAACTGTGTAAAAATGTAACGTCAGTCACAAAGAGAGATAATTATGCTCTCACAAATATTTTGTAACAATAAACACTGTCTTATTTAATCCAAAAAAAAAAAAAAAAAAAAGAAATCACAATAAATATGCTATTAAAATTTCTGTATGCGGATACTGGTGGCAAAATAAGAAAAAAATATAGATTTTTGTGACTGATGCTACCTTTTTCCATGGAATCACCCTATATACTGGTGGGGAGAAAAGGCGGAACCTATTTGGCAAGTCTAGGCAGCGTTCCCAACTTTTATAATTTATTCACAATCATTTTTAGCCCCGCCTCTTTTTCATACCGGAAATTTTGAAAAATGATTTTCTTATTTAATCGTTGTCACATATTAAAGAGAAATAATCTACCAAATTTCTGGTGCGAAAAGAAGGCGGGGCTAAAAATGATTGTGAATAAATTATAAAAGTTGGGAACGCTGGGTCCAGGTACAAAATCCTTACCATATGAAATAATTATAATGTTATCCATATCTAAAAAAAAAAAAAAAAAATTAAAAATTGCGTTCATAAATGTACATATAAACATTATATATATCTCTCTATATATATTTGTATATAATTTACTCTTTTTATTGTACGTGTGTATGTATGCCATATTGCACTCCTACTTAGTTAAATTCAATTTGAGTTTTACTTTCGGCATGCATTAAATTGTAAAAGAATAATTTAAAATTATTTAGCTTCTATATTTTAAAAGAGTTCTTTTTAAATAAACCGAGAACTTCCATTTTTCAAGTTACGAACTGAAAAATAAAGTGGTAGTTCATTTTTGAATATTTTCTTATTCTTGCAGACAGTTTTATAAAGTGTAACGACTTTGAACATTCTTAGACTATTGTTGGCTGTTTAAACTTAACTTGTTTCAAGAAACTCAAATAATTTGAAACTTTCTATACAAGCTAAGAAGCCTCTTTTGAAGTAAAGTCTTTTGCTTGAAAGATTCTGACTCATTTAAATCATACATTTTTTCTGAAAATAAAATACTTTCTGAATATTTCAGTGTTATTAGTTATAAAAGGTATATATATATTTATATAATGTACGTACATTATTTTTTAATTTAAAGAAATATAGTAATACGCAGTTTAAAAATTTCTTTTTAAAATTTTCGTAATTACATTTTTTATTTAATTTACATTTTAATTGGCTGTATTTGATATCTTCAAATTATTTTAATTAATTATAGCTTTAAGTTAACTTGTGACTGGCTTTCATATCTTTAAAACAAAATAAAATTATTAATAAAATTGATTTCAATGGTAAAAAGTTTGCACCCTGCAACAGCTTTGCCACTACTATTTACGAATAATATTTTGTTCTTATTATGTATTTTTATTATTATGTCTTTAAATTTTAGTTGATTGCATTTCACTCATTCTAATGTAAATTTTAATTGGTACGTATGAAATTTTTTAGATGATTCTACATATTTCAGAAACAAATAAATTAATTAAAATAATAATAATAATTATAATAATTATAATAATAATAATAATAAGTGTATTTTTCTTTTTCACGCGATTACCTTTATTTATTTATTAATTCATTTACTTTTTAAATGAAATTGCTGTGAAATGTTGCACACTGACATAGCTTTGGAAATACGTATTGCGAAAGAGAATTACAAATAATACATATTTGTGTTAACGTCTTAGGTTTCTCTGTATGTCTGACTGACTACCCACGCTCTAATTCCAGTAAATATTTTTATAATTTCTTAAAATTGATATATTTTATTCAAGTTCACTATCGGATGCGCCCTATTGCAAATGGAGTAAATACCTCTACTGGTTTATGTACAGGAATAACCGAAAGTAATAAGTACAAAACTTTCAATAAACACCATAAAATGCAAAAAACTCGTTGCATTTGATGGTGTACGAGTGTAGTAATCAAGGAGTTGCCGCTTTGATTGCTGCACTCGTGCTTACTTTGTCCGCCTGACGAAGGGTCGTGTTTTCTTGTGACTCGAAACTATTGTGGCGAGTTTATTGCATTTTATGGGAGTTTATTCAAAGTTTTGTACTTACTTTAAAACACCAGTTCTGTGGTGTTTCTTATTATATCCGAAAGTTTTCCAAAGCACTGTGTTCTATGAAACGTATTTCTATAAACCATATTTTGATACATAACATAAATCTTAATGAAACGGAAATATGTATACAAGTTCAGTATCGAATGTTTTCTATTGAAAGTGGATCACAATTGGACTGCGTACAGGGACACCCGAAAATATTCCAAAGCACTGAGATCAATGAGTGTATTTCTACAAATGCAACTTTATTAACTCTACTCTGCACAAACCTTAATGAAATTAAAATATGTTATTCGTATGCACAAAAGAATGTTGTCTATAGTATACAGTACAATAACATTAAGATTTACAGGGTCACACAAAAATATTCAGATATATTAAAGACAATATAAGGAAATAGCTGGAATTGCATTTTTATTTTCATTAACCATTTTAATATTTTCTAATAATTTTTAAGTGTGAATAAAATTTGAATTTGTTTATCTATCTGTCTGACTGCCATTCCGTCTATCTGTCCATCTACCAGGCTCCAGCATGCATAGATAGCATGAATATTGTATAATTAACATTAGATTAACCGGCCACACAAAAATATTCCGTTACTTTAAGGGCTATTATTGAAAATTTGAAAGGATTGCATTTTGGCATACATCAAGCGTTTTTAACATTTTCTAATAATTTTTAAGTGTGAATATAATTTCAGTTTGTGTATCTGTCTGACTGTCAATTTTTCTATACGTGAACTACCAAATCCCAGAGTCCGTTAATATTATCAGAATTTCTTAAAATATTAAACACGATATTCAAATTCACAATGGAATATTTCCTATTTAAATTGACGTTAATAGATCCTGTGCAATTGGTTTCTATACAGGGACACAAAAAACATGCCAAAGCATCACATTTCCCTACTAAAAATGATCCGTAGAGATCAATAAAAAAAATTTGTACGTGGAAATGGCCAACGGATATCAATTGACATCCATAGAAATTAATATCCGTAGAGATCAATAAAAAAAAATTTGTACGTGGAATTGGCCAACGGATATCAATTGACATCCATAGAAATTAATATCCGTAGAGATCAATAAAAAAAATTTGTACGTGGAACTGGCCAACGGATATCAATTGACATCCATAGAAATCAATATCCGTAGAGATCAATAAAAATAAATTTGTACGTGGAAATGGCCAACGGATATCAATTGACATCCATAGAGATCAATATCCATAGAAATCAATAAAAAAATTTTTACGTGGAAATGGGCAACGGATATCAATTGATATCCACAAAGATCAATATCTGTAGAGATCTATTGCTATCAGTAGTTCACATCAATAGATAAAACAAAAAATCTATAGATTATTAAATGAAGATCCACAGCATATTGCTCAATTAATCTTTACAGACATTCATCAACCTACTAATATAAGCACACGTATAGGTCAATACATAACAAATTTGAGATAATAAATTTAAAATATAGAGAAACAAACTTTAATTTATAAGAAGTACACACTCATGTTTGTGAAAATTGCAACACCATAAAAGAATTGTCAGAAATTAATGAAATTTATTCCACATATTACTGATAGTAGTACAAATAAACAATCACATGTACAAAACAAAAAAAAGGCTGAAATCAGTACTGTGTGTGTCCACTACGCCGAGCAATGAGAGCCTGTACACGTCGTGGCATTGAATCATACAGGTTATGAACGAAATCCTGGAGAATAGCATTCCAGATGACTTTGACTTGATGCTAAACTTCAATCTTACTGTGTGCCCCCCACCAGTTGTTTGAGCAAGTCACCGACCAATGAAATCAGAGACATGCTCGATGAGTGACATATCCAGGGAATAAGCAGGCTATGGAAGAAGCTAACCCTGTTGTGCACTGAAGAAGGCTTGTACAGTATGAGAATAATGCGCACGGGCATTATCCTGCTGAAATACAGCATCAGAAATGCGTCGAAGAAGGGGAAGGACCTCTGGCTTTGAAACTTCCCTTACGTGTAGCAATCACTGTTGAGTTGCATACAATGTGCACTAGATGGGATCGACAATTATATCCAATAGCTCACCACACCATGATGCTAGGCATTTGTGCAGCATGATGCTGGAACTAGATAACACACTGTGGGAACAGATGTTTCCCTCAGTAATGTTTGATGCACACTCTTCCATCATTGTACTCCAGATTGTAGCGAGATTCATCGGAGAAAACAATTTGTTGCCACTAGGCACGCCACGTGCTGTGTTACTGAGCCCTTTGAAGTTGGAGGCGTCCGTGATTCAGTAAGAGCAGAATCCTGTGTAGAGGAACCCTTGCATGGAATTGATGCTGCAGCAAATGGTGATGATCCATGGAGCTACACAACAAAACACCTGTAACCGTACTCGAACATTGTAGTAACATACAAGAGGAAGCTGTATGGTCCATCACAGCCATGTGGATGGGGTGTCTGCCGTCTCGTCGTTCTATTGCGTGCCCTACTGCCAGGTTTTAGGCTTGTTTGATTCTCCTCTGTCCATTTCTTCCAAACACGCATCACTGTTGTGGCATTACACTGCATGCGGGCTGCGATTTCTCAATACGAAAATCCTCTCTCTCGAATACCAACAATGTGGCCTCGCACGAACTCCATTAATTGTTCGTATAGCATCTTCCTCTTTGATGTGGCATACTGACCATTAATGAAACGTTTACCGCCGACATAGGACGATAAACAGATTTCAATGCACCTTTACAGTCCTTTATGTACCTGGAACATGCGACTGATAAGGATTCAGATCTCGTTCCATGCATGCCCAATCGTTTTGTAATTCTAATCATTTGCATGACTCACCTTACTTTACATTTCCTGTAAGTTTGGTTCAATTTGCATAATCCATTTATGGTGTTGCAATTTTCACAAACATGAGTGTAATTTTAATTCGCAATATTTTAAATAATAGCAGTTTACATATTATAAGTGAAATAATGATTTTTTTTTTTTTTCAAAAAAGTATATATATATATATATATATATATATAGCTAACTCAAAATACTCAAACTAATCAATCAATTAACTTTTCAGATCTTAAAATAATCATTGATGGTAATAAAATTTACACAGATATCTATGACAAATGGCAAGATTTTAGTTTTAAAGTAAACTTATTTACACATTTTAATTCCTGTTTGCATCTTTCAGTATTTAGAAACATCATCATCAACCATTTATTTCAAATTAATAATTTATGCTCTGCGAAGTTTAAAAACAAGAATATTAATAAACTGATCACAGCCACTGCTAAAATGGGTTTTCCTAAAAACTTTGTATTTTCTATCCTTAACCATTTTTTTTTTTATGTAAACATAAAAAATAAAAAAATAAATAAAAATAAAAAAACTGTGTGCACTTTTGTGTATATTAACAAAAAAATTATAAAATAATAAAAGACAATAAAAAAGGTAGTGGTTGGGTGGGCAGATGTTTGATTACGGAGGTGGGGTGGTGTGGCCAGGCTGGATGGTTGGGTGGGATTGTTAAATTAAAAAAAATAAAATAAAGCAGAAGGCTTGTTGCATTTACTTTGTATTACTATGCAAACTTTCTTTTTTCATTAAAATTTCAGTTTCTTCTTTCTTGAGTTGGCAACTATTCTTAAAATTCTAATCATGCTATTAAACACATTGTAATCAATCATTGTTGCTTCGAGGTCTCATTGTTATTCATCTGCTTTGAAATTCTGCTTTTTTAAATCCATATGACTCCTATTCTGGTCTTGGCTGGCTGGGGAAGTGTTGCCGGCCTGAAACTAGTTTAACCCCATAGTCAAGTCACAAGTCTTGCCGCCTGCTTCCTTCCTTCCTATCTTAAGTTTCTTAAATTATTTTTTCATAAATTTTGATATAGTTTATGGTTTTAAGTTAAGATTTGTTGTGTTACTTTATTGATTCGTTTGTTTTCAGGCTGTTAACAAATCTGGTTTCTTTAAATTTATGTATTTAATCCCCTGAATTTTTTTTTTCATTTTTCTGAACTTCTCAAAGAAATTTTTAATCTTATTGGTCATTGGTGTTTCAGTGATTTTGTATCTGTTGCTTGGCTTTTACTATGCTTAATAGATAATCATTATTATATATATATATATATTTGGACAATGCAGGTCTTTTCTGCTACAAACTTGACTTTACTAAGCGCTTTTTTGTTTCTTCAAATGGGTCTGCTTGTTTTTCTTTCTAAATAATCCTTTCATGAAATAATTCTATAAATAGAAAGAAAAAGTAAAATTAGATAGAAAATGCTACATAGAAACATAGAAAATGCTACAATAGAAAATAAAATAACTGAAAAATAGAATATAATGGAGTATCACAGTGTAAATTGGGTAAAGAGTCAATTACGACCAAAATAACCATTCGTATGTCAATTTTTTTTTTAAATAGATATTTAAAAAAATAATCACACTTTTTTCCTATGGGAACAAAAAACTAAGATTTTATGGATAATAGTAGTGCTGACTCTAGGCTAATTTGACATCCTGCAGTCCTTTTTCAACCCATTTTATCATCCAGCTGTCATTCTAAATATTCAGAGGCCTTTAGGTACTTTTCTTCTTGACTTTTCAACCTTCTAGCAATAATTCTACAGCATTCCTGAAAGAACAAATGCATATAGAGTATATATATATGTATACAGTCATTCCCACTTAATTGGGTAATTTATAATCGAATACCCCGCTTATTCAAATAAAATTTGTTAGAACCAAAATCAATCTCATAAGATCAATGTTAAATTTCCCCATTAAAACAAATATTTGTCACATACTGTCCCCAGTTATTCAAATAAAATTTTAAGTCTTTCTTATTAAAAATGATTCTCAATCAAAAAATACCAGATTTCCTTTTCTAAAAGTAATTAAAAATTGTTCATTGTTGCTGCAAAAAGCAAAATTTGAAAACTTCGAATGTGAAATACGGCATGATGAAAAAGTAATTAATGATTTTGAGAACAGTGAAATTCATTCAGATGGAGCTTGTGCAATTTAAAGAATTAGATGGAGATGAAATGACAGAAGATGGCAAAGAAACTTTCACATCTTCCTCGCAAGACAAAGATGAAAATGTAAGTAATGATGAGCTAATCTATCCAGTCCCACCTCTGAAACAAATGAGTCTTATGCTATAATTCGCCGACATTTTAAGGCTTGTTTAGGTGACTATAATCTACTTTATAAAATAAAAAAAGAATTGTAGAAATGTTCAGCATCCGTGAAAACATAATTAATTATCGGAGCTTTCTCCAGAGAGGAAATAAATATTATACGAGTGAGTGATAGTGAATATTCTACTTCTTTATAAGCTCTGGAATCTAATTAGGTAAGATTTACTTTATACTTTTATCTATTTTCTTTAAAATAGAGCAAAAAAAAAGCTTTTAAATATATAAATCTTTGAATATGAGATTACATAAGTTTTCACTTCCGGGCGACATTGTACGGCGAAATCCGAAAACTAATTTCTCAAAAATTTCCCTCAAAAGTCCCTTATTCTACATACTTATACTTCAATGCACAAAAGGAACATTATATTCACCTAAAGTAACACACATTTAAAAATTCTTACTGTATATTTACAATAAAACTTACCAATAATTGCTAATTTTTGCGAAGCGCTAATAGAAATTTGTTCAACATTCAAAATTGTGCAAAACATAAAAATCGTAAAATATGTGTTCACTTTTTTTTCACAAAAAACTGAAAATTCAGCAATAAAACTGAATTTCAATTGTTTATAAAATTTGTACATGTTATTTATTTCAAAAGTGAATAAAAAAATCCATTTTTAACTAAAAGATTTCTTACTAATGGCTTAAATTAATTTCTGGGAGGGTGCGAATATAGGCAATGAAAATAAAGTGTTATTTTTTTTTAATTCCCATGAAAATACCTGTATCATTCTATATTTCATCTGAACAAGGCAAAATAATAATGAATTACACTTCAAATATGACTATATGAACATTTTTACCATATGTTAGCAAATAATTTGCTCGACATTGCAAATTTTTACAAACATAAAATTTTGAAAGCGTTTGTTTACATTTTTTGAAAATATACTGAAAATCCATGAATAAAACTAAATTTTAAATCTTGAAAATACAGTTATGTACTATTTATTTCAAAATTAAGCATTTGAATTCATCTATATCAAAAATATTTCTTACTAATGGTTAAAAATCAATATTTAAAAAACTACCGAATGTTGGCGATGAAAACCAAGCGTTATATTTCAGAAATTTCCAAAGAAATTCCCATATTATTGCATATTTCATCTTAATAAGGTAAAACAATCATGATTCATACTTCAATTAAACCTAATTATGAATATTGTTAATATATTTTTGCAAGAAATCTGCTCAACATTCAAAATTATGCAAAACATAAATATCGTAAAATATCTGTTTACTTTTTTTCACAAAAAACTGAAAATTCATCAATAATACTGAATTTCAATAGTTTATACAACTTTTATATGTTAATTATTTCAAAAATAAGTAACAAAATCTATTTTTAACAAAAATAATTCTCACTAATGGCTCAAATTCATTTTTGCAATCTACCGAATACAGTCGAACCTTGTTAACGTGAACACGCTTAATGTGAATTACTTTTAACGTGAACTGTTTCCACAATACCTGTCAACAGGAAGATTAGTTTTCGAATTACTTATAGTTATTAACCACTGACACCATGAACAGATCTGTTACCACCGTTGAGATTCACGTTAACAAGGTTCGACAATATTGGCGATGAAATCGAAGTGTCATTTTTTAAAATTTCCATGAAAATAACTTTATTGTTGCATATGTAATCTTAATGAGGCAAAACAATCATGATTCATACTTCAATTAAACCTAATTATGAATATTTTTAATATATTTTTGAAAGAAATCTGCTGAACATTCAAAATTATGCAAAACATAAATATCGTAAAATATATATTTACTTTTTTTCACAAAAACTGAAAATTCATCAATAATACTGAATTTCAATAGTTTATACAACTTTTATATGTTAATTATTTCAAAAATAAGTAACAAAATCTATTTTTAACAAAAATAATTCTCACTAATGGCTCAAATTCATTTTTGCAATCTACCGAATACAGTCGAACCTTGTTAACGTGAACACGCTTAATGTGAATTACTTTTAACGTGAACTGTTTCCACAATCCCTGTCAACAGGAAGATTAGTTTTCGAATTACTTATAGTTATTAACCACTGACACCATGAACAGATCTGTTACCACCGTTGAGATTCACGTTAACAAGGTTCGACAATATTGGCGATGAAATCGGAGTGTCATTTTTTAAAATTTCCATGAAAATAACTTTATTGTTGCATATGTAATCTTAATGAGGCAAAACAATCATGATTCATACTTCAATTAAACCTAATTATGAATATTTTTAATATATTTTTGAAAGAAATCTGCTGAACATTCAAAATTATGCAAAACAGAAATATCGTAAAATATCTGTTTACTTTTTTTCACAAAAAACTGAAAATTCATCAATAATACTGAATTTCAATAGTTTATACAACTTTTATATGTTAATTATTTCAAAAATAAGTAACAAAATCTATTTTTAACAAAAATAATTCTCTCTAATGGCTCAAATTCATTTTTGCAAGCTACCAAATACAATCGAACCTCGTTAACGTGAACACGCTTAATGTGAATTACTTTTAACGTGAACTGTTTCCACAATCCCTGTCAACAGGAAGATTAGTTTTCGAATTGCTTATAGTATTAAGCACTGACAACATGAACAGATCTGTTACCGTCAGGGCCAGATTATGGCACGGGCACACGGGGCACTGGCCCAGGGCCTCTAAATTTAGGGGGCCTCATTTCCAAAAATTGAGAAGTAATAGTACAAATTTCTTCATTATATGTGTATTAAAAACAAAAATTGATTACATTTTTCTTTCTATATTTTATTAGAGAGCTTAAACAATTATAAATTTTTGTGACTAATTTCCTACACATTGGCTGAGTAATGTGCTATATTTTTTCATTTGTCTTGAACATAAAACTAATGATTTTGTTTTAGGTTGCTAAAAAAAATGAAGAAATAGAGGGTCGAATTGAAGGAAAAAATTTAAAAACGCACTATTTTTATTTATTTATTTTTGATTTTGAGAATGGGTCCTTTTGGTGAGTTCTTTAGAGCAGGGCATGGGGGCCTCCGAATAGCATTAGCGCCCCGGGTCTTCAAAAAGCATAGTCGGGCCCTGCGTGTTACCACCGTTGAGATTCACGTTAACAAAGTTCGAAAATATTGGCGAGGAAATCGAAGTGTCATTTTTTAAAATTTCCATGAAAATAACTTTATTGTTGCATATGTAATCTTAATGAGGCAAAACAATCATGATTCATACTTCAATTAAACCTAATTATGAATATTTTTAATATATTTTTCAAGAAATCTGCTTAACATTCAAAATTATGCAAAACAAATATCGTAAAATATCTGTTTACTTTTTTTCACAAAAAACTGAAAATTCATCAATAATACTGAATTTCAATAGTTTATACAACTTTTATATGTTAATTATTTTAAAAATAAGTAACAAAATCTATTTTTAACAAAAATAATTCTCACTAATGGCTCAAATTCATTTTTGCAAGCTACCGAATACAGTCGAACCTCGTTAACGTGAACATGCTTAATGTGAATTACTTTTAACGTAAACTTTTCCCACAATCCCTGTCAACAGGAAGATTAGTTTTCAAATTGCTTATAGTATTAACCACTGACAACATGAACAGATCTGTTACCACCATTGAGATTCACGTTACCAAGGTTCGACAATATTGGCGATGAAATCGAAGTGTCATTTTTTAAAATTTCCTTTAAAATTACTTTATTGTTGCATACGTAATCTTAATGAGGCAAAACAATCATGATTCATACTTCAATTAAACCTAATTATGAATATTTTTAATATATTTTTGAAAGAAATTTGCTGAACATTCAAAATTATGCAAAACATAAATATCGTAAAATATCTGTTTACTTTTTTTCACAAAAAACTGAAAATTCATCAATAATACTGAATTTCAATAGTTTATACAACTTTTATATATTAATTATTTCAAAAATAAGTAACAAAATCTATTTTTAACAAAAATAATTCTCACTAATGGCTCAAATTCATTTTTGCAAGCTACCGAATACAGTTGAACCTCGTTAACGTGGACATGCTTAATGTGAATTCCTTTTAACGTGAACTGTTTCCACAATCCCTGTCAACAGGAAGATTAGTTTTCGAATTACTTATAGTATTAACCACTGACAACATGAACAGATCTGTTATCACCGTTGAGATTCACGTTACCAAGGTTCGACAATATTGGCGATGAAATCGAAGTGTCATTTTTTTAAATTTCCTTGAAAATTATTTTATTGTTGCATACGTAATCTTAATGAGGCAAAACAATCATGATTCATACTTCAATTAAACCTAATTATGAATATTTTTAATATATTTTTGCAAGAAATCTGCTGAACATTCAAAATTATGCAAAACATAAATATCGTAAAATATCTGTTTACTTTTTTTCACAAAAAACTGAAAATTTATCAAAAATACTGAATTTCAATAGTTTATACAACTTTTATATGTTAATTATTTCAAAAATAAGTAACAAAATCTATTTTTAACAAAAATAATTCTCTCTAATGGCTCAAATTCATTTTTGCAAGCTACCGAATACAGTCGAACCTCGTTAACGTGAACACGCTTAATGTGAATTACTTTTAACGTGAACTGTTTCCACAATCCCTGTCAACAGGAAGATTAGTTTTTGAATTACTTATAGTATTAACCACTGACAACATGAACAGATCTGTTACCACCGTTGAGATTCACGTTAACAAGGTTTGACAATATTGGCGATGAAATCGAAGTGTCATTTTTTAAAATTTCCATGAAAATTACTTTATTATTGCATACGTAATCTTAATGAGGCAAAACAATCATGATTCATACTTCAATTAAACCTAATTATGAATATTTTTAATATATTTTTGCAAGAAATTTGCTCAACATTCAAAATTATGCAAAACATAAATATCGTAAAATATCTGTTTACTTTTTTTCACAAAAATTGAAAATTCATCAATAATACTGAATTTTAATAGTTTATACAACTTTTATATGTTACTTATTTCAAAAATAAGTAACAAAATCTATTTTTTACTAAAAGATTTCTTACTAATTGTTCAAATCAATTTCTGGAATGGAGCGAATATAGGCGATAAAAACGAAGTATTTTTTAATACTTCCATAAAAATCCCTTTTCTATTGCATATTTCATCTGAATATCATAGATCATAATATCATAGATCATGAATATCATAGAGCATAAATTTTTCAATTTAAAAAATTCATAAATTATTTGGAATTTACGATTTACTTAAAATGGCAGAATAGGGTGAAATTGAGCATAGATGTCCATTTTGAGGATCATAAATATATCAGACAACTTCAAAAAACATCTATGATACTTGTTTGAAAATAATTGACTACAAATATTCTAATAGGAAAATTTTGCAAGTTACTCATAATTTAAGATTTTATCAACATAGCAAAATGGGGGGGATATCCCATATAAATATGCATTTTGAGGATTGTTGAATTGGAAATTGTAGCATGAAAACAAAACTACAAAATTGATCCTAATAAAATAAATTAATAGATTAGAATAAGATAAATGTATCAAAGTGTACGGTGGATAGCCTATTAGGTGGGGATTTCATTCTGTCTCTGTGTCAAGTGTTTGGTCAGATTCATTTCTCTTAACATAATAATCATGTTAAGAGAATGTCCTGTACTAGAAATTTATGAGAACATATATATGATGGGGAACTGAGCAGAGTTCACTTATGCTAACTAGTTTTAATTATAAAAATAAGTTGCACTGCTTTATCCTTTTTTTTTTTTTTTTTTAAGTATTTTAATAGTTGAAACGGTTATAGAAGAAAATTTTTTTTTATTAGATTTATAATTATGTTGGTACTAAACTTAAAATAAAATTATTATAAAGTTTTAAAACTAAGCAATTTAATTAGTTAAATATTGATTCTGGACAACATTTATGTCCACTGTTAAACAAAAATATCATTCGGTTTTACAGGAAAAGGAAATTTGAACCAATTATAGAAGATAAACTTGCTTTTATTATATTTATAACTGTAGTTACTTTTTATGTTTAATACTATTTTATAGAAAATAAAAGAGTTTTCTTTAAAGGTAAGGTGTTTTTCTATACTTTATAGATGGGATTTGTAAATTATAAATAATTTTTAACAAAAACCCGCTTATTTGCAAAAACCCAGTGGGTTTTTGTTGGTGGGCCCGCCCAGAAAAACCCGCCCGGGTTTTTCTGGGCTGAGTCCACTTTGCCAACCCTGCTATCAGCTATATAAAGATATCGTGATTTACGAAAATCAGCTTTTAAAGTATTGCAACCTTTATCAATTAGGCTAAACTAGCAAAGCCCCCGTTCGGGAACGAACCAAATTCCGAATGCGGGAAAAATTTCAAAATCAAACTTGAAATGCACATAACTCATCCTGATGCAGCCTACGTGCTTATAGATCAAAGTTTCTTAATGAAACCATTTTTTAATTCATGAAATCAATGAAGGTCAACGAAGGTTTCTCTCGCTTTGCTGGTCACTATATTTAAAGGAAACTCTTTTCTATACCGCTTTACAAACAAAAATAAAATTTAAAGAAATCATGAAATTGTTTTAAAGCCCGTTTTAGTTCCCTGCTGCCTTCGGCAGCGGTCCACTCCTTTGCAGACTCTCGGGTGTCTGTCCATATTGCCTGTGACAATAGCTTACCAGTCGGCTTCCATTTTTGTGCTTATCAGATGAAAGTTTCAAAACAGACAGCATCGAAAAATTTTTTATCCAAACAAATACATACATATATATATATATATTAATTTTGCAAAAAATACCACCTTTCTTAACAGTAACTTTTTCTTTAATTAAAATATTCATCAAAACTATTATATACTACAATATTCAAAACTTAACAATATGCATTAGTCGATTTAATGTGGTAAGTCAAAACAAAAATTTAACAAACCCTATGTTTTAGGTAGTGCATCAGCCAAGATGTACTATGCCTAATGGTCCAGACCTTTTTTTTTAATCGGGCCCTTAACACAGAGCTTTTGTTCATTCACTAGTATATTGTGTATTTAAAAATAAGACTGCCATTCAGAATCGAAAAAGAAGAATTTATTATGTTCCAATAGAATTTCAATAATTTTGACTTTCTCGTGTGCTGTGCTTGTTGTGGCCTAAATCAAATTAATAAGTTTTTGTTAACTGTTTTATTTATGTAACTCTATTTCATGTACAATCTCATCACTACTAATAGAGTGAAGTTACTTTATGTTTTAGGCTGAAAAATTCATTTTACATATCTATACTAATATTTATAAATTCGAAAGATTGGATATGTATGTTTGTTACTCAATCATGTCACAACGGCTAAATGAATCCGTATAAAATCTGGTACAGAGATTGATAATAGTCTGGAATAGGACATAGGCTACTATTTATGCCGGAAATTTGATTAGATCTTTTAAAATTAATTAAAATATGAAAATAATAAACTGGTAATTGCCTTAATATAAGCCGTTTAAATTTTTAATTGTTTCCAAAAAAGTTTATGAGGCATTTTTATTTAATTATTTTTCCAACATAAAATGAAATATGCTTTCACACGAAAAAAAAAAAAAAAAACTAAATGTTAAATTGAAAATGAGAAAATGACATCTTTATAACTTTAAAATAAAATAGTAATAATACAAATCTAACATGTTTCTTCTGAATTTTATTTCACAGCACTTTTTTATATACCTCAACTTTAATTTTTTTTAGCACAGATGAATCACGCTTGGCATAAAAGCTAATTCAGCATTATATTAAAGGTATTTATTGATAATTCTGGACAATTTTTTTAATTTTGATGCTGAAGTAGATCGGCCATATTTCGCCAAGGACAACCACTTAAAGCCAAGTAGCGCATAAAAATATAACTAGATTATAAAATATTAAAAAAGAAAGAAAGAAAAGATAGAAAGAAATAGGAAAAATAATCGCATAAATTATAATTTGGTCTAAAACGGCGACAAAATTTCAAAAGTCGCCAAGGGGAGCTATATTAAGGCTGTACCATGATCAGGTTTACATATTAATTAATTTATTTATTTTTCTATATACCAACTACTATTAACTAAGCATGAAGTATATATAACCAAAAAATAAAATAATAATAATAATTATCTCATGCCATAGACGTAGCCGATCATACCATATTGTAATATTATATTTGGCTTGAAATTGCTGTCATTTTATGATTGATCGATTAATTCAAATAAATATAGGAAATAACTTGAAAGCAAATATTATATACATCACGTATAATGTTGTTCATATGTAACTGGGATTCAAATATAAAAGGGCTACTTCAAATTTATCGAAACTGTCATATATGATAAGCACCCAAATGAAAGCTCACGGGTAAGCCATTGTCGCAGGCAATAGAGACAGGCACTGGAGACTGCGAGGACAAACAAATCGCTGCCGAAGGTGCTGGGAACCCAAAGTGAGCTTTTGAGCGATTTCAGTATTTTTTTCTTTTTTCATAAAGCTATATAGAAAAGAGTTTTCTTTAAATATAGTGACCAGCGAAAACGGGCAAAGCCTGCTAATTTGTTATGTATTTTTTAAACATTTCCACAAAAACACTTATGAAGCCAGAGGTCGATCCAGACAAAATTTGGGTCCCTTTTGCGGCCCCTTCACAAAATTCCACATAGTAAAAAGGGACCCTTCACAAAATTCAAAGTCATAAAAAAGGACCCTTCACAAAATTCAAAGTCATAAAAAGGGACCCTTCACAAAATTCTAATTCATAAAAAGGGACCCTTCACAAAATTCAAATCCATAAAAAGGGACCCTTCACAAAATTCAAATTTATAAAATGAGTCCCTTCACAAGATTTTGTTTTATAAAAATGATCCTTTTATTAAATGTTTTCATCTTTTCAGTATTATTTTTAATTAATGCCTTAATTTGGCTCAACGAAACTCTATTAACTTGATATTAAACATTTCATAAAGTGATTGTAAAAACGGAAGATTTTACACAATATTTTACTTTTTCACAAAAATATTTTATATTTCACAAAAATAAATAAAAATTTTACAAAAATTTTTTGTTTTTCACAAAAAAGGGACCCAAAAATTAAAACCTGGATCGACCTCTGGAAGCATCTTCTCAAACTGATTGGGTGACACCCGGAGCAGATCATCCCTGCCGCCCCCACCTAGCTACGCCACTGACACCACGTTTTTATTCTTACATTATTTTAGAACTTAATTCTAAAAATGAAAACTGTGGGCCCTGACAAATTATAATCCTATGCAATGACACAATCTATGTTTGGAATGTTTATCGCTTCTTGTCGTATGAGATTAAAATTACCCTACTACAAGGAACTCAGTGACAGAAAATTTTGTAGATGTCTGCAACAGGTTTTTAAAACTTCATAATCTGTCTGTGATATTTGCATGTAGTCAGGGGTGAAAATGGCTTACACTCAAAAAGCCTGAAAGATGATAGCAGCAATCTGGGGGTGGAGGGGGGGGCGTTAACAACAGTGGTGATCTCGTGCAACAATACAATACATAATACAATTTTACTACAGAACAATTTAGTATACACAACTGTCAAATAATAAGATTAACCCATTCAATTAAATATTTTATAGCAATGTTTGACACAACACAATAAAAATAATTATAAATAATAAAAGTATTAGTTTTAGTTTTGATACAGAAATTTTTATAAGTGAATTTTGAAGTGAAGGAGAAGTTTTGGAGCAGTTTTTAATGAAATTAGCACTTTTCTACATTCCCGTAGAATCTCAGTAACAGGTAACAGGATACAGGTAACAAGTATAACGCTGCCTATAAAGGGAGATCTAGGCTCCTAGGTAAAGGTAGAAATTAAGAAATTTGGTTGGTGGCCAGTGGCCACTAGCCTTCATTTTTTTTAGTGGCCACTAGCCACTTGCTGATAAAAGTTAAAGTAAAATAAAATTGTCTTTTCTTTAATTTTTTCGATGTTCAGTCTCGACAAATCATTAAGAAAATAATTAAGGTAGTCAACTTTTTGAAACTCATCCACAATAATACATTTCTGATAAATTTTAATAAATGAAATAGGAATAGATTTACATAATTTATACTATGAATGTAAGAAAATACTATTCAATACAAAATTCATATGTTTAAAATGCTCTTTTGGTTATATTATTTTATAACAGAAAAATTCTGATGTTTTGCCCCTTCACTATCCTGAATGGTGTCGATTTTCTACTTTAAAAAAAAAAAAAAAAAAAAAAAAAAAAAAAAAAAAACTTTGATTCATGAAAATATATTAGTATATGTAAATAAAAAAAATATTTTTTTAATAATACTTTTTTATTTTGCAAGTTTCTTTTTCCTTTTTTTTTTTCTTGTTACAAATGAATTATAAATTAATTTTTCTTTAATAATAATGAATTTTTAATAATTTGCAATTATAATCCCCCTCTCTAACTGAATTTAGAGAGTGTGGCTGTAGTCGAGATTTCACAATGTAATTGTAGCTGTCACTTTTTAAAAAGTTAATTTTGACATATTTTAAAATTAGCAGCACTAATTCATCTTAAGGATAAACAAGATCTTAAGCTCAATCATTAAATGATAATTCAATAGAAAAAAAAAAAAAAAAAAAATCAATTTTAAGATATTATCAAATTTGTAATTTAATGGTCTGTAGTATGTAGTACATCAGTGTAACTCAGATTAGGCATAACAAATTACATATAATTGAAAAATAAAATAGTAAAAGAACAGAAAATATTTTACAATACATAAAATTGTATAATCAAAGTGCACAAAAAATTAAAAAAAATTATTAACCTGTAAAACTAATAAAATATGAAATTAATTAATAATTAATGCAAAAAGTAGGACTTGTGCATGAAAAAGAAAATTGCATAATTTATTCTTTCTTAATATTAATTATATCTATTTTATTGTATTTCTTTATATTATTAAGATTCAATTATTAAATCCATGTTTTTAAATACAGTTGTTTTTAACTGTGGCAATCTTCTTATCCTAAAATGCGAATTCAACAAAAACAAGCCCGGTGCACATTTTTGTTGAATAGAAGGGTTGAAATTTTCTTTCCCTTTTGTAAAAAAAAAAAAAAAAAAAAAAAAAAAAAAAAAAAAAGAGGCTTTAAATGTGCGTTCTAACTTTCTTTTGATGGACTTTTTTACTTTTTTTGGATGAATGTGAATTAATTTTGGACATTCGGAGACGGGGCTATTGAAATGAAAATGCGTCGAATGACGTTTTTAATTTTTCTGCGAACGTAATACAATCGGAGTTTCAGCCGATTGATTATCTCACGAGCTTCCTTTTCGTCTCTTTCTCCCGAAAGTCGAAACTCTCATTTTGACATTTTTTTTAAATCAAAATCTAATACTTTTATAGAAAAATGGAAAAAAGTCGTACATTTTTTTAGTATATGAATAAGACTACCTGCCAATTTCCAGTGTTTACTGTTAAAATTGACTTCTGAAAATGTCTGTAAGTGGCGATGTTAGATTTGAGAAAGCCTGAATTCGAGGCGCACGGCGCGTTTACTGCGAAAACGCCGCCGCACGATCCAAGTTTGCATTGGAATGGGGTATTCTATAAAGAATGGGTAGAAGAATTTTAAGTGTTTACTATTAAAATTGACTTCTGAAATATGTTTGCAAGTGGCGAGGTTAGATTTTAGAACAGCATGAATTCTTTGCACGGCACGTTTATCGCGGAAAAGCCGCCGCGCGATCCAAGTTTGCCTTGGAAATGGGTATATTTTATAAAGAATGGGTAGAAGAGAAGTGGCCACTGCAGTGGCGACCAAAGGCAATTTCTTTAGTTGCCACTTTTAAAAATCTAGTCGCCATGTGGCGAGTGGCGACTGCTAATTTCTAGCTTTACTCCTAGGTCGCCCTTGTTAAGCACTGTTTTGTGTGTTCCTACCAAGGCACCTATAGGGGGCTCTAGAGTTCCTAACAGAGAGCATCTAACACGTCATATATCGGTAATGCATTGTCGTGGGCGAAAAATGTCCGTAAATTGCAGACAATTTTTTATGACTGCAGACAAAAACAGTCTGAAAGTTGTGGACATTTTTTTATTATTAGTACAGACAAAGAGTGTCCGAAAGTTGCAGACTAATTTTTTTATTAGTGCAGACAAAAACTGTCTGCAAGCCGTTTTTCTGCGTCCACGACTATGTCGCCGTGTCACGGGGTTTCTGCCACTGGGACAAGAAAGATATTTTAAAATAACATTTGTCAAATAGTGTATTTTTAAATTGTTTTTAAATTTTTTGAATATTTTTCTCAGATAAATTAAACACAAAAAATTGAAAGAATAAGCTATAACTTGCAAAAGTAAATGCTAAGAATTGGGCGAGTATTTAAATTCAGATTACAGTCTACACCATAGATTAATTCAGATATTTTAAAATGGTACCCCTTTCGTAAATTTATAAAATAATTTGTGAAAAATCAAGTAAGTTTGTGAAAATTGATTACGCTTCCCCAAACAATTAACCAAAATTCACAAAGCAGTTTATTTAATTTTAAAATACATTTAAAGGCATCAAAACATAGCATTGGAAAGGGTTGCCAGAAGCTAAAGTTTAAAGAGGGCCACTGGATATTGTGCGCTGCCAAATTAGTCAAGAGTCAGGTCTAAGACCTTTTTTAATATATTTAATAAAATTTTGTTTTATAAAAAATAATGATCCTTTCACAAAATTTTTTACACATTTTTGAAAAGCAGTTTAAAACATTGCCTGTACTAGTTTCTACCAAATATTATTATATAGAGTAAATGCTAAGCTAAACGGCTTTACAATGTTTTTTTTTCCTATAAATATATATTTTTTAAACTGTTCTAATAAATTACTGTTCCTGCTATCTTGTGTTTTGAACACTTTCAAGTTTCATTGTTTTAATTTATTGTGATATGTAAGTTTCTAGAATTTGTCCGTTTAAGAAATGTGCGTTTTTGGGAGAAGACTATATTTTAAAAAATACTGTTTGGTAGAAAAATTAAAACGATAATAATAAAACAGAAAATTTATTTATTTTTTGTTAAAAACATACAGAATCAAATTTAAAACATTACTGTCATTACTACCATTAGATACAAGCACTAGAAAAATATGTTCGTAGAAATTAGTTTAATTTACAGTCGAACTCGAAACAGTGAATCGCAGTGTAGAAATAGTATATGGCAAAAGTAAGTTTTAACAATAAGTGCACTCTGAATTTAAAATGAAAACATTTTAAAATGTAACAAACATTTTATTCATGAACTTACCTTGATAATTAAAATGTTACCTATTTGCAAGACCACGTTCTGCTTATCACGCGAGGCGGGATCCATCTTTAATTTTCTCCTTGATCTTGTAAACAAACAGCGTTCGTTGCGATATCTGTTTTTCAAAATACTGCAATCTGCTAAACAAAAAATAGATATATTCTTTCAAGTTGAGATTGAGTAGATTTTACTTCGTAAGTAAATTAAATAGAAGATAGCTTGATAAACCAATTAATATTTGTATGAGGATATATTAAAAAATGTTTAACCAATATTAATAAAAAATCATATTACTTTCTTCTATATGTAATATAGAGAAAGTATTGGATTCGCGAAAATTTTCGACTTCCGTTTTTTGATGGATTTACACGTTTTGGGATTTCCAGAACACGAATTAATAGTTTTTAGAAAATGTCTGTCTGTCTGTATCATTTTTTTGTGGACGCTGTATCTCACGAACCAATGAATGAAATTTAACCAAACTTGGTATTTAGTTGCACCCTGACATGAACTGGCGCTGATTAGATTTGGGGATCAATAGCTCAACAGGTGGCGCTGTGATCGCATTTTATGCAAACTTTTAACATGGCAGTATAGGACAAAATTTCGTACAAATGTGCATAATGAGAGTTATTTTAAACTTGTGATTGTAAAATTAATATGAATTATTGATAATAGTAGTAGTTCACTAGGAAAAAAAATTGTGCAGGTGGGGGCATTGGTCCCCCCCTGGGGGGGAAGTACCCCCCGGGGGAGTAAGTTTTCAAGATTGGTATCTTTCGAAAGGTCTTGTTGATAATAGTAGTAGTTAACTAAGAAAAAAATTTTGTGCATGTGGGGACATCGGTTCGCACCCCCCTGGAGGGGGGAAGTACCCCCCTGGGGGGTAGAGTTTCAAGATGGGTGTCGTTCGAAAGGTCTCGTCAATACCTTTAAAACGAAAGGTTGAACCATAAATCTGTGATAATTTAAAACAAAGTTATCGATTTTTTTTTACTTTTAACAAAAAAAAAAAAAAAAAAAAAAAAAACCGAAAAAAAATCGTATATATACTTAAATTTTTTTAAAACGAAATATAATCAAACTTGGTATTTAGTTGGTCCCCGACATAAACTGGTGCTGATTGCATTTGGGAATCAATAGCTCAACAGGTGGCGCTGTGATCGCATTTTTTCCAAATTTTTTAACATGGCAGTAGGACAAAATTTCGTATAAATTAAAAGATGAGAGTTATTACTTTCTTCTATATGTAATATAGAGAAAGTATTGGTTTCGCGAAAATTTTCGACCTCCGTTCTTTGATGGATTTACATGTTTTGGGATGTCCAGAACACGAATTAATAGTTTTTAGAAAATGTCTGTCTGTCGCTGTCTGTATCATTTTTTTGTGGACGCTGTATCTCACGAACCAATGAATGAAATTTAAGCAAACTTCGTATTTAGTTGCACCCTGACTTGAACTGGTGCTGATTAGATTTGGGGATCAATAGCTCAACAGGTGGCGCTGTGATCGCATTTTATGAAAATTTTTAACATGTCAGCATAGGACAAAATTTCGTATAAATGGGCATAATGAGAGTTATTTTAAACTTGTGATTGTAAAATTTGTATGAATTATTGATAATAGTAGTAGGTAACTAGGAAAAAAAATTTGTGCATGTGGGGGCATCGGTTCCCCCCCCCGGGGAAGTAAATTTTCAAGATGGGTATCTTTCGAAATGTCTCGTTGATAATAGCAATAGTTAACTGGGAAAAAAAATTTGTGCATGTGGGGACATCGGTTCCCCCCACTGGGGGGGAAGTACCTCCCGGGGGGGGCAAAGTTTCAAGATGGGTGTCTTTCGAAAGGTCTCGTGAATACCTTTAAAACGAATGGTTGAACCATAAATCTGTGATAATTTAAAACAAAGTTATCGATTTTTCTTACTTTTAACAAAAAAAAAACTTAGAAAAAAAATCGTATATATGTATATACTATGTATATATATATATTTAACGAAATTTAACCAAACTTGGTATTTAGTTGGTCCCCGACATAAACTGGTGCTGATTACATTTGGGGATCAAAAGCTCAACAGGTGGCGCTGTGATCGCATTTTATGCAAATTTTTAACATGGCAGCATAGGACAAAATTTCGTATAAATGTACATAATGAGAGTTATTTTTAACTTGTGATTGTAAAATTATTATGAGTTATTGATAATAGTAATAGTTAACTAGGAAAAATTTTCTGTGCATGTGGGGTCATCGCTACCCCCCCTTGGAGGGAAGTACCCCTCTCCCCCCCGGGGGGGGGGTAAATTTTGAAGATGGGTATCTTCCGAAAGATCTCGTCAATACCTTTAAAATGAATGGTTGAACAATAAATCTGTGATAATTTAAAACAAAGTTATCGATTTTTTTTACTTTTAACGAAAAAAAACTTAGAAAAAAAAACGTATTTTTTTTTCTCACGAAATTTAACCAAACTTGTTATTTAGTTGGCCCCTGACATAAACTGGTGCTGATTACATTTGGGGATCAATCGCTCAACAGGTGGCGTTGTGATCGCATTTTATGCAAATTTTTAACATGGCAGCATAAGACAAAATTCCGTATAAATGGGCATAAAGAGAGTTATTTTACACTTGTGATTGTAAAATTAATATGAATTATTGATAATAGTAGTAGTTAACTAGGAAAAAAATTTTGTGCATGTGGGGGCATCGGTTCCCCCCCCCCCCTGGGGAAGTAAATTTTCAAGATGGGTATCTTTCGAAAGGTCTCGTTGATAATAGTAATAGTTAACTGGGAAAAAAATTTTGTGCATGTGGGGGCATCGGTTCACCCCCCACACCGGGGGGGGGGGCAAAGTTTCAAGATGTGTATCTTTCGAAAGGTCTCGTAAATATCTTTAAAACGAATGGTTGAACCATAAATCTGTGATAATTTAAAACAAAGTTATCGATTTTTTTTACTTTTAACAAAAAAAGACTTAGAAAAAAATCGCTTTTTTTTTTTTTTTTTTAAACGAAATTTAACCAAACTTGGTATTTAGTTGGTCCCCGACATAAACTGGTGCTGATTATGTTTGGGGATCAATAGCTCAACAGGTGGCGCTGTGATAGCATTTTATCTAAATTTTTAACATGGCAGCATAGGACAAAAATTCGTATAAATGTGCATAATAAGAGTTGTTTTAAACTTGTGATTGTAAAATTAATATGAATTATTGATAATAGTACTATGTAACTAGGAAAAAAATTTTCTGCATGGGGGGGCAATACCCCCCCCCCCCCAGGGGGAGGTGAATTTTCCCAATGGGTATCTTTCGAAAGATCAGGTTGATAATAGTAGTAGTTAACTAGGAAAAAAATTTTGTGCATGTGGGGGCATCGGTTCCCCCCCCCCCCCACCGGGGGGGGGAAGTTCCCACCCAGGGGGGCAAAGTTTCAAGATGGGTATCTTTCGAAAGGTCTCGTCAATACCTTTAAAACGAATGGTTGAACCATAAATCTGTGATAATTTAAACCAAAGATATCGATTTTTTTTACTTTTAACAAAACAAAACTTAGAAAAAAAATCGCAATTTTTATTTTTTTTTTTTTTTTAACGAAATTTAACCAAACTTGGTATTTAGTTTGTCCCCGACATTAACTGGTGCTGATTATGTTTGGGGATCAATAGCTCAACAGGTGGAGCTGTGATAGCATTTATCTAAATTTTTAACATGGCAGCATAGGACAAAAATTCGTATAAATGTGCATAATAAGAGTTGTTTTAAACTTGTGATTGTAAAATTAATATGAATTATTGATAATAGTAGTATGTAACTAGGAAAAAAATTTTCTGCATGGTGGGGAAGTACCCCCCGGGGGGGATAAATTTTCAAGATGGGTATCTTTCGAAAGGTCTCGTCAATACCTTTAAAATGAATGGTTGAACTATAAATCTGTGATAATTTAAAACAAAGTTATCGATTTTTTTTACTTAAAAAAAAAAAAAAAAAAAAAAAAAAAAAACAGAAAAAAATCGTACTTTTTTTTTTTTTTAATATTGTTACTGATTGAATATGTATAGGTAAATATAGAAGAAAGTCTTGTGGTGGCCACAACATACTAGTTTAATTCTGTTTTATAATAAAATGTCAATAAAATAAAATGGAATATTTTAAAATTTCGATCAAAACTTCGCATTTTATTCGAATAATACAGTTTTGTTAACGTTATACCTGACACAGGGTAAAATTGTGTTTAAAAATACATAAAGAGGCTTAGCTACTGAAAAATCTTAATGAAACTTCTTGTTTTATTTGTTATCGTGGAAAGAAGCCGAAATATAAATTTTGTGTTACTGAACCTGATTTCCCATTCCCCCCAAAAGGGGGGGGGGGGGCTGAGGAGCATGAATTTTTTTTTTTTTTTTTTTTTTTTGAGGAATACTTTGTTGCGTTTAAAACAATGCGTAGCACGTGATTCTGCATGCTTTGAAACGGGAGATACAGATTTTTAAACATTTTAAACTTTTTTTTTCGGGACTTGGAAAAAGAAATGAACAAAATTTGCAGCTATCATTTTTTCTACTGATACCAATTGGGATCAATAGCCTACCGATCGAATTTCTACTGATGTATGTAAAGATCTATTGATATCGATTGAGGATATAATCAATAGGTTACAGACGTCAATAGCTTCTATTGATAGCGGTAGGGAAATCCATAGAAATCTATTGATATCAATAGCCTACTGATCATATTTCTAATGATGTCAGTAAAGGTCTATTGATATCAGTTGAGGATATAATCAATAGGTTACAGATATCAATAGCTTCTATTGATAGCGATAGGGATATCCATAGAAATCAATTCATACCAATAGAACTCTATTGATGTCAATAAGTTTTTGTATTGATCTCTATGGACCATTTTTAGTAGGGTTACGACAAATATTTTTATTAATGAGACATACAATATTTTTATTAATGAGACATACATTAATGAGACATACATTACTATCACAAAAATCGTAATGAAATTGGCATTTATTGTTAATGTTCTAAAACAAATTTTTTTATAGAATATGATATGTTTAACCATCCCAACAATATTTCAGAGTGATTATGAATTCAATCGGACTATCTGTATGCCTTTCAGAACTTCTGTCTGTCTGTTGTTTGATAACGTAGGCCAAGAACATTGAAAGTTATACGATACAACAAATGTGCAAATTTGGGATGTGTTAATAATCAATCCGTACCGCATGATTTTTCTTTCTTGCTTAAATTAAAAAACCTATTTGAAATGTATTAGTATCTATGATGCAAAATATTTCCAATACAAATTTTACGTACTAATATTTATATATTACTCTTTAGATAATAATTAGGATACCAGATTATTTGATACACAGTGCGTCCCAAAAGTTTATATACGACCGCTCTTTTTGGATTTAAGAGCTAATTAAACGAGAAAGAAAGTCAAAATAAACTATGTAAATATGTATTAACGTGATATAAATAATGAAATACTTAAAGAACTTTAAACACACATAATTTTTACCAAAAAATAAAACAAAAATAATGTTGTCCCAAAAATATACAGACAACCAGAGTTAAAAGCTGATTGAAGTACTGCTCATCAAATCTGCATATTCCAAGGTCATCTACTTGTGACGCAAGAGTTTTCTGAGATAAAGGTGAAGCTGTCTTTCTTTTTTTTTTTGACTGATTGTACAGACGCCTCACAACGTGCAGTTTTCCAATAATGAAATTTTGAAAATTTGTTGTTTCAAAGCTCGTGGAATGAAAGTTGTGGACATTTCAAGAAAACCTGGAGGCAGCAGGGCTGGCATTTACGAAATTCTGTCAAAAGGTGACAATTTTGAAAATCAATCACGTTCTGGGTGACCAAAGAAAACAACTAAACAACAAGACACAAAGATTTTCAGATTCGTTTCAACCCAGAACCTGTCTGTACGGTCAATTTCTAGAGAGATGACCGTTCTAGAATCAAAATCCACGGTGCATTGACGGATGCAGGTAAGTAAATTCCTTGCTTATCGCAAAATGAGTTGTTCACCAAAGTTGACAAAACGACATAAAAACGCTCGTGTTTAGTGGGCTCGAAATCATGTGAATTGGACATATGAATGGTTGAGTGTTCTGTTTAGTGATGAAAAGAATTTGAATTTAGATGGCCTCGACTGTTGGAAATATCGCTGGCATAATCTTCGCAAGGAACCACAAACTATTTTCAACAGACAACCAGGAGTGTGTTCACTCATAGTGCGGGGAACATTTTCCTTTAAAGGAAGGGGGGAAGAATGGATATATTAGCAAGGCAATTGCTCATTTCATGTGTCAAATTCTGCAATGCAATGGTTTAAACAAAACCAAGTAACTGTTATGGACTGGACAACCCTAAGTCTTGACCTAAACCCAAAGGATAACCTTTGTGGAATATTAGCTAGAGACGTATATGCTAATGGCGTCAATTTGCATTAGTTCAAGATCGAATGCTGCAAATTGAATGAGGTTGGTTTTCTCTAAAGCCAGAAATTCTTCAAACTATTGTTTTGAGTATGCCTGATCGAGTTTTTGAAGTGAATAATGAGTTGTGTATAAGCTTTTGGGACAGTAAATTTTAAGTTTTAGTTCCTACTACAATGTCTGTGATTGTAAGATAATATTAATGTATAATATTATTATTGTCTTGATATTACCTATAATTAAAAATGATTTTGAAATCTTCATTTATTATTTTCAATGGTAAAATAAAGAAAAAACCGTTGTCTATAAACTTTTGAGACGCACTGTACAATGTGATACTCTTTTGCCTTTGAAAATCAGTCTTTTTCATTATCTTCTCTCTCTCTCTCTCTGACCTGTCTTTTCAATTATAATATATTGTAATTCAAATAATAAATTTAAGCCGATGATTTGATAAATCCCTTAACACGTTCAGCGCCATGTCAGACATCGGTGGCTGACACGTGGCTGACAGTGTGAAATATGATGTAAAACTTAAAAAAAAAAAAAAAAAAAAAATGCATAGTTTAAGTAATTACTGACAATTTATTTAAAATCTACGCAATTGTTATTTATAATACGATTATATCATTACATCACTTTAATGGATTTTATTGAAACACGGTAAACATAACGTGTTTCTAAGCAGCGCGCGTGGCCTGAATGGAATTTCCTTAAGAATTCGCGTGGCGCTCAACTTGTTAATTGTCATCGAAAACATCTTTCAACAAAATAATATCCTTTCCAATATTACATTAAAACTTTTAAATTTCTATCAAGCAACATAAGGAATTTTTATTTAAAACAAAATAAATAGCACGTATATTATTTTCTGGTAGAAATTTCAATTCATAACTTCTTTACCCTCTTAATTAACTGGTATTACTATGCAGAAGAAAATGAGTGACTACAGGGGCTTATATGCTTCTAAATTTTCGAAGTCGAACTTAGATCCAAACCTCAACTTGCACTCTAAACAAAAATAAATTAACCCTTTTCTGACCTAAAGCTGTAAAAAGCTCTCTAAATAAAGTTGCAAAATTTAGGGAATTTTTCATTTAACAAACACAAATGATTTTGAGGAGTAATATTTGATACACATAATGGAACAATAACCTTTAAAGCGCTTGGGCAACTGTTACAATTAAAATTTAATGGTACATGTTGAATAACTTTTTTTTTTTTTTTTTTAAATTGGTAACTCTGACCAGAGGAGTGAACTTAATGAAGATCGACAAAAAATTAAAGAGATCATTTTCTTTAAGTAATTTTTTCATATTAAGAAAGCACCACACAGCTGGCATTTTAAAGTAATAAGTACAAAACTTTAAATAAACACCATAAAATGTAATAAACTCGCAACAATTATTTCTGATCAAAATAACGCACGACCCTTCGTCAGGCGAACAACGCGGGCGCAAATGCTGTAGTCAAAGCGGCAAAGCACTGATGTATACTTTGTTTGCTTGACGAAGGGTCGTGTGTTCTTTTATCCCGAGTCAATTGTTGCGAGTTTATTGCATTTTAATGTTCTTGTTCAAAGATTTGTACTTATTAACTTTTTAGTAGAAATCAAATAAATGCCTAGCTATCAATAAATGCCGATTTCTATAATAATAAAGGAAGATGTCTGTCTCTCTGTCTGAGCATCTATACGTTCATACCCTATTGAACGCAGGACTACAAAATTTGACATAATGATGCTCAGAAGCCTGCCCGTTTGCATAGTGAAAAAGGGTTTAAAATTTTTAATTAGTTCCGGAGATAATAATTAAAACGTCGACCAATGTCTAATTAAAAAGCGAGCCGATCGTATTTTCCGCCCTCCAAGTAAAATACAGCCCGTTCCTCAAAAGAAAAAACACAGAGAGAAAATTTCGCGCGTTTTTGTAAAGTCATTTTGGTTTAACGGCAGCAGATGTTGAAAATATACCTGTACCATAAGAAAAAGCATTTATTACCGATTCTTACAGCACATTTTTTTTTTTCTTTTTTCTTTTTTTTTTTTTTTTTTTTTTTTTTTGAAAAATACGAATTTTTTATATTTTTAAAAAAAAGTTTTAAAAGGGGTCCAAAATTTCTCTTTTTTTCGATTGTCATTTTTGAATCATCCTGTACGAAAGACTAATTGACCCCTTTCATAACAAATGGCATATTTTGAAAGGTCATTTAATCTTCTTTCGAACCATATAAACATTTTTACAAAATAAGGATTAGCGATCCATATTTTTTGATTTTAAGAAACATCGATTTTTTCACAAAACATTTTATAACTAAAAATCTTTTACAGATATATATATATATAGACCTCGATTATACGAATCAGATTTCAAAAGCTTGAGAGATTTTTTCAAAAATCTAATCAGTTATAACTTTTTTTAATTTTCTGCATGCCTGCAGTTTTTGATGACATTCTGAATCCGCATTTGCGTTCGAACAACAATGGAAACTCTCTTTTAAGCTCGCAGACTGTATTTCAAAAGTAGAGCGAAAGAGAAAGGTCTTTTTTCTGATTGAGGTCACATGTTTTTGGCCTGTGATTAAAAATTGAAAATTTCAAAATTCTTCAATTTTCCTTTGTCGCACCCGAAACTTACTATACAGAGTTTTTCATCGCAAGACAAAGCTGTAGTTCTAATTTCATCGATTTCGGAGAATAAACAAAAAAATTACATTTTAACTGCAAATTAAATTTTATTCTAATACGCGTATTTTAAATTCTAATTATGATTAAATTATTTTTAATTAATACATCATTCAAAAGATATTTTAAAGTGCTTTTATATTATCGAAAGTGGAATTGGGGATTTCACCTTATTTACACGTTTTGAGATGTCCTGATTAGATTTTCTTTTGTATCTCAGCTACTAATTAAAATAATTTCATAAGTAATGCATCATTTGAAAGCTTTGTTGATTTAGAATCGAACAGAAGATTACGGAAATTTCTACCGCCAGATGGCGCTGTAATATTTTAAAATTTCAATATTTTAAATTCTAATGAGCAAGGAAGTTCTAGAACGGGGATAAGGCGCCGCAGGAGCCACCAAGCGGGACTTGGATAAAGTCAGAAATTTGAAAGATCATAACCTGGTGAGCGAACAGTCTGTTTCAGATATTGAAACTGGAAGAGGGCGCCGCCGGCGCTACCAAGCGGGAATTTACTGCGATTAAAATTTTCAATAAAGCTATTTTCACTGTATGTCAATAAGCTGTTTTAAGACCTGAAACGGTAAAAAGGCGCCGCAGTCGTTACCGAGCGGGAGTTTCGTAAAGTCGGATTTTTCAAAGATCGCGAATCAGCTGGTCGCCGAAGGCGGCTAGAATCAAATAAAGCAGTTAGATATGTATCTGGCATTCTAGAAGACTGGGTATTAAATTAATGAATGGAATTCTATATTAAAGAAATTCGTATTATAAAATATTTTAATTATCATTCACATTTTTTGAAATTCTTAATAACGTTCTAATTTCAAAATATAGAAAAAAAAGTAACATTTTAGATTTTTTTTCACTTTTAATCAGAAATTGTATAAAAATATCTTGCATTTTAATTTAAATGTTTTACATAATACAAATCTAATTTAAGCTGTGGGATATTTGAATTTTAAAATTTAGATGTCTCTTAGCTGGTAGCTTTTTTAATTTATACAAATAAAGTAATATAAAGGTCATATTTCTTAAGATGTTTATTCCTTAACATTTCTGTTTTTCCCTCACTTAAAAAAAAAAAAAGACATGTTTTATGTATTTCTTGTAATTAATGTCATTCATATAGAAGCTTAATTAAGAAAGTTAATTAAGTCCTTAGAGAGTTTTTTTGTTACATGTTAGAAACTTTTCCAAATCTATTTTCTTTATTCTTAATTATACATTTTTGAAAAGCATTTAACAAAAATCTAAAAACTTTTTTGTTTTCCTTTTAATTCTAGCCATTTATATTTAAATTATTTACTTATGTTTTTGTTAAGTATTTTTCATAGCTACCAAATTTTACGTTTTCTTAATGCTGCTTAATTGAGTCTAAATCTTTTTAAACGATAAAATTGGCAGCTGCAGATAGTAAAAGGGAAAAATCCAAGTGCGTTTTTCTTTTTAGTACGACAGGACTATTTCTTTTAACCTGCCATTTCGCGTCGTTACCAATTTATTGTGTTCCACTTCGAAAATGCCTGCCAATATCCAACTTTACCATTTAATTTCTTACTCTGTCTTAAAATATTTTGTGAAATCCGTAAAAACTTATATCTGTATATATATATAAATTACGTGTCACGATGTTTGTCCGGGGTAAACTCCTAAACTAAGGAACCGATTTTAATGAAATTTTGCACACTGTGTGCAGTTTGGTCCAACTTGAGAGATAGGATAGTTTTTATCTCAATTTATTGTCACAATATTGTTTTATTGCAATTGTTTGTTAATTATAGACCTTTATTAAAGTTGCTCCAAAATATCTGTGAGTTCCATTAATTTAATTGTTGCCAAAAAAAAAAAAAAAAAAAAAAAAAAAAAAAATACGAGTTCATTTTCTTTCGACATAAAAATAAATACATTTAATCAAACGTGAACGTTAAACAATTATAAAAAGTTAAATTATGCATCTCACGAAAATTGACGTCATAATCAATTTAAAGATTTTATACACATTGATAAAGTGCTAATGTAGTTCTATCATAGATATAGTAATATATATAGATCTCTCATCCCCATGTTATATATCTCTCATCCCCAAAGATTTTTGATGCCGAAAAAAAAAAAGTGGTATTGAAGAAAAAAAAAAAAAAAAAGAAAAGAAAAGAAAAGAAAGAAAGAAATATGAATTTGAAACTGTATCTGGAGTCTTCCATTCCCCTTTAGCAAATAAATTATTCATAAATTTTATTTGCTAAAATATAAGTATGTATTCCCGTGTGTATTCACTCGGGGAAAGACGGCCATATTTTGGTAAAAACGTCGTCTTTTCCCAAATGAAAAGGAATAACTTTTTTTCTCCCCAATGATCACTCTATTCTATATATGCTATACTATATCTATGAGTTCTATACGCAAGCGAAGTGTGACTCACTAACCGTCTGTGCAGCCAAGAAAAAGATTTCCTATGTTAATTGCCCACTGGATTTTTTGTAAGAAATTATTAAAAATCGATGAAATTTATTTCCCGATTTTAATCCTTATATTTGGGTATAGATATGTATTAGTTATCGCGGGTGTTAGATTGAATTATTTTGCTGTCAAATTGACAAAATTTTAATTTTAAATTTCAAAACTCTGTCGCCCTTGGCTTTTTTTATTATTATTATTATTATTTGGCGATCAAAAGCGTAACACGAAAATATACATGCCAGATGTATGCATTGTACGAAATGTAATATGTATTATTCATTGTACGTATGTATGACATGTAATATGTATTGTACGAAATATTGTTTCATATTATTCATTACTCATTTAATATAAGTTGTTAAAATAACCATGATTTTTGAAAGGAATTAAATATTTTCGCCAGATAATTTGGCGATATTCTTTTTTTTTTTTTTTTTTCCGCCAAGGATGACAGAAATGAAATCTATTCCGCTGCAAAATATTAGTATCTTACATCAGATATTTTATTTAGACATTTGAAAACAAATTTGACTTCAAACTATGATAGAATATTTATCATTTTCCTTTTAATTAGTATATTATTAGTATATTAAAATTTAAAAGCATGGTATATAAAAAGTTTTTTTTTTTTTTTTTTTTTTTTTTTTTTTTTCTTATAATTATTCTTATCTTAATCCTCAATGTTTCCCATCTTTATTAACTTAAATTTACTATTAAAATTTTAACATACTCAAAAACTTCTTATCACTTCGTTAAAATACACTAAACTTTTCCAAAATCTTTTTCTATTTAAAATGATACATGTATTTACTTTAAATGTCCAATATTTCATAAGATTTCCAATTTTAAAGTTTTAAAATATTTATCAAATTTACTTATTTTTCTGGTTTAGCCTTATTGTTTTCCTTTTTATAACTACAGCTGTTGCCCTCTTTAAAATATTTAAAATGATGAGGTCATTTTATAGTAAAATTATCCATTATAGCATATATTATATTTCACTCCTCCATAAAAATTGATTTTAAAATCGTCTGTTTCTTTTATACTTTTATTTTAATAGAATTTTAATAGAATTTAATTTATATATTAGTCATTTTAGCAATTTTATCCAATTAGAAATAATATATATCACTTCTCCATTAAAATTTATAGGACCCTACAATAAAATTAATTTGTGCTTAATATCAACACTACGAAAATTTTTATCAATCGCTTCCAAATTTTGACCTAAGTTTCAAATCTCAACCCTGTGGGTTTTTACATCGGCTACAACGTTTTCGTCTTTGTTCGTAAATAATAATTTGACTGTACTAAATAGTTTACAGCAGTATAATTCAACGTATAACTTAGTCACAGCAACGCGTGGCCGGGTCTGCTAGTATATATATATATTATTATTATTATTATTATTATTATTATTTTCACTTCTCATTGGGGAGGATAAAACTCACAATCTTCGGTTTAGTAATTGTGTACTCTCACCACAGAGACAACGGATCTCTGAATATTTCCTGATTATTTCGACTAGTGTTTTCAGTTTTTTTTTTTTTTTTTTTTTTTTTTTTCTCCTTTAGTGTAGAATACGATATGTTTAGTGTTCAAAATTACAGGACTTGACTACAATATTCAGATATATTAAGGACTAGAAATGGAAATTGTTAGACTTGCATTTCAGTATGTGTAAGACTTATTTAACTCAGCCCAACAATGTTTAAAAATGATTATGAATTCAATTAGTCTATCTATTTGCTTTTCTGCCTGTCCGTTGTGTGATAACGTAGCCAAAGAACATTCATAGTTAAAAAATGCAACGAGTGCAGGCAGTTGTTAATGAACACTTTTAACCCTTTGTATCCCACCGGGACTTCAAAATCCCATTAAAAAATCTACAATATAGCCTAAATTTACTATAGGATTTCATATGAAATTCACACTCACTATGGTTTAAGCTTTCCCTATAGTTAAGCTATAGTTTAAGCTAAATTTAATATGAGATGCTTCTCATGCAGCAAAGAAGTATAATAAAAATGTTTGAAACTATTTTTCGAAAAACAAGGTAATTTGAGATATAAAGGGTTATTTATTTTATTTTATTTTTTAATGTTTATAATTTGTATTTTAATTAATTGCAATATGTATCTCTTCCAAAACTTTGATATTTTAATTTACTGAAAAGTAATGATTTTTAATAGCATTAGTGGTTATATTAAAGATAAATAAACACTTCTCAGTTGCTCTATTAGCTATATTGATTCGTACTCTGCTTTTACTTCTATTGTTATATATATATATATATATATATATATATATATATATATATATATATATATAACCTTTGAAATAAATTTATGGCTAAATGTAAGACTTCTTGTTTTATAGAAGTGAAAAATTGGGAATAAAAGAGTAAGTTTTTCTTATTTTATTGTAGTTATATGTTGGAGAAAAATTTTCTAATAATGAAGTGGTGTGAAAGAAAGACGGTGCTAAAAATGCTTCGGAATAAATTAAATTGGTAAATATTATTGGCAACAATGCTAGTCACCAATAAGACTTAAATCTAATTTCACTTTAAAAAAAAATATATATGTATATACACTGATGGAAAAAAAAATCCCAACACCAAGAAAAAATGATTGTACAGTAATGAAATTTCAACAATACATTTGTCTAGGTAACATATTTAATTGATTAAAGTTTCAAGATCACAGGTAGAGCCATTGGCGAGAAGAGCCATTTCAAATGTGAAATGTTGGTACATTAGTAACCGGTGTAACTGCCAGAATTTTGAATGCAAGCATGCAAACGTGCATGCATTGTGTCGTACAGGTGTCGGATATCAGTTTGTGGGATGGAGTTCCATGCCTGTTGCACTTGGGCGATCAATGCAGGGACGGTTAATGCTGGTTGTGGATGACGCTGGAGTTGTCGTCCAATGATGTCCCATACGTGCTCGATTGGAGAAAGATCTGGTGATCTAGCAGGCCAAGGCAACATGTCGACACTCTGTAGAGCATGTTGGGTTACAACAGCGGTATGAGGGCGAGCGTTATCCTGTTGGAAAACACCCCCTTGAATGCAGTTCAGGAATGGCAGCGCAACAGGTTGTATCACTAGACTGACGTACAAATTTGCAGTCAGGGTGCGTGGGATAACCACGAGAGTGCTCCTGCTGTCATACGAAATTGCTCCCCAAACCATAACTCCAGGAGTAGGCCCTGTGTGTCTAGGCCGCAGACAGGTCGCTAGCAGGCGTTCACCTGGCCTCCTTCTAACCAACACACGGCTATCACTGCGACCAAGGCAGAACCGACTTTTATCAGAAAACAGAACCGATCTCCACTCCGTCCTCCAATGAGCTCTAGCTTGACACACTCACGTCGCAAACGGCAGTGGTTTGGAGTCAGTGGAATGCACGCTACAGGGCGTCTGGCTCGGAGCTGTCCTTGAAGTAACCGATTTATAACAGTTCATTGTGTCACAGTGGTGCCAACTGCAGCTCGAATTTCAGCTGCAGACGCAGTACGATTAGCCACAGCCATACGCCGAACACGGCGGTCTTCCCTCTAGTAGTGCCACGTGGCCGCCCGGAACCCGGTCTTCTTGAGGCAGTACCTTCCCTTGACCACTGCTGCCAACACTCATGCACAGTGGATACATTCCTGCCAAGTCTTTCTGCAATATCGCGGAAAGAAAACCCACCTTCTCGTAGCCCTACTACACGACCTCGTTCAAACTGAGTGAGCTGTTGATAATGGCTTCTTCGTCTTCTTAGAGGCATCCTTGACTAACATTAACCCACTACGTCAAATCTCAACTGTAAATAACGATCACGAACCTTACAGCGCTTATTTAAAGCAAACCTCATTTGCAGGTTCATAGAGTCGCTAATAGCGCCACACTTATACGCGGTGCTCGAAATTTGAATCGACGTCATCTTTCAGATGTATAAACACGCCTACCAAATTTCGTTTATCTAGCACAGCTAATTCCTGGTGTTGGGATTTTTTTTTTCATCAGTGTATATATATTCATTTTATATTGTAGGCGTGACATAATGTATGTACAGCAATAATATAGGTATATATATACATACATAAATGTTTAAATAAATTGATACTAATTATAGGTGTTATCTGATGATAAATTAGTACTTTTCAATGCTTAAATGACATATATCATTTTGATGAAATTCTGAAAATATTTACGGGTGCATGATGCAAGCAGACGGACAGATAGACAGACGGACAATCGCATACTGACAGACTAATTCAAATCATATTCACTCTTAAACATTGTTCGAAGATTTTAAAATGCTTAATAAAAATGAAAATGTCATTCCAGCTATTCCCTTTGTATAGCCCTGAATATGTCTGAATGTTCTGATATAAACCTCTAAATCTAAATGGTAATTGTATTATATACTAGAGAAAGAATACTTTTGTGCATATGAATAACATATTTCAATTTCATTAAGTAAATTTATTAAAATATGGTTTATTCAAAAAACTTCCATAGAATGTAATATTTGGAATAATTCTGGGTGACCCTCTACACATACCAGCTCTGCTATTTACTCCATTTTCACTAGAGAATCTCTGATTGAAAACTTAAATAATATATTTCGAATTTCCTTAAGATTTGTGGAAAGTAAAAGTACAAAAAAATGATTTATAGAAATACCTTTTATAGAACGCAATGCATTGGAATAGTTTCGGGAGTCTCTATTCCAGAGAAATTTTTACTCAGTTTTTTAAAACGAACATCCGATACTGACCTTGAATAACATATATTTGTTTCAAGAAATTCCATTAATATTTATGGGAGTTAGAGCTCAGATAGACGCGCAAACCTGAGTCATAAATCTTTTTCAACTTTCAGCCCAGAATTAGTTGACCAGATGTGGGGAATTTATAAGAATAAGAGGGAAGCCTTGAGGGAATTTCTATTACTTTTACATACAATAGAAAAAATAAAGAAATAAAAGTAGAAATGCTAACTATGCTAGTTTATCCGTAATGGTATTAGGCCCCGCGTTTTTCTCACACATAAATAGTTGTAGAGTAATATTCAGCAATATGCATAGCTGCCAATATTTTAATTTATTCCGGAGTACTTTTAGCCCCGTCTTTATTTCGCACCACTTTATTTATAGAAAAATTTCCTTCAATATATAACTCCAATAAAATAAGGAAAAATTACTTTAAAAAAATAAGTGGTACGAATTACAGGGGGGGCTAAAATTACTCCGGAATAAATTAAAATATTGGCAGCTATGGCAATAAGTTCTCATGATTAAATAAGAGGACTATTGCTCTGCGACTATTCTAGTGTGAAAAAAAGGCGGTGCTTAATGCCATTACGGATAAACTAGCATAGTTAGCAGGTCTATAAAAGTAATTGATGCTATTAAACAAGTGTCGCAAAGCACGAGTGCATCACTAAATATAGAGCTGTATTCCATACAAGTTGAAAAAGTTACTGCCATAGACAGGTAGTTCCAATTGTTACGCCAATTCCTTCTACTTCCATTGTATTATTCTTTCCTCTAAACCAAGGATAAAAATTATTTTCTTTTATTTCAAAACATTTTTTTTTTTTAATCAGTGACATTAGTTTTTATTTTATGACCGTGAAACTTGAGCTTTTAAGATATTTTGTTTAGCTAGATATTCAGTTAGTCAAAGCAAAGCATTGATTTTTTTATATTTACTTCGTACCAATTTTTCCAAAATTTTGAATTTATAAAAGGATAAATACATGAGTAGCATACCTTCCAACATACTAATTAATTTTCCGCAGTATTGTTAGACCCGCCCTCCCCCCCCCCCCCCCCAATAAATTTTTAGAGTAATATTCTCCAAATGCAAATGCGATTAAACAGAAAGAAAAATACTCTAAAAATATACTGGTGTGTAAAAGAAGGCGGAGCTAACAATACTAAGGAATATTAATTAGTATGTTGGAGGGTATGTGAGTAGTTTAGGATTTGTTATAGCATGTGTATGAATTCTTCCCATCTTCATCCTTACATTATGAAAATCCCTTACACGATATGAAGAAAAGAAAAGTATTTTTCAATTCTGCGTATCAAAACACATTAATAATATACAACGCAGACAGGGATGGAACACGGGCGCAGAATTAATACCGGAATATGTTTAAGAAATTTTACTACCTATAATATCGTTGATTTAAGAAATAGAAAAATTTCCTACATTGATAGTGGTACGAATTCTGCGCCCGTGTTCCATCCCTGCGCAGTGAAAAAAAAAATAATAAAAATAAATAAAATGTAAGTTTTTGTAGACATTCACAATTTGAGTAAATCTAATGTATATCTTGATAAATTTCATTACTAACACACTCAGTATAATTTCAAAATAATCTATTCAATTGTTTACATGTCATTCGTTAAATTAAACGTCATCTCTATTTTCAATTGTAACACTGTTCTATAAAACTTGTGTCATCAATGGAAATATATGGAAATAGTAAGATTTTTACATAATAAATCAAAGTATTCCGTTAGAAAGTTAGAAAAGCGTGAGTAAAACAATAAACATTCTAAATTTCTGAGAATAATATCAATCGTTGTTTAGTTATAATAATGTACATTTTATAACATGCATAACTTATCTCGAGTACTGTTAGCCCCACCTTTTATTAATATTATTATTATTATTTTCACACCGGTGTATTATTATATTAAACATTTTTATTCTTATTTAATAGAAATTACATGTTAAAGAGAATTTCTCTAAAATCACACTGATGTGAGAAAAGGGCGGGGCTAACAATACTCCAAAATAAATTATAAATGTTCCAGGTTTGGACCTCGAAATACTTTCGTTTAAGTTGGCTGTGTGGAATTAGATTTATCCAGAGAAAAAATGAAACTTATTGTTTTCCTTCTCACTAATAGATAACTCGCTGTAAGCATCCAATCCGATTCTGAAGATGATCAGCCTCGTTGGTTTATGTTTATTCCCTGATTCACCCATCCCACCAATCAGACTGTTCAGAAAAGTGCGCAACAATCTCTCAGTCCAATAACCCATGCATCCCCCGAGTGAAAAATCCCTATCGCTCATGGCGTCATGCGTAACCCTCGTGCGTTAACCGGAGTAGCGGCAAGAAGAGAAATCCTACTTATTTAATAGTCTCTTACGAAACCTAATTAATATTGTATTTTAAAAATGAAATAAAACTTTATAAATCTCAATTTATGAATGTTGTATAAAGTACGATGATATCATATTGTTTTATTTAATTTTTAAATTATAAATATGTAATATTAAATTTCATTTTAATTTAATATTTTTTTATACATAATATTCGTTATACATTTTCTTCCTAAATCATCTTTGAATTTTTTTACTTGTTGCATAAGTAAGTCAAAAGTAATCTTTTAAAAGAAAGAGTATTGCGATAATTTAGAGTGAAAATTTTATTGCACACTTGAAAAATATTATGTTATTTCTTCTTTTTTTTTTTTTTTTTTTTTTTTTTAGTTTGTAATAACTGTAATATTAAGATAGGGATATGTCATTAGATATTTCTATGTATTAGTATAATTTGAAGAAATTTTATACTCATGAAGAATTATCTAATATTTTTTATATAAGTGGTAGCACTGTTTAGGCATTAAATGTTACTATTTTTATTTCTTAAAGTGACTGTTTGTTGGATATAGACATAGCTGCCAAGTTTTTTAATTTTTTCCGGAATGTTGTTAGCCCCGCCCTTTTTTCCCCACAGGAAGCTTTTTAGAGTAATATTTTTCATGTTTAATCGTAGTTAAATAATGAAGAAATTTTTTCTACAAATATTACGTTGTGAAAAAAGGCGGGGCCTAGCATCATTCCGGAATAAATTTAAAAACTTGGCAACTATGGATATAGAGTTCCGATCAGGGTTGCAAATTTGGCCTTTTTTTTATTCAATAGTCACCAATAATTTTGAGAAGTGACATTTGATATACATGATACACTATCAATCTTCGAAGTTATTAGTCAAACGTTACAAATAAAAATTATTGGTGATTATTGAATAAAAAAAGGCCAAATTTGGCAACTGTGGTTCCGATATGATAGTATGGTAGATCTAATAAAGGTAATTTTTCCCTTTTGCATGGATGTAGCATTTTCAACTAATTATAGCATTAGTATTATAACTAATATTAGCATTTGTATATAACTACATGTAAAAAAAAGGGTTTAAATAGTCTAAAATTTCCTTTTATTATTCACATATTGTTTAGGGATTATATTCTATAATATAATTAGTATATGCATTCAATCGAAATAATTTTATTTAAACTGAATGCATTGCAAATGGAACAGAAGGTTTTCTAATTTTGTAGCATTTAATTTTTGAAGATTTCTTTTCTTTTGTATGTAACACACACAAAAAAAAAAAAAAAAAAAGAGTATCTTTATTTATTTATTTATTTTATTTTATTTATTTATTTATTTATTTTTATTTTTATTTTTATTTTTATTCTAATATTATTTATTTATTTATTTATTTTATATTATTTTATTTTATTTATTTATTTATTTTTATTTTTATTTTTATTTTTATTCTAATATTATTTATTTATTTATTTATTTATTTTTATTTTTTATTATTTATTTATTTATTTATTTATTTTTGACACGAATAGCCTGGAATTTTCTTTTTTTTTTTTTTTTTTTTTTTTTGTAAACGTCGCGCGGCTACGCGCGCATTCCGAACTTGATCAATAATCACCATATCGACAAATTCGAAGTTTTTGGCGCTACAGCCTGTCGCCAGTTTGTAATATCACATCTCACTGCAATGTAATTAGCTTTAGTTAGGGTAACATAATTTATAGATGCAGAAATAGAGACAAATATCGAAATATAACTACTTTTTTTTTTTTTTTTTTTTTTTTTTTTGTCAATAGTGAGGATTTTATGCATTTGATAAAAAGAATTCAAATCCTAGATTAAAATAATATAAGTGTACACTTAAAATAAATATGTAATACATAAGAATATGTTTCTAGATGGTTTTTATAATAGACTGACAGAATATCTTTAATTTCGCAACTCTGGTTAATTACATATTATTATATTACTACATTTGTTCTTAATATCAGTTTAAACAGAATTTCCCCCCAAAATCCAAGAATATTATTACTACTACAGATTTCAAAAGATAGCTTGAATAGAGTATGTTTCCTAAACAAATACAAATAAAAATTATTAAAACAACAATTCAATTTCATGAATATAAGAAACTTATTTAGATGACAGAACTTATTCGTAACTCATTTTCATAGTTGCCAACATTTTAATTTATTCCGGAGCAGATTAAGCCTCGCCTTTAATTCACATTACTTTATTTATTAAAAAAAAGAAAAAAATCCATATATAACTACCATAAAATAAAAAACAATAATTCTTAATACTTTCGCCGACCGCATTCTTTCGTCTTTCTGACAGTAAGGCCCGCCTGTGGGCGTTATTCTCCTAAATTTTAACATTTCAGGACAAAGTTTTTTTTGTTTTTTTTTGGATTTACATTTATGTTACAAATGGATATGAATTATAATTATACTTTTTCTATTCAAAGTTTTTGTATCCATAGAATATTGATTGTAAAAAATAAATAAATAAATAACAAACAAATTGCAAAAGAAATGCCAACTGGTGGAGTAAAGTGAACTACATCAGCGATTGCGAAAGTGTTAAGAAAGAAAGTGGCGTGAATTAAAGACAGAACTAAAAATGCTCTGGAATAAATTAAAATGTTGACTTCTCGGCCAGTTTGTGACGTAAATAAATAAAAGAAATAATAATAATCATCATACTAGTCTAAAAACTCTTTTCCTTTTAATTCTCACTCACAAATACATTTAACTTTATTTATAATACAGTGTTATTTACGTACCTTTACCTATATGAAATTGTTTCGAGGCGATAATTGCAAACATTGGCAAAGAAATGGAACTACCTGATGCAGCGGCTCCTTTATAATACTACTTTTAAGTATGCAAGTGGTTTGAAATATGGCATTTTCCACCTCTGAATATAGTGAAGAATAAGCCGATTCTGAAAAAAAAAAAAATGAAGTAACGGTTTTTCAAAAGTTGGGACATATAGGAAAAAAATCTGAAAAACAATTTTCTTGGTGACAAAAAAAAAAAAAAAAAAAAAAATTGGGAATGTCCGTCGCGTAAGATTTGTACAACGACACCATATTATTTCTAATGAAAAAACAATCTAATCCTATTCGGATTGATTGTAACTTGAATCGAATCACTACCTTAGAAGATCACAATTTACGTAAGATATTTTAATCTATTGTTAAAAAAGTTAAATTTCTTTCTGGTAGCAATTAAAATAATATGTTGATATAAGGACATTTAATAAATACTTTGCACATTTTTAACACTTTAGCTACGGCGGTCTTCAATAAACGGTTTTTCATGTCTGCCTTGTACATAATTGCCAGTTTTCTTATTTTTTTTTACAGAGGACTGTCAGCAACCCCCCCGCCCCTTTCAATCCACAATTTATTTAAAAAAATATTCTCCAATAGCTGACTACGATAAATAAGAAGAAAATTACTCTTAAAAGGTGCTGGTGTTAACCCTATGAGCAGATGATACGCATTTTTCCACACACTGAGCGACCTTTTTATTTAATAGTCACCAATAACTTTGAGAAGTTAAAACAGGTATAAACTACTACGTCAGAAACGCCAAAGAAAAATTAGTGAGGTGCATACAGCTGTTTCGGTAGCCTAAAGCGTACCGTCTTCAGTGCAAAAAGAATTCTGAATCTGGAGAAGTGTCGTATATATAGGAGAGCGACCGGATTTAGTTCAATCAATAGGATTACGGAAGAGGTAGGGAGTGTGGCCAATAGGAATTAAGGAATGTGTAGCTGTGTAAACAGTGGAAAAATTAAGGAAATGTGGACTGAATGTAAAATTTCCAACAATCAGACAAATAGGGAACAGCGAAATCACAATTTACAAGGTTTTTAAAATTTGTATAAATATGAAAAGCTTCAAAGAAATCGAGTTCATGAATGGATTTAGGTCTGCAAATTATTTTAGCTGAATTAAATTTAAAAGTATGATTTTCCTCCCAGCAATGTTTAGAAATAGCCGATTTATTGGTTTCTTGTTTGCGGACGTAATTCATATGTTCTTTTAGACGAAATTTAAGACTGCGTTTAGTTTGGAAAGTATATGATAAACCACACTGACAGGAAATACTATAAATGCCCCAAGAATTATGCATTTCAATAGGATCTTTTAACTGAGAAAAGGTGAGTTTATTGGAAGGCGAAAATATTATTTTAAAATCATATTGTTTGAGAATTTTAGCTATGGTTTGACTGGTTTTAGAAAAATAGGGAAAAACGATACTGATATTAGATGCGACTGATTTAGTAGACGAAATACGAGGGAGTTGTAATTTTTGGATACCTTTGTCTATAATGGAAGGGTCATAACCTCTGTCAATTGCGATGGCTTTCAGGTATTTAATTTCAGATTTCAATAAAATAGGACTTGAACAAATATTAAGGGCACGGTTTACAAAAGTATAGAAGGCAGCCATTTTTTGGTTAGGTGGGTGACATGAACACGCATTGGGAGGAAGGGAGACTGCAAAATATTTACGATAGACGGTTGTTGAAAATCCATGTACAGTGCGAGAGACGAGGGTATCAAGAAATGGAAGGGAGCCATTATTTTCTATTTCATATGTAAACTGGATATTATTGTCAATTGAATTTAAGGTTTCTAAGACATGGTCAATATTGTGATGAGATATGTCGATAAGCGTGAAGGTGTCATCAACGTAACGGGTCCAAAAAGGAAAAGATATTTTCTTAAAAAGCTTGCTTTCGAAATAGGGCATGTAAATGTCTGCGAGAATTGGGGAGAGAGGGAACCCATGGCTAAGCCTTCAGACTGACGATAGAATTTATTTTGGAAAGAAAAAGTTGTTTGTGATAAACAAATGCGGGTAAGAGAAATTAATTCTTGTATTTCAAAAGAGGTGAAATGAAACTCTTTTAATCTATTTTCGAGACAGCAGAGGGCGCCACTTATTGGAACATTAGTGAAAAGAGATTTTACATCAAAAGAAACCATAGTGAGATTAGTGTGAGGGCAGTTTTGAATATTTTTTGCAAAATTTATGGAATTCTTAACAGTATAACTATTAGCAGCAAGAAGTGGAGCAAAAATTGTGGTGAGAAATTTAGCTAAATTATAGGAAGCACCGATATTAGAGACTATTGGACGAAATGGAATATTGGGTTTGTGAACCTTTGGTAAAGCATAAAATCTGGCACAATTAGCAATAGAAGGGATAAGATGGGATTTAGTCGAGTTCAATAACAAGGGGCAAGATATTATAGCAGATTTAATTTTATTTAATTCTTGAGGAGAGGGGTCACGGGGCAGAGGAATGTATGGGCCATCATTAATTAGTTCGGTAACACTTTCGATGTATTGTTTTTTATCCAAAATAACAATCTGACCACCTTTATCAGCTTTAGTAATGATGATATTTTCATTAGATTTTAATTCCTTCAAGGCGTTTTTTTTTTTTTTTTTTTGGCGTTTCTGATGTAGTAGTTTATTCCTGTTTTAATATCCCAACGCCAAGTCTCCTGCTATAATTTTGAGAAGTGATATTTGATATACATAATAGACGATTAATCGTCGATTATATACATTAAATATCACTTCCCAAAATTATTGGTGAATGTTAAATAAAAAAGTCGCGCAATTTGGCAGCACTGCTCCCAGAAATAAAATAAAAAATCCGCCTTCATTACAATTACTGATATCATGCAGCATACACTCCAACATACCAATTAATATTCCACAGTATTGTAAGCCCCACCTTCTTTTTCACACCAGTATATTTTTAGAATATTTTCTTCTTATTCAATCACAATTACATTTGGAGAATATTACTCTAAAAATTTATTGGTGGGAGAAAAAGGGCGGGACTAACAATACTACAGAATATTAATTAGGATGTTGGAGGGTATGCACGTACAGGACTTTTAGTATATTTTCAGTATTGTGCCATGATTATACAGGACAGAGGTGAGTGTATAAAAATAGCTGTAGCAATGTATTTGAAAATTTCTCTTTCCTGAGAATGTCTAAAACAAAAAGGATAAAGTGTACGATTCCAGAATAGCAGTGATTCAGAATAAAATAGTATAAAATTTGTCAACTTCAGAATTACCAACATTTTAATTTGTTCTCTATATCTGATACAAATATATGTATTAGGATATTTCCATCAATTCAACGCGTTTTAACTCGTTAACTCTCGTCTTTTTAAGTATTGTTCATCGTAAACCCCGCCTATAGGCGTTTCATTTAAATGTTGCTTTATTTTACGAAAAGCTTTTTCGATTTAATTTTTATCTTACAAAAATATGATACATGTAATAATACTGTTACTAACCGATGCATTTAAATGTATAGTACATATCATACATATATGCAAATATTGTGTTGGTTTAAAAAAAAACAATATAACACACTAACTTTCAAAGTTACGCCTATAGGAGGAACAAATACACAAGCGATCTATAAATATATCACTGGGCGGTAACGGGTTAACATAATCATACAGACCTGAAGTTTTCCTAAAAGGTGTTTAAGGCCAAATAGGAAAAAAAAATAGAGGTTATCCGTATCATATTTTATAAAAAAAGAAAGAAAAAAATTCCCTCATTTTAAGGGACACCCTAATATATATATATATATATATATATATATATATATATATATATATATATTAACATTAACAAACTACTTAAAATATACTACTAAATAAAAGTTGTGATGCAAAAGAGTACTCATGCAACACTTGTATAGTAATCATTATATAGTAATAATAGATTTATCTTTACATAGAAATTAGAGCACCAGACAGAAACTTCTATGGTTTCAGTATGATTCTTTTTTGATTTTTATATCCAGTCTGTATCATTATCTACCCATAGCCTCCTAAACTAGATGCCTAACGCGTAGCTCGGAAACTTGGCAACAGTTCAAGTAGGGACCTTCGATAGAGAGAGACTGGACATTGGCTCGCCGCTTTTTGACGAAATTCTCCATTTTAGTGCCAGTTGCTCCATTGCTTATCATTACGCTGAGAAGAAATTTTGATTATTTTACGTCATAATCGAAAAAGAACTTATTTATTACATTTTTACTTTGTTGGGAGATAAATTGCTTCAATTTTGGAATACTTTTAAAAGATAAAAAGGTATAATTATTTATTTTATAACATGATTTACATACTTTGAATTCCCTTATTGCATGCTGTTTTACGTATTTATTGCGTAACATATTAGATAATTACATTATTTATTTGGTAGCTATTGGTGTTTAACCCTTTGCGGCGCAAGACAATTTGATGCATTTAAATTTTACTGCCACCGGAATTTATGAACTAAATTAAACTACAAGAAATTTTAAATTTTAAGGTTTAAAAAAAAGAACAGCCTTTTCTAATATGTTATAAACGTGAATTTTTGCTAAAAAATTTCCGGGATGAATTTTTGCAGCTTGATCGTAAATTTTGCGTCCTCGCAGCGAGGACAGCGTGAGTTAAGGGGTTAAGTTCCATGTTGTGCAATATATTTAATATGTTAGATCTCAATGTCTTTGTCTGATATATTTTTAAATACATATTTAAAATAACTACATAAAAATATATTTTTTGATTTTTTGCAAGTACGCAAAATGTATCAGATTTCTTAAAATAAATTAATAAAAATAAAGAAAATAAGGTGTATATTATTTGCTAAGGTATAAAATATAAATTTCTTTTAAATAATAATTGCCATAATAAATTTTATAAATAATATTTAAATAAGTAATTATTTTTATTTACGTAATTAAAAAAAAACTAAAAAAAAAAAAAAAAAAAAAAAAAAAAACAATGAAATAAGCTAATGTAAATAAACATTTTTTAATTTCTAAAGATGTTGGTTAATATTTTTACAAATTATTATTAATAAAATTATTATTTTTAATATTTAACTAAGCCATTATTATTAATGATGCGTAATTGAAATAAATAAAATATGTATTTCTAGCTTGTAAAAATATTACGTATTTTTTTTTTTTAAATAATATAAAATAATTTCTGTTCTTTTGCCGTAGTTTTACATTTATTCATGAATTACTTGACAAAAACTAAGATATTACCATATTTTTGTTTAAAATTTTCTAACTTTTTACATATAGAATGTATGTCCTCAGAAAAAATAAGGTAGAATTACTTTCACTAAGGTAGAATTGCTTTCACAATCAACGTACTTTGCTTAATATAGAAATATACAACAAAAAATTCTTCTGCTTTCCGATAGGAATTGAAAAAGTAACCATGTCGAAGATAAAAAAAAAAAATCGTTTTTCTTCAAATTATTTTTCTCTAAGACGAAAAAAATTACATATTTATATTCTTCATCACTTTCTGCACAGATATAGCACAATTTCCTTTCATTTATGTTGTACAGTAAAGCGTCATTCGGGAAGAAAAAAGCATTACGTTCTACGGGGATCGCTCCGAATTGGCACTAAAATGGCCGACTTTCGGTCAATGTCCAGTCTCTCTATATATAGGGTCCCTAAGTTCTAGGGTGTCTAAGTTCTAGCGGTGGACAACGCCATATTGTACAGATTGCTTGACTTTTTTATTCAACTATCTCGAATAATTTTAAGAAGTGATATATTATATACATAATTGACGTTTCTTCGACTCTATTCGCCTTTTATGTATATCAAATCCCACATTAAAAAATTTTTAGTGGCTGTTGAATAAAAAAAGTCTCGCAATCTGTACCAGGTTGCGTTGTCTACCTCTTGAACTGTTGACAAGTTTACGAGCAACGCAACAGGCATCTAGTTTAGGAGGCTATGGCCTATCATTATCTCCTCTCTCCCTTTTCTTTTACAAGCAGAAATAAAATCCTACATTTGCTATTAAATGCTTTGAAGCTGTATTTAGTTTCTATTATACTGAAAATCTTCTAACTAGAAAACCATTCCATTAGTGTAATAATAAAAATTAAATAAATGATGTTCATTCGAGAGGGCGTAATCTAACGTAATCTTTGACTCATAAACTGTTAACCCTCGTAAGCCCGTTCTCGAGAAATCTATATTTAAGCTTGAGTAAAAATGTAGTAACGACAAAGGAGTGGGAGGAGTCGCATTAAAAACCTGCCAGAACCATGACTTTTCTCAATTTTTCAATTCCAGGGATGGAACACGGGCGCAGAATTCATACCGGAATCCGTATAAGAAATTTCTCTACTTATAATATCGTTGATTTAAGAAGTAGGAAATTTTCTTACATCGATAGTGGTAGGAATTCTGCGCCCGTGTTCCATCCCTGCAATTCTATTTTAGCGAATTTTTAGATATTAGATTTGGATTGAATATTGATGGAATGGGCAACTGATTAATGCATCAATGAACACGTTTGTCTATGACCTTTCGATTTCTACTTGTTTTGGATTTCATTTATTATTTCAGTAAGGCGTGGTGCTATCAATTCATCGGGCATGGTTGCACCGATTGTTAGTGAAATTTCAGAATTTATCACTCGAAAACGAGCTGCAAGGGTTATTGTTTTATGCGTCAAAAAACATATTCATATATGCTTTTTCGTTTAATTATTGTTTGGATTTTTTTTATGATTACAGTTTGGAATGGTTACCTACACAAAGATGTATTTATAAAAGATAATTTAATTGATAATTCAAAAGACAAATTAAAGTAGATGATATGATAAGCCTCTTAATATTAATTAATATTGAAAACTGCTGCCAACAAAAAAATTTTCCTTTCTAATATTATCATAAAAACTTTTAAACTCCAACAGAAAATACAAGGAACTTTTATTAAAAAATAAATCCAACAGCGGAGGTTGTTTTTTTCGTGCTGGTGTTTCATTCCTGTTATCTTTTTTTTTTTTTTTTTTTTTTTTTTACACATGTTATTATACACAGTGCTGCGAGATTGAGGGAAATGTTCATGTGATTTAAGGTAGAGAGAAAAAGGTAAATTCGTCCAAAAAATGGAAATTTTACTTTGAAAGTTTCTGAAACTTCATTTGTTAGAATTTTTCTCCAACCCAAACAATCCGAACCAATGCTGAGAGCAAAAGTGAATCAGGGCAGTTCCTTTCACCTTTTGTAAAGCGAAAAAAAAAAAAAAAAATCTAAAATACTAAAGGAAATTACGAGATTTAGTTTTATTCGGCCTAGTCATTATATAATTTATATAGAGAAAAATGAGAAGTCAGTGTTCTAAATTTTTGAAGTCAAATTTAGCTCCTAATCTATAACTCCGCATTAAAAAAAAAAAAAAAAAAAAAAAAAAAACTTAAATTTTCTTTGTTATTTTTGCATGTGTAGTATATGCAAAAAGCGCCTAGAAATCAAATGCCTACATATCAAGTAAAAAGGTCTAGATATTAAATAAATGTCTAAATATTAAATAAACAAATGTCTAGATATCAAATATCTAGTGCCTGCGAAGGAGTATCTTCACATATTTTAGTTTGAATTACATTCTCAAATAAATTCAAAAATTAAATACTATATTTTTAATAAATAAAATTTCTATTAAAATAGATAACGAAATCCTAAATCATCTTTTATATTTAATCACATTTGTCGCTCTATAAATAAATATCTTAATTCTAATATTTTATCTGTTAATCTATAAATAAATCTGTTGAGAAAAAAAAAAGTATTCTTTAAAATTAATAATTTATTCCGATTAATATAAATGCCTCTTATTAAATAACGCTCTTTCAGATTTCTTATCCTTCCAATGCTAAATCATTTAATAAAATGAAATATAAAAAATTTTATTATCATCTATTAACTGTTTCCATAAATTACATTTCTTTCTTTTAAATTGCGTAAGTCTATTCATTATAGCTAAATTGAGCAATAAATTTCCGTTGTAACATCATTAAAGGGTAATTTATAATTTTGATGACAGGAAGCAGACTTCGTGTCTTCGTGGAAACAGACGACGATTTTTATGGCATGGGGTTTGGCATAAGTGGTTGGCATAAATTTCTATAATGAACTGTCTAAATTCAAAATATTTGTATTAAATTATTCGAGAATCAAAGTATTTTGTTTGGCTATAAATTGGCGATATTTTTCTAACTCTTGACATACTTCACACATTATGCTTGGATCTGTCGCTAAGCTAACTACAACACTTGGCTCCTAAACCACTGTACTAATAGCACACTATCCCGAAGCCTTCGCTCTCTCACATAACCCTCTGAATGTCTTTGAGATAATCTAATACACCTTTTAAGATACTTTAAAACATTTTATTCCCATGCTGCTGAAATAAAGATGTTTGCTGCTAATTAATGTTTTTCTTCTTCACGGCCTGAATTCTTATTGCACCTGTGGTTCTGCGAACCTTATTTAAATAGCCCAAGTTATCCCCTTCTCACTGCCTGATAATGTTAATGTGATACTGCCTGATAAATGTCTGATATAAGATAAAAGTTTAGGTATAAAATTAAAAAAAAAAAAATGAGTTTTATATTAAAACTTATTACTACAGAATACTTACATTTATCGTATTCTTTATTTAATTCTTTAGAATATTTTCTTTTTCTAAATATAGAATAAAAAAAAGGAAAAAAATGTAAATTCTACAAAACTTTTTTTTTTTTTTTTTTTTTTTTTTTTTAACGGAAACGTAAAAAAAAAAAAAAATGTTTTGCGGTTTTTAAATGCTGTTTAAAAAAGAAAATTGCAATTTAATGTTTCCAGATTATATATGAAATGTGAAATGTTGATGTCTTTTAGCGGGTAGTTGTTTTCTTTTTTTTTTTTTTTTTTTTTTTTTTTACAAATAAAGTAATAAAAAATCATATTTCTTAAGACGTTTATTCCTTAGCATTTTTCCTTTTCCATCACTTTTAAAACAACACATTTCATTTATTTCTCGTGAAACAATTAATGTCACTCTTGTAGAAACTTAATTAAGAAAGTTAATTATGTCCTTAGAGAATTTTTGTTGCATTTGAGAAAATTTTTAAACCTATTTTCTTTATTTTTAATTATAAATTTGCGTTGTTTAAGAGAAAAAAAGAAAAAAAAAAATTTTTCTTTTATATTTTTTAGTAGATTATATTTGAATATTTTATTTATATATTTGTTAAGTGTTTTTCATATCTACCATCTTTTACATATATATTTTTTAATACTACAAAATTTAGCGTAACTTATTTTAAAATTCATTTAATTTTTTTCAAAAAGGCTGTTACGAAATCGTATGGTAATCGTATTTTTTTTTATATTGAACTCCAGCTCACATACATTTACTCACACGACGTGCTTTTTATCTTCCCTTACCTATAAGTATGATAGAGAGAATATTGTTTTTGTGTCAAATTTTCGAATTTCAGTTTTTGTGATATTTACACATTTAGAGGTCTCCTGAATCTAAAAATTATGTTTTTAGCGGGTGGTCTCTCTCTCTGTGCGTATGTGTGTTCGTGTTCTATCAGCATATCTTAAGAACAAAAAGAAGCAGAGAGCCCAAACTCGGAATTTTAAATGCCAATCATATAGGGGAGTTATGAAAAACTTTTCGTTGAGATAAAACAAACAGTTCTTGTACAGGGACATCCAAGAGAATTCAATAGCTATCATTATTTCCATGGGAACATTTCTGGTAATTACAGTGTAACATTTATAGATTGACATAGACAAAACAGAATGAACAAAATGTTTCGTAAGCTTAAAAGCATGTCTTTTGTAAATGGTGGTTAGAAAATCATTCCTCATTTGTTTTCAGAGCTAGCCAAAGTATTTGGATATATTGGGATTATTCTTGGAAATTGCTGGAATTGTAATTCATTTTGTGTTTGCTGTAGTTTAAGTACGACTAATTTTAAGTACACAATATTGTTTATGGTGCATATTATTTTATAGACAATATACAGGTCTACCTAAAATTAAGCTGAACGTTGTTTTCTATTGAATGTTTATGATGAAAGTGATTTGCTACATTTTTCTATGTCGCAGGAAGGAAAATTAATTTTTCATGCCCATACTGTAAACAGAGCATTTTTTGAAGTTCCATTTTAACCCTTTGCGGCAAAAGACAATTTGAAACATTTAAATTATACTGCCACCGGAATTCATGAACTAAATTAAACTTAAAGAAATTTTAAATTTTAAGATTTAAAAACACTGGCCCTTTCTGATACGTTATAAACGTGAATTTTTGCTAAAAAAATTCCGGGATGAATTTTTGCAGCTGAATCTTAAATTTTGCGTCCTCGCAGCGAGGACAGCGCGCGTTAAGGGGTTAAACTCTGTTTTTTGTCCAATATCACGTTTTGAAGTCTCCTCATTACAAATATCCAATTTTTAGCATTTGAATTGTATGTGTATCTGTTAATCAGCACAATTTAAAAACACATAACTGCAAATAGTTCAAACTTGGTATTTTAAAGTTCGTCTTAGGTTGGCAATTAAAAAATTGATATCAAGATTAGCAAGTTTCAATTCGAATTAGTAGCAGCCTTAAATATTTTGAACAATTGTAAACACTGAGTGTCCGAGCGGTTCTGCGCTCAAAGCTGGTAGACATGAGGTGCCGGGTTCGATTCCAGGTCGCGCTCGTCGACCTAGCCGTTCGGCATTTTCCGCGGTTTCCTCCGAAACTTGCGTAAATACGGGCTAGGACCCCTTAGTAAGACCTCCCAATGGAAGGTAACCCCACCCCCCTAGGACCTACAGCAATCAATCTGCCTTATTTCCAAATTCAAGCCAATCCAATCCTGTAAGCACAGTAATTGAAAGGGCGGGTGAGGAGAGACAGCAGCCCCTCCTCCCTCCCACATATTTATATGTCAAATAAAACTGCTCCTAAACCTATTTTAGATTATTCTAAAGTAAATTGAACTTTAATATGTTACATTATTGATTTTTAAGACTTAGTATGCAATCGATCTTTATAGTAGTGAAATTCAGAGAAAGAGAAAGTCGTGAGAGTAATACACTAGATTATTTATTTTGCAATAACATGATAGATTTTTGTTTATTTCCTCTTAATACTTTCGCAACCACTGACGTGACTTCACGTCATTTGAAAATTTGTAACTCCGCCAGTGGGCGTTTCTTTAGGTTAAATAGTTTACCTTATTTCTTAACAATGTACACAGTATTTACATTTGCGCATTCAATGCCCTATGGATACAAATACTTTGATTAGAAAGAGTATGACTGTAACGAAGATTCATTTATATTATAAATTTTGATACAGAAATCAGTCATTTAAACTAATAAAATGTAAAAGTATAACGCCCACAGGTGGAGTTTAGTCTCAAAAAGACAAAAGCATGCAATCGCGAAAGTGTTAATATTAAAATTATTCATAATAATAATTTTAAAAAGTCTTGTCTGTAGTAAAGAAAACATATGTATATATAAAACTTTTATAGTTACAATTAAATTTTCTTAAAATCTCAAAATTCCCCATGACCCCAAGATTAAATAGATAGAGTACATTACAAAAGACTTTTAGCTGTATTCAGTATTTCGGTAATATGTATTAAGAGTATCATATACATTATATTAAAAAATAAAAAAAAAAAACTATCAATTCACATATATATATATATATATATATATTTTTATGGGGAACGGCAGCTTATATCTGCTTATTTACACCTTGGGCTTTTCAATTTTGTAATAAGATTTCTTTTTCTCCTAATATTAAAACTATTAACAATATCCATAGTATTATTTTCCGTTAAATGAAAAAAAAGCACGAAAATATCAGGAAATACTTATCCTCTCCCTGGAGATTCAAAATTGTGATGGCATGTCTGAGGACCATCTTTAGGAGTGTGTCCCATACCATCGTCAATTATTCATAGGCAGGGATGGAACACGGGCGCAGAATTCATACCGGAATCCGTTTAAGAAATTTCTCTACCTATAATATCGTCGATTTAAGAGTTAGACAATTTTCTTACATTGATAGTGGTATGAATTCTGCGTCCGTGTTCCATCCCTGTCATAGGGCATTACTAGTGCGACGTTGAAACCAACCAACCAACCAGGACGTACTCCTTATCCATATTCTAATAATAATAAGTTGATTATAATTAGACTTATGCTTAATGATGTCGCTAAGAGCCTGCGTAAATCCAGATTAGAATAACATTTATTTAAAATTTGGATAATATTTCACCTAATTGTAATGAATTTGTTTGTGTCTGTGTTGTGTTGCTTGATTCGCAGCCTTGGGTATCTTTTGTTGGTTTTTTTTTTTTTTTTTTTTTTTTTTTTTCCAGAAAACCTTGGCTAGTGTATATATATATATATATATATTTTAATTGCACAGATGTCATGTTGATTGTCCGTGAAATGGTTGAAATTCCGTGAAGTAAGCGGTATTAGTAGTACATCACTAAGAACAATAGGTTATGCAGAAAATCCATATAACTTTTTAAAAGAGTGCCACTTGACAAAAATAACAACAGTCATTTCCAATAAAGCAGTTTTTTTTTTTTTTTTTTTATGCTAAAGATATGCATTATGAAGTAAGCACATACACGGTTCTCGTAGAATTCTATAGGCTAGAGAGAGGAAGAGCAAACTAGGACAGATGTTTCTTACGCCAGTTCACACAGGATTGTGATCAGGCAAAGAAAATCTTGGCAACATAAAAAATGCCAAACATAATTACTGTTTATCGGCGCTAGAAATATATCATTAAGAATTTATTTTGTTTTATTTATTATTATTATTATTAATGAAAGGAACGAAATCAGCATCGTTTGGCGCCAATGAGACTGAAATAAGAGAGCAAAAATAACCGGAAATGAAATGCATTTCGCAATCTCTGTTTATATTAGAAAGTAATTTAGACAAATAAATTATTTTATTTATATGATTAAATGAGATTTTGAAACCTAACGTTGTTGAAAAGGGGAAAATGTACTTATCTACAAATGTATAAGTCCCTTAGTAAAAATACAAGCTAAATTAAATAGAGATTGACTTTTATAAAAGAATGAATTAATTTTAGAGAATATTATAGAATATATATATATATATATATATATATATATATATATATATATATATATATATATATATATTTAATAGGAATAAATTACATTTATTTTTTAAATGAATTAATTAATTTTTAATTATTCTTAATTAATTATCTTTTTTAATTTTAAATTACAAATTGAATTATTTAGAAATGAATCAAATATTTTAAAAATATATGTGTGAACTTGTTCATAATTACACACTAGTAACTGTATTTCCGTTTTCATCCGATATTGTTTCCTATGGATTTTTTATTTTATTTTATTTATTTATTTATATTTTTTTTATTCCCTATTATTTTCATTTTAAAGTGCGGTGGGCGATTGTGACATCTACGATTTCAATTTACGCAGAACCAAACACACACCACTTTAGAAAAAATAGTTTTATTCTTATTTTAAAATGACTTTCTGCCAAATATAAGACAAAAATAATTGTTTAAAAATAGAAGTTAAACTCTACTGCAGAGTGAATTGGGCTTTGGTGTCGCTACTTTAATGGTGACTGAAGCTCTTTTTCTGACGTTATCATACTTCTTGTAAAGCAATGTTATTCTGCATAAATCTATTAGAATACCATTATTACCATTAAAGTTATATATATATATATATATATATATATATTTATAAAGACACATCTTTTTCGAGACATGCTGCTCTCTATGTATATCTTCATGTAAGGCATTTTTATTCTAGTGAAGGATACATGTCACTTAAAATTTTGAAAAATAAATAAATAAAATTCAAATGTTTGATATTATACAGATAACAGAAATCTTTTTTTTTTTTTTTTTTCTTTTTTCAGAATATTTTCTAATTTCATTGCTCGATAACTAAAATACTTTATTCTGCCAACTAATAGCAAATTTTTTGTAATACGTTGCACCTATTTCCATTTTACTCATTTTATTCTTCCTATGATTTTATAAGTCATGCAAGTAATGTTTTCATAGCTTTTGGGTTTGTTTACACCCTTTTCTCGCTCCCGTGATATTCACGGGCAGTGACCACGCCCCACGTGCATTTTTACTTTAACACTTTAGGGCACATGAAAGCACCAGCCAGTACCAAACTATATATACTGTATTTGAAAATATGTACAGAATGAATTTATATATTATTCATATATTTATTATCTTTTTTTTTTTTTTTTTTTTTTTTTGTTATTATTATTATTTGGACAAAAATGTGGACTTTATGGGCGTGTCTTTGAAAAATATGCCACCGTTATAGAGTTAAACTTTTATTTTTTCCGATCGTCTTTTTTGTCAGCATTTTCATTTCAATAAATTAAATAAGAGAAGTAACAACAATGGACTATAGTTTAATTTCTTTTTTTAAAGGAAACCAGGAAAGAAAGAGTTCCGTTTTTCTAACTAACAGCATTCTTTTACAAAAATTTCTAACTTATAAAATCACAAAAATAACTTTAAAAAGATGATACAGTTTTAAATAGAAATACTGGTGGCAGGAAAAGAGGAACTCTTTCATCCCTGGTAAACGTAACCACTAAAAACACGCCTAAAATACACGATATTATGCATGTATGCCAATGTTTTAATTTATTCCTGAGTATTTTTAGACCCCGCATTTATTTTTCACCACTTTATTTATAGAAAATTTTCTCCAATGTACAACTTCGATAAAGTAAGAAAAAAAAATTATCCTTAAAAAATAAGTGGTGTGAAAGAAGGCGAGGTTCAAATTATTCCGGAATAAATTGAAATGTTTGCATCTATGCATTATGACGAGAATTTCTATTTCTGAGACAAGTACTTAAAAAAGTACTTACTTAAAAAGGTTTTGGGGTTGCTGCTTTATATTCAAAACAAACTATGATTATATTGCTTGAATTTTAATAATTTCTGAATGTGCATAGATATTTATTCTGAAATCACTAATAATTAGAATTTCAGCGCCGCTGGTTATGTATTATATATATATATATATATATATATATATATATATATTATAAAGTAATATTTATATTTACATAATTTAGAGGTCTGCACGGGCGGAATTTTTGAGGCCCGGGCCCGGCCTGGCCCGTACGGAAACTTTGCTTACCCGGCCCGGCCCGGTATGAATTCAAAGAATTCGGCCCGGGCCCGGCCCGTTTATTTTTTAGCCGTGTATGGCCCGGCCCGGCCCGGACAAAAACCGATAAAATCAGGCCCGACCCGGCCCGGCCCGATTCAAAAATATGTAAATGAAAAAAAAAGCATGCCTTTCTATGAAAAAGATTTTTAGTATGTGTTTTGCAGAGGTTTTATATAACCAAGCAATAGTACGCTCTTTAACAAAACTGCTGAACTTTTACAAGATAATTATATATAAACAGAAATTCATTATTATGTACAAAGCCTAAAGAGAAACAGTAAGTCAAGTCGAAAATATTAGAATTCATCAAACAATACAGGAAGGTATTTAAAATGGTTAATGCTAATAAAAATGCACTTTCCTCTTATATACCGTAATGTATCCGAATCTTTCATTTGATCCGGTAAACAAAACTTTAATGCTAATCCAACCATATTGAATAGAAAAGTTGCTTCTGACCATGATAAGAATGATGCTACTTTCATCCACTGGAGAAAAGAAAAAGGAGCCTTAGAGAAAAAGTTAAAACGAAAGGATTTTTATAGCCTTCATACTACCTAAACTCAACAGATCATAGGAAACAAAGCCTTATACCCAGTAACGTAACTAATTTATTTTGTTATGTACATGTACGCAAACTGGTGGTGACATGCATACTATTTTGAATAGGAAACCATCTAATATTACTTAATGTAAAGTATATTGATTTTGAACCATGCTAAAAATATTTGCGAAAAATCAGATTTCGAACAGACAGACTGATAGACAAATTTACGTTACAGACATTTTTTAACAAAATAGAACTTTATGTGACATACCAGCCTGTAAAATTATGTAAAATAAATGACTGAAAAAATATTTTTATCATTTTTCTTTTTCGTTGATTAACGAGGAAACCAGAAAATAATTCGGCCCGACACGGCCCGGAGAAAATTTCATTCAGACCCGGCCCGGCCCGAGTATACACAAAAAGACTGAGCCCGAGCCCGGCCCGGCCCGAGCCTGAAAAATTTTTTAAGCCCAAGCCCGGCCCGGCCCAAGAACAAATTTAAAAATTTGGCCCGAACGTTTGGGCTCGGGCCGTAAGCCCGGCCCGTGCAGACCTCTAAGTCATAATTCTCACTTTTATAGTTGCATTTAAAATAATACATTGTAAAAAAAAAAAAAAAAAAAAAAAAAAGTAGTTTCTCTTTTTATGAAAGCTAGTTGAATATTTTAACAAGAAAATAAGATTATAATCTGAACCTAAACTTGGAAATATTTTTTCGAGTGTAACAAATTTCAGTCGTATTCTTCAATTGCTTCGAACTCTATTTCATGAATTTCCTGTTCCTGGAAAAGAAATTTAAATGACATGAAAATCTTTCTAGACGTTGAATGTTCTTCTCTGAATTGGAATGCATTATACGAATGAAAGAGTTTAACTGTATACATATTTTAATGTTCGAGAAGCAATGAGAAAATTGTCGAAATCCTGGAAGTTCTAAATACTCATCTCGTACAGAAGGATTTTGAATACTTAATGAAAAAAAAAAAAAAAAAAAAAAAATGCATCAAAGATTAATAAGACATGCATTTGACATTTTAAAACTGTATTTTCGTTGTTACTTGAAAGAATTTAATAATTTACCAAAATTTCTTACATTAAACGTATTTTAAATATATTTAACAAAATTGTAAACAATTACTTAAATTTAAAATTTATAGTTTAAATCATACTTTTACTTCCATTACCCTACTACCGTAGGTAATGGAAGTATTTTATTCGGTCTGAAAATTCGATATCGGGTTTTCACCTGATTTACACGTTTTAAGGTCTCCTGAGTCCAAAAAAGTGGTTTTTGGCAATTGGTCAGTGTGTATGTATGTGTGTGTGTATGTATGTGTGTGTGTATGTATGTATGTATGTATGTATGTGGAGAATCTTCTGGCTATTATAGCTCAGAAACTAATAAAGATAGAGCTACGAAACTTTAGAATTGAAATACGTCTGGTGTACAGATGCAATTTCCAAATTTTGGTGAAAATTGAAAAACCGGAAGTGGGACATCGGAAACCGGAAGTGGGACCGTAACTCCGTATCTCAAAAACGGCTCTAACAATTTTCTTCAAACTTGCTATATAAACACTCTATTAGATGTCCTTTCGAATGATATAGTTGGTTGGTTCAGGAAAATTGATAGGCGTCCCTTATAAATAGCTCAATTTCAGGCCTCGCAAAGGCGTTCCTTTAAAAACGGTTGTACGAATTTTTTTCAAACTCGCCATTTTAACTCACTTTTAAATATGCTTTTGTATGTAATTATTGTTTTCCTGTCAATAATTGAGTTTAACCGGAAGTGGGACCGTAAGTCCGTATCTCAAAAACGGCTCTAACGATTTTCTTCAAATTTGCTATATAAACACTCTATTAGATGTCCTTTCCAATGGTATAGTTGGTTCGTTCAGGAAAATTGATAGGCGTCCTGTATAAATAGCTCAATTTCAGGTCTGCCAAGGGCGTTCCTTTAAAAACAGCTGTACGGATTTTTTCAAACTCGCCATATTAACTCACTTTTAAATATCCTTTTGTATGTAATTATTGTTTTCCCGTCAAAAATTGATTTTTTGTAAAAATTGGTATCTCAAAAACGGCTCTAACGATTTACTCTTTAGTTCACTTTTATGTTTTCTGATCGCATTATCTCTCAAAAATGCATATAATATGTGTAATAGTGGGTAATGGAAGTCGTGTGGTTGTTTCACACCAGATTTTTTATGCATATATTGTGCTTTATAGCCGTCCCATAGTTAGAAAGGCTCGTCGTTTGGTTCAGTTTTAAATTTTGAACTATGCAAGTATGTGACTTACGCAGTACAATGAATTTTAATAGCATAGTTCTTATCTTTTTCCGAATTCTTCGATGTCATCGCTACTGACTTTTTTTCTGCTACTATTTTAAAAAGTTAATTCATAGCTGCTAACACAATCAGACGTATTGCTAGCTCTCACCCCTTTTTTTCACACCACTTAATCTTTAGAGTAATTCTCTTCAAATGCAGCTATGATAAAATAAAATAAAAGTGCTCTTAAAAAAAAAAAAAAAAAAAAAAAAAAAACGGATGTGCTAATAATACTTCTGATTAGGTTGTTGGTAACAACGTTAATTTCATCTTATAATTGTAGAATTTTAATCTTGAAACAAAGTAAATGTTTTTATATGAAATAATTGGTAGAGAAAAATCGGATGATTTGAAATATATGCCATTTATTTGTATACACCGTATAAATATGGAAATTTAGATATTTTTAAAAACTGTCAAATATTTATTTATTAAGCATCGAATGTCGAAATCCAGCACGTATAACTAAAATATTTTCAGTAAAATATATCCCATCCCCTCTAATTACTGTTTTTGCAACAGAAGAAGGAGGGCACCGTTCTTTTGAAACTGCTAGCGCTTCCCTTTATTTTATGGTATGTGTAAAAGTTTTTATGTTGAAATAATGATTGTACACTAGTTTTTTAATTTATAACCATAAAAGATAATCTCCTGTTATTCTGTTTTATAACTGGAAAAATAATATATATTCATGCGTTAATCTCTCAACATATTTTCGAAATGAACGGTCATTAAATATTAATACTTTAATTAATTTTCACTAGAATCGTTACAGGTATATTATAGAACATATTTTATAAATAAAACCACTTACATACGCCAAAATAATCATAATAATGGCTAAAAAATCCCTCTTCACCCATATTTTATTTAAATCTTTTAACTTTGCAATGACTGAATCGTTTTTTCTCTTAGTTTAAAAAACAAATTAAAAACGTACTTTCACCTTTTTTATATAAGAATTTGCATTGACTGAATCGAATGAAACACATCATTATTCCTGAAACAAGAATTACATAAAAAGTTCGTACGTAAAATTACTTTAGGGTTCGTGATTTGTATTCAAAATAAACTACGATTAGCGATTGCCTAAATTATCATAATTTCTAAATATTCATAGATATTGCATTCTAAATTCAGGAAAAATTAGAATTTCAGCGCAATTATTTATGTGTTATCTATATAAATATGCTTATGTGTTATTGGTTATGTATTAATTGTTTATGTGTTACATAAATGTGTTACATATATATAAATTAATATTTATATTTACATAATTATCATTTTTATATTTCCAGTTAAAATTTTATATTCTAAAAAAGTAGATTTTTTTTTCTGTGAAAGTTAGTTGAATATTTTAACTTTCTAACTAGATACAAGAAAATAAGATAGTAGTAATCGCAATCTAAACTTGGAAATATTTTTCGAGTATAACATATATTTAAGTATTCTTCGATTGCTTCGAAATCTATTTCATGACTTTCCTGTTCCTGGAATGTAAATTAAATGACTAGAAACTCGTTATAGACATTGAAATGTATTATATGGATGAAAGAGTTTAACTTTATACATTTTTTGGTGCTTGAAAAGCAAAGGGAAATTTTTTGAAATCCTAGGAAGTTTCACGTACTCACCTAGTACAGAATAATTTTGCATATTTAACGAAGAAAAAATCTTTGCATCACAGATTGATAAAACTTGCATTTGGTGTTTTAAAACTATATTTTCGTTCTTAATTGAAACAAAATTAATAATTTATTAAGATTTCCCACATTAAATGCATTTCAATATATTTTACAAAGTTGTAATCAATTACATAAGTTTAAAATGTATTGTTCAAATCAGTAGTCTGCCGTACAACGCGGGGGAGAGGATAGATATATACCACAGTTTCATAGCTGCCAATATATTAATTTATTCCGAAGTAATATTAGCCCCAGCTCTATTTCGTACCGCCTATTTTTTTAAAGTAATGTTTTCTTTTTTTATCGAAATTATATATTGAAGAAAATTTTTCTATAAATAAAGTGGTGCGAAATAAAGGCGGGGCTAAAAGTACTCCGGAAATAATTAAAATATTGGCATCTATGCACTTTCTTTTTTTAACCCTTTCAGGGAGACAATATAAGTACGTTTACTTAATATCACGTGCGACCAGCATTTGAGAACAGAGATGATCAGAAATAGAATAATTTTTTCTGATATGTTGAAAAGGTAAAAGTACATAAAAAATTTCTGAGGTGTATTTTCGAATTTGGGAAATAAAAATAAGTGGTACAAATTACCTATTGCCGCCTCTAAAAGGTTTAACTCCAGTTTTTTAGAGTAACAAGCTAATGGTTTAATTATAAACAATTTATTTATTATTATTTTTTTAAACGGTTGTTTCGGTAAAAAAAAAAAAAAAAAAAAAAAAAAAAAAAAAATAGTGGTGTTAAATAGAGCCGACGTTGTATGTGACTCTACTGCATGTATCTGTCTTTATGTGTCTATTAATTCATCATTAAAATGATCAAACACCATAAAGAAGGCTAGAAATAATTAGTAAACAAAAAGAAAAGTTAATACACTGTATAAGAAAAAAAAAAAAGAACGACGCACTAAGATGAAGTGGGGACAAAAATTGGTAGATGTGATGATGTACATGTGGAGAAAATCACTTGATTACAGTTTCAGAAAATCTGAATGATTTAATCAAGAGAAAGGACTTCAGAAAGTAAACAAGTCAATTACGCGTTGGTCCACTTCTGGCCCTATCAATTATTCGGTTTGGTATTAATTGATAGAGTTGACAGATGTGCTCCTGTGAAGTATCGTTCCAAATTCTGTCCAATTGTTGCGTTAGATTGTTAAAATCCTGAGCCGGTTGTAGGACCTTTTTTTGATGCTCTAAACGTCCTCAAAAGAAGATCCGGGGACTGAGCTCAACCCCACTGAACCCTTTATTAAGGGTATTTGAAGTCACTGAAGTACCAGTTACACGTAGGATCGACGATAATGGGGAAATGGCGCTTGATTCCATCAAAACCTGTATGTATGTCAATTTGTGTCCATTTTGCATTACTCCTTCTTGGTGGGTCACTCTTTTTGTTTTAGAGTATACATGAAAAATAATTACAATAAATATTGCAAAGTTTGAAAATGTAGAGAAAAGAATGTGCTACTCCTCACATCTAATAATGGTCATAATTTTATCAAGTGCAATTATGTCAGGAAGTTAATTTAAGAAAAAGTTGTCTCTATAGTTGCCAACTTAGTACCATTTGGCTACCGGATAAATTTTATAGAAATATTTATTTTATTTAATTGGTGAACTGTAACTGTTTTCCCTGATAAAATAAAAGAAAAAAAATAATAACTTTTCCGGTAACCAAAATGGTGCTAAGTTGGCAGCTATAGTTATCTCTGAGACAGTAATGTATCACATGATGTAAAATCATTATCATTGGGGGGGAGGGGGGATTTGCAACTGAAATTATGCATCACATATCTTATACTTTTTTAATCTGCTATTAATGATATTTTTAAAACTTTATGTTTTTTTTTTATTTTTAGATGTTAAATTAATCATTTTTCATTCTTCAAATCAAATTCATGGTCATAAAATTAATGAATAGGGAAAGAAGTTGAGGGAGGAGGTGGTGTATCTAGAAAACGGTGGGTGACTCGGCAAAATGTTAGTCATATTCGGATTCAGGGGCTCATTTTACATAAGAATCAGCACGAATGGTATCAGATCTCCGAAAAAAAATGCAGAGCAGTGTAATTTTTAAAAAAGAAGCCAATTTATGTAATAAAATAAAAATCGAAATGCTGCTTAGAAAACAAAATGAATAACATAAAGGTAAAGCAAAATAGTTTTCTGTCAGATTATATACAGATATTTACTTACAGGTGATACAGAATATATCAAAAGACGGTCCAAATAAAAAATGAAATATCGTAACTCAAGAAATAATATTAAGAACAAACTGTAAATTTAGAAACCCATGTTTTTGATGATGCCTGTTGTATTCGTTCAAAAATTTATAAAGGTCATATTTCATAATTATTTCGAATATAGAAATAAATTTAATAATAATAATAATAATAAAAACAAACACGCATGGAATATGTTTGGGTCAAATCACTCTAACGGAAAAAAAAAAAAATGCAGAATTTGAATATAATAATTTTTTAAGATGATATGAATTAATGTTTGTCACATTCATTTAATATTAGCGTCCCCATACTTTGACAGCTTATAACTCTATGAAAAATTGAGCGAAATATGTAAACTGTATCTTTTTCCGCAATGATTTGATCCAAATCATTATACAAAATTATACAAAATGAGGGTTGCCGTTGAAAAAAATGATGTTGATGCCAGTTTTAATATGTAGACGACCCTTTAAGCAAAATCCGACAATATCGTTGTAAACTAGACGTTATTACAAATCGGTCGGTTCTAGACGCATGTTTCTGATTTACGGCGAAATTAGGTGGGGGAGTGCCTTTTTTTTTTTTCTTTGCTGACTGCATATATATGAGGAACAATTTAGTTAATTCTAATCTTAATATAAAATGTTAAACACATTCACATTCCTGGATTCCCAAAAAAAAAAAAAAAAAAAAAAGAGAGATTAAAAGTGGAAAAATCGAAATTGTTATTTTATAATCAAGCAAAATGTTATTCGTAAGGGTTTATTCAATTGCATGATTTATTTAGATATATATATATTAAAAAAAAAAAAAAAAAAAAAAAAAAATGCAAATCTGTATACGTAAGGCCCTTTATTGCTTTCACGGGCATGTAACTACAGTTATTTAATACAGAAAAATCACTTGATTTTAAGAAAAATGTAATGATAATAATAATGATAATAATAATAAAAGATTTTTTTTTGGTAAGTTTAGAAAGTAAAATTTCGTAGAAAAATTACGGGATAAACTTTTAATGTTGAAATTTAGTGATTGCGACCTCGTGGCGATGTCATTGGGTGTTAATGGGTTAAAACCATTCCGCCTTTACCAGAGCGAAAAGTTGAATACTCTACTCGTTACACAACGTCTGCAGAGTTGCCAACTTTTATATTTTCTTCTGGAGCATTGTCAGCTATGCCTTACTTTCATACTAGTATATTTTAGAGTAATTTTCTTCTTATTCACTGTAAATGTAAATATCTTAAATTCAATTTAAAAAGTGTCTTATACGGATGTTTCTTTTTCTTTCTTTTTTTTTTTTTTTTTTTTTTTTTTAAGCGGGGAAAAAAGAAAAAAAAAAAAAAAAGCCTTATTTTTTGAGACGACACTTTTTTCTACCTGAAATTAAGACATTGCAAAAGTCTAAAAATGCTACCATTTTTTTAGGCATAAAAAACACAGCTATTGTTAAGGATTTTTTTTTTTTTTTTTTTTTTTTTACCCGACTTATTTATTTTTAAGGTATTTTAATAATTAATAAATAAAATTAACTTTTTTTTTTCTTTTTTTTTGTTAAAAATAGATTTCGGTAGAACTATTGGTAACATGGTATGTAAATGTTAATATACATTATTATCTAAAATTTCATATCTATAGATTAAGATATTTTTTTTTTTTAATGCATAAAAAAATATGTGAAAAGCTTCTCTTAAATTGATACTTAAAAGAAAACAAATTATGAACATGGGTACTAGAAAGTTTGTTGTATTACATTTAGGTACAGGCAAATATGTGGAAGAAAACGGTTTTTAAGATATAATATAATAAACAAAAACACAGTTATGAACAAATTATTCAGTATTTGCTTTCTCCGCTACAAGTTCCTTGCTACGCTCACTTTAATACTTTTTCTTTTAACATGAGAAAGTTTTAAATATACAAATATATATATATATATATATATTTTTTTTTTTCAACCAAATATGTTTTGTCTAAATATGTTATTTTATGAGTTATATTAAAAATAATTCTATGAAAATATATCATGCACATATCTAGAGTATTATTCCTTGAAAATTTAATTTCATAAACTTAGCATAGTTTAAATTGCTTAAGCTTTACTACTTATTATCTAAAATGATGTTCTATTTATTTCATGTGGAAAGAAGTTTAAAGAGAATAAGCATGTTTTTTTTTTTTTTTTTTTTTTTTTTTAATTAGATTCCATGTGAAAAAATCGCCAAGTAATGTAAGTGTTTGAATTTTCAAAATGTCTGTAAATTTAGACGCGTTTGCTGTCTGAAATTTTGTATATTTACGCGTTTAGGACATTTTTTGTGTCTGAATTGGTATTTCAGACACATTTCTGTCTTAAATATAATTAAGATATCTATTATGTCTAAGCTGTATATTAATACATTTACGCATCTGAAATGACTTTTCATTTGTTTTTATGTCTTACTTTTAGACTTTTTCATTTGCAGTGTTTAATCCTAGTTACTTATTCATGAATATCACTCTAAAAAATATATGGTATGGGAAAAAAAAAAAAAAAAAACGGGACTAAAAATGTTCAAGAATAAAGTATAAAAATTGGCAACTCTGCGTCTGTTGTATAATAAAATTCAGATATTAATTATTGGATAGTAATTATTAGAAAATATTGATTGAAGCAGAATTAATCCATTCAGTGATTTTTATCGTGGAATTACACTGTAATATAATATTTACAAATTGTCAAAATTAAATCATTTCTAAATAAAACTTTGAAAATATTTACTTATAATTAAAGAAAGGTATTATATTATGCTATCTTCTATTTCTTTCTTTTATTTTTTATTAATTAATTAATTAATTAATTAATTAATTAATTAATATATTTTTTAAGAAACTGCTGATTTAAATATTGTTAGGGGTAATAACCGCTTGTATTTTCTACAACTAAAATTTGCAGTACTTTCTTTCTTAAATTAATCGCAGAAGTTCGAAAACTTTTTTGAATCGAATTTATTATAAAAATTAGGATATTTAGAGCACAGGAGGCAAGGAAGTATACATTAAAGTATTGTATACTAGCCTTGTTTATCAAAAAGGGATATTTGGATAACAGAATTTGTATGCAGTATTTTTTTAAACAGATATCAGTAGATATAAATGATTAGCCATGTTTAAAATTTCTTTATAAAAAGAGTGGTATTCTCTCAAATTTTCATTTATGCGAACCCTAACACTAACGTGTTTTCAAAAATCTAACTACAATCAACACCTGAAAGAAACTACAGATGTAAAGTTCAAATAGCTGTTCAAAATTTGCAAAATCAATATTCGCAAATTCAATTCGGCTGAACTTTAACTTGTTTCGAGATACTTTAAATTGCTCAAAACTTTTTACGTAAAACTTTCTTCTAAAATCTTAGAAAATAATATGCTTGAAAGATTCTTAAGTTATACTTCTGTACTGCATTTCTGTGTTGTGATAAACTAATAAAGAAAAAAGAAAACAAATAAGGAAATAGTTTAAATAAAGGCATAACTTCCAACTTATTCTGGAGAACTTTTAGTTACGCCTTTATTCCATACCACTTATTTTTTTAAGAGGAAACTTTCTTTTATTATCATAGTTATATATTGGAGAAAAATATTCTAAATATAAAGTGCTGCGAATAAAGGCGGGCTAAAAACGCTCAGGAATAAATTTAAATATTGGCAGCTATGCAAAGGGAACAACAAATAATTTTAATATACAAAAATATTTCGTAATTTTGTAACTGTGTCTGATGCAAAAGCAAAAATTTAAATTTATATTTGTAAAATATTTTAACAACTGCTGGAATAAAATAAATTAAATATACTATATTCTGAAATATACTTCTTTTAAAAGCAAAATTTACTTTTATTATACTTTTTTTAAAAGAAAAACACACATCATTTGTATCACGTTCAATTCAGCTGGAACTTTAGTTTGTTTCGAGAAACTATAAATTGTTTGAAATATTTCTTGAACAAGATAAAGATTTTCTTTTTCCAATGGCAAGGCAAATACAGAAGCAAATACAGAAGCAAAGTGATTACAAAAAAAAAAAAAAAAAAAAAAAAAAGACAAAAAAGTAGAAGTGATGAAAGTCATTGCTTTAAAATTTCTCTGGCACGCCAGTAAAGCACAGTTTCAGAGTTGCCACGAAGTGAAGCCCATCGACGAAGGTGGTGCATGTTCATTGGTTCTGCTGATTTGCAGAGGGGACAACCACGGTTTGAAAAGATTCCAATATGATGGAGATGTTCTGCCAAACAATCTTGTCCAGTCAAGAGGCGGAACCAGACCACAGCTTGCCGCCGTGGACTGCTGGAAATTTTTAAAAGATCTTCAGTCCTCCAACGCTTTAATTTTATTCTGTCACGAATTTGCAGTTTTAAATACCTATCCATTATTTGTTTAAAATACAGCTTTGTGGAATGGAATGATAGTGCCTGGGATCTCATTTAAAGTAGTCTCGAGCCTCTTTTTTGCGAGGCTGTCAGCTTTCTCTTTACCAAAAACAACGTATTTGCCAGTTATCCACTGAAGTACCACACGTTCCCTTCTTAAACGCAACTTCCACAAAGGTTGCCGATAGTGGGAGATTTCTTCTGAGAAGGGCAGACTGATCGAGCTAATTGCATGAATTGCGGCTTGGAAATCGAAAAAAAAAGAACAATTTATCAAATTTATCGGAAAAAAAAAAAAATAAATAAATAAATAAATACTTAAGAGCAACTCCGACAGCCTCCACCTCGCCATCAAAAGCTGTTCGAAATTTTCCTGCAGAAGCATAAAAGGAGAATAACTTGGAAAATAATCCTGAACCTGCAGTCTCAAGAATTTCACAAAAGGATCCATCAGCATAGACGTGTAACCATTCAGGTTCGGGGTCAGAGCCTGATTAAGGGGGAAGCACACATTATTTATACTTACACCGTTATTTTTTAACAAATACTTTCCTCCTATAATAAACAGAAAATTCTCATTAAAAATTATTTTAAAAGAATTCTGGTGTCTAATAACGGTGAGTAAATTGGATTGTTTTACACCGTTCATTTTTTATAAAAAATATTTCCTCATCAAAGCGTGGAATTTCTATGACATGAAGTAAAAAATAATTGTAAAAATATTCCGGTGAGAGCGGAGATAATGTGTGCTATCCCCTTTAATCAGGCTCTGTTCGGGGTACCTTGTATTAACAGTGTCTAAGGCAAAACTCACCATAGCCTGTATAGAGTTGTTCTTCTTAAAAAAGCCCATCCGTAAGAGACATAAGTTTGTTTCTATTTGTTCGATATTTAGTGGATTATAATGTTTTACAACCTCCTGGATGTCAGCTGGTAATTCAAACCTAAGGTCCCGGACAAACTGAACAAAACTTTTTTGGGTTGTTAAATTTTTGTCTTTTATTGGGTAGTTAGTCCAGTAAAGATATCCATTTCTAATTAATTTCTCATAAAGAATCAAAGTTTTTTCTTCAATTATAATTTTGATTGTTTTACTGTTTGTCAATAAAAGTATTGCATCAATTGGTGTTGATTTAAAGGCTCCAGTAATGAATCTCAGTAATTGATTTTGCAAAATTTCCAATTTCTTCAATGTGTGATCACTTGCAGTAGTAAGAGGTTCGCAGCAATAAGTGATTAAGGGTAAAATAAAAGTCTTATAAGTGGCATTCAAGGTTAATCTATCACATCCCCATAGTGATCCAGATAGACGCTTCAAAACAGTCATTCTTCTTTGAGTGCTACTCGATATTGAATCAATGTGTGAATTCAAGTTCAGTTTATTATCGAAAGTTACTCCCAAATAATTGAAATTGTCAGTGCGGGTGAGAGCAACATTCCTGTACTTCAGATAAGGAAGAAATGCCTGGTGGGTCAACAAAAAAGACTGGACAGCAGTCTTTTCCAAATTCACAATCACATTATTCTCAATGCACCAAATTGATAGACAAACAAGAGCAGACTGATCTGCCAAACTGATCCGGCAAATTGTTAATACCGCCCAATTTTCTACACCACTTAATTTTTAGAGTATTTTATTTTTTTAAAATCATCGTAAATATATTTGAAGAGAATTACTTTAAATATTAAGTAGTGTAGAAAAATGGGCGGTACTAACAATTTGATTAGGTTGGCAGCTCTGCAACAGCCTGGTTAATTTTATTTTCTATGAAGGATTTCGCATTACGCTTTGGTGCTTGTGCCCAAATGACAAGATCATCAGCAAAGAGCAAACAATCTACACCCTTAATAGTCTTTAAAACATGAACTAAGTCATTGATAAATAAATTGAAAAGTGTGCAACTTCCAACTGCACCTTGGGGCAGACCTGTTTGCAGATTATAACACTTAGATAAGCCCTTGCCAAATCTAATTTTGCAAATACGTTGGTCAGTAAAAGAATGTATCCACCTAAACATGTTTTCACAAACTCCGGCATTAAGTAGTTTTTGATATAGTTTCACTTTCCATACCGTGTCATGTGCGCTTTTGAAATCAACATAGACTGCTGTTAAATTATTTCGATTGTCCAAAGCATCCTTTATAATTTGACTAAAATAAGTTACCTGGTCTGATGTTGAACGATTTTTTCGAAAACCAGTCTGTTCATTAACTATTAAGTTTTTATTTTCTAGATACCAATTTAATCTGTTAAAGATAAGTTTCTACATAGTTTTCCCAAGAATACTAATGAGAGATATTGGCCGATAACTGCTGAATTGTTTTGGATCTTTATTTTTTTTTTCTTTAAAATAGGTACGATCACAGTTCTCTTCCGCTGAGCAGTTACAAGACCTGTCTCCCAGATATTGTTAAAAATACACAGCAAAGTATCTCTGGCTGTTACACTGATATGTTTCAAGAATTCAACGTGGATGTTGTCCTCTCCTGGAGATTTCTTCAATTTTTGACATTCGATCTCGAGTTTTAATCCATTTAAGGTAAACTGTAAAAATACTATTGACACCCGAGTTGTTTAATGTTTGCTCATCGTTTTTTTAATTTCCTTTTTAATTTGCCTTGGTGCAACGTAGACCTATCTCCCCGCTGGTATACCCTGGGCAATATTCTTGTAACAGCAAAGTTGTCTAAATCGTTCGTCAGCTTCTGGTAAATAAAGATATAGTATTTCAAGTATACTTTTCTCCACTGATTTTATCAACATTTTCATTTTTTTTTTTTTTTTTACATTGCATCACAGCTGCCAGATTGGGACTTTTTTTAATCAATATCTACGAATAAATCTTAAAATTATAACAGTTGCCTAATCACTTAGAACGAAACATCCAAAATATTGAAAAAAATATATGCGATTCTACTCTTCCTAAAACCCCAGAAAGTGAAAAAAATATCGTCTGAAATGAATTACAGCGACCACAAAAAAATATTTTAAAATTAAGCATATTTTACGATTTCCCACTGTTAGACGATTGATTTTAAGTACCTGGCGGAGAGACAAAACACGGTACACGGTTCTGTTCGTACACGGCAATCTCGGTTCTAGCGAACTGAACGCCTAACAGCGCTAAATCGCCAAATATGCTTAATTTTTAGTGGTCGCTGTAATTCATTTCAGCCGATAATGTTTTCACTTCTAGGTGTTACATGAAATGCACAGCAGGATGATATTATATATTATTTTAAATATTTTTTGCAGACGAAATCTTTGAATGTTTCCTTCTCTTGTTATTAGGTAAATCGTCTATTATGTATATCAATATCACTCCACAAAATTATTGGTGCTAATAGAATAAAAAAACTTCCACAATCTGGTAACACTGCATCGCATGGTGCTTTTTTCTATGTGTAATATTTTAGAGACACCTTCTTAATGAATATCGTTCTGGTGTTTTATCTTTATAATGTTTAAATATTTTATATAAATAGACAGATAGACAACAAAATAAGTAGATAAACAGATATAGATATATGTAAATTTATACAGATAATAGTTATATAGATCGATGTATAATAAATATGCAATCGAAATGTTTAGGAAAAAAAAAAAAAAAACGACAGCTGCAATTTAGAAACCGGCGAAACTTGTTCAGCAGGATTTATTAGGTTCATAGGGGGGCTTTATTTTCCCCCAAGTCTTATGCCAATAATACTGCATAAAAGTTTTCATTATAAAATATGTCTATAAATTTAAAGTGAATTATATTGTTTCAGAATACTGGTGTAAGACTAACCAGGAAACCATTTCATACTGCATTTAAAAAAAAAAAAAAAAAAAAAAATCCAAATAAGCATCAATTGAAAGAGCAGATATAAACATGTTTTCTGACGCATAAAACAAATGCCGTCGTAAACTCGTTTTCGAGTTGTAAATTCAGAAAGTTCGCTAATAATCGGTGTAACCGCGCCTAAATCGATAAAACCACGCCTCATTGATATAATGAGTGAAATCTAAAAGAAGCAAAAATCGAAAGAGCATAGACAAACGTGTTGTTGGATGTATAGATGAGTTGCCTTTTCCAGTTTTGAGATACGTTCAATCGAGATATGATGTCTAACACTGGCGTAGCTAGACCTCAATTTCGAGGGGGGGGGGGTAATTTTTTTTTTTTTTCTTTTTTATCTCCCTTTTGTGAAACTGTTTGATATACACAATATACAATTATTTCTACTTTCTTATATATTCAATAAAAAAAAATTATTGGATTCGTAAAAATTTTAGATTTCGGGTTTTTGACGAATTTACATGTTTTGAGAGGTCCAGAACACAATTTAATCGTTTTTTATGAAATGTGTGTCTGTGTGTGTTTTACAAAAAAATTATGGCAACTGTATATCAGGAACTAGTGCACAGAATTTCATTTAAATTCATATGTAGTTGCACCTTGACATAAAGTAGTGCCTATCAACTTTTGGTGCAGATCACTCAACAGGTGTCGTTGGTATACTGCGATTTCGTCCATTTAAGGGAATGCTACATCTCTTCTATTGTATATAATCGAAAAAAACTGATTATACGCAAGTCTACGGATGAAATTTCTACTACTTACAGTTTGAGATGTATATTTTGCGCTAAAAATTAAATGAGCGTACTTTCATTATAAGAAAAAAAAATCATGTTTTACGCAGAATATTGTATGAAAATCATCGAACTTTCGTTTACAGAGCTACTCAAAAGCATCTGGATATATTGGGGGTATTATTGTAATTTGCTGTAAATTAATTTCAAATTGTCATGTGACTTTTTCATATAGGTCTAAATTACACAATGTGTTGTGTATATAACTTTTCGACAATACAAAGGGCTACCCAAAATAAAGCGAAAGTGTTTATTCTGTTGAATGTAATTGATGTAAATGTTTTACTACATTTTGCCGTGTCGAAGGAAACTGCTGAGGAAGGAAAATTAATTGATCATACTAATACGATAGAAAAAGAACTTTCTAAAATTCAAATTTCAGCTCTGTGTTTTTGCATCATGTCGCGTTTTGTGGCCCCCTGAATATGAAAGTCAATATTTTAAATGTTTGATTTATATATATGTGTGTTAAAAGCATAACTTTAAAAAAATAAATAAATAATAATAATTGCAGAAAATTAAAATTTGCATTTTGCAATTCATGCGAGATTGCCACTTAAACAGTTAAAAAGAAAATAAATAAGTAAATAAATAAATAAGAATACAATAAATCTGTCAAATGTTTCAGATAAAAAAAAACACGACTTTTCGTTAGTCGATCCAAGTAGGCACGAGTGTTGCAAACAAGTAGTAATACGTTATCTGCTAGTACAATTTATTCTACTAATGCCACTATATTTATAATTCCTTTTTTGATTGCAGTCCAGCAAATTTAAGCAGTCTGAGTAAACCATTACTGTTCAGTCAAATTTATTTCATTCTTTTGAAGTAGCTGCCATTTAGAAAGAAATAATGGATCGAGCTGATCAATGAACTTTGGTTACGCACATAATGACTTTTAGACAAATCAGTTCATAAATAAGTTTCCTAACTGAATTTGAAATGTTAAAGTAATTACAATTTTGAAACAAGCTAATAGATCTAGTTTATTAAAAAAATGGTTGAGTTGAGATCTTTATATGTGTTATGTATATACAGAGATTCATGAAAATATGTTCATAAACTCGAATTTTATCTAAATTTGAAAATTTTAAGTGTCCGACATTTTGGAACACGATGCCCGATCCAGTTGATTAATAATCTTGGATGAGAATTTGATATGAACTTTGTACATACCGAATTTTAATCAAATTTGTTCAAAAATGCGTTTCTTATACAAACTTGAGATTTTCAAATGGCCGCCATTTCTTTTTTTAACTTGATGGGGAATCTAATAAAGAAGCATCAATAAACTGGCGTTGTAAAAATATTACTTACAAACTTTGAATAAACACCATACAATGCAATAAACTCGCAACAATTGTTTCGGGTCGAAAAAACACACGACCCTTCATCAGGCGAATAAAGTAAGCACGAGTGCTGCAGTCAAAGCGGCAAATTGATGGGGATCAACTGAAAAAAAAAAAAAAAAAAAAAATCATTGAAATTGTTTCTATGGTGAATCCACGCTCAAGTTTGCGTTTGAATTTATTATGTCATGGATATATATATATATATATATATATACAGGTGTTGGATAAAGTAATGTGAACCATTTCGCTTCTTTAAATTTTGTCAAATATCTAAAAAAGTTCTTTAGGAATCATCTTGAAACTTTGGTAGGGTTAAGAACATGTTATACCCCCTATTTTTCAGTAAAAGTTGTGTCGTGAAAAGGAAAAGAGGACCAGTAAAAATCATACAAAAATCAAAATGTTATAAATCACTCTGTAGAAGGTAATGCTTTTAATGCGTTTTGGCTGTAGCATGTGATTATGAGGACTTTTCTTATTATCTGTAAAATATTTTATGATGCTACCACATGTATTCATGGAGAAATAACAGTTTCTTTAAAAAATTGGAAAAGCAATATCCACCTTTTATTTTCTCTTATCCACAAGGTAGAGAAAGTACTGTCTTTGAATCAAAATTTCGAAAGTTTTTGTTACATTTACACGTTTTGAGGTTCCCTGAATCCAAAAATTATATTTTCAGCGGTGTCTGCGCGTTTGTGTGTGTGTGTGTGTGTGTGTGTGTGTGTGTGTGTGTGTGTGTGTGTCTGTCTGTCTGTCTGACTGTTATGAGCATATTTCAAGAACAAATAATAGCAGAAAAGCCAAACTTGGCAGGGCCTGATTAAGGGGGAAGCTCGCTCTTCACACATTATTTATACTTACACCGTTATTTTTTTACAAATACTTTCCTCCTATAATAAACAGGAAATTTTCATTAAAAAATATTTTAAAAGAATTCTGGTGTCTAATAACCGTGAGTAAATTAGATTGTTTTACACCGTTCATTTTTTATAAAAAATATTTCCTCGTCAAAGCGTGGAATTTCTATGACAAGAAGTAAAAAATAATTGTAAAAATATTCCGGTTAGAGCGAGCTTCCCCCTTAATCAGGCCCTGAAACTTGGTATTCTAAATGTGTAACACATAGACATGCTACACTAAGATTTTCATTAAGATAAAGCAAATGGTTCGTGTACAGGGATACCCAAGAGAATTCAAATACACTACGTCTATGGGAGAAATTGCAGATAGAGTTTAACGTCTACAGACTGCACTAAACCAAATGAAATTAATATATATATATATATATTATATGCGTAAAACATGTCTCATGCAGAATATGGTAGAAATATCATTCACTGTTCGTTTACTGGACTACACAAAAGAACTAGATTATAATGTGACAACAGTTGAAGATTGGTGAAAGTGTATTTCAGGTTGTGCCGTGTATTATTTCTACAGGATTATGTTTAGTTGCATCATGTGGTTTATACATAATCTTCAAAAGATGTACAGTGCTGAAAATACTTAAGCGATAATATTTTTTTTCATTGTTAGTGGAAGGGCTTTACTATAATGTTTTTCCATATCCAAGAAAGATGCACAGGAATTGAAATGAATTCCTCATAGGCATATGATAAATAACACTGCGGACAAAAAATAAATACATAAATAAAATCTGCGGCATTTATATTGTTAATGGTTTTTGCAAAAACTTGTATTGGACATACGCAGTATGCATTTACTTTTTTTGGATTGACTCTGGTTCTTGAGATAAACGAAACACAAGAAATCAATGAAAAAATTTAGACTACCCTCCTAAAGATCTATTAATTTGATTAACACCACTAAATTTTAATATCTATTCACGTACATAAGTACAGCAATTTTACAAATCAGCTATTAGACCTTGAAATTATCAGTTCGTGTCTTTTTGAAAGTTTAAAAGTGCTTTTTGTCTTAAAAAAAAATATGAGTTCGTTACGAAAACCTTGTGTTAACAACCCCAACAGTTTTTGTTATATATGTGGCAAATTTTGTTTGAAAAGCTAAGAAAAAAAATCGCAGAGTTTGTGATAAAAACCTACGAAGCATACTTTGGGAGAAAGCTTGCGCAAAGAATAAATATTGGGTGCCCGATATCGAATTTATCAAAAAAAAAAAAAAAAAAATCGGCCGAAATTCTTGCTTCGAGATTAAAAGAAAAACACTGTCTTCAACCTGGTGTTACCATTCCATCCTTTAGGACCAGAGAGCAAGACCTTCTTCCTTACTTTACCGAAGAAGATAAGCTTGTATTTTGTAACAATGTTTCTGGACTCTTAAACTGTATGGGCCTTCCTGAATATAAACCTGAACATTGGAGGCTTTTTATAGATAGCTCAAAAAGAAGTCTGAAATGTGTATTGCTGCACAATGGAAATAAATTTGCTTCAGTTCCAATCGGTCATACTACCAAAAGAAGAATACCAAAATATTAAAATTGTTTTAGAAAAGATTTCGTACGCAATACATCAGTGGTCAGTATACGTCGACTTGAAGAAGGTGAATTTTTTATTAGGCCAGCAAGGTGGGTATACTAAATATCATTGTTCCATATGTCTATGGGATAGTCGCGCAAAAACAGAACATTGGATTAGGAAGGTCTGGCCTTTGAAGGAAAATATGGAGGTAGAAAGAGCAAACGTGATTCATGAACCACTGATAAGCTGATAGAATATCCTTCTTCCACCACTTCACATCAAACTTGGGCTAATGAAACAGTTCATGAAAGCCCTTGATAAGACTGGTGACTGTTTTAAATATGTGTGTCAAAAATATCCAGCCCAGAGTATATAAAAATTAAAGGGGGCATCTCCGATGGACCGCAAATCCGTACTCTTATAAAAGACACTGTATTTGTAAACCATATGACATAAATTGAATCTGAAGCATGGCTAAGCTTTGTTTTAGTAGTCAAACATTTTTGGGGGAATCATAAAGCACCAGACTATGCAGAATTGGTTGCTAAAATGCTTCAAAATTTTTACACATTAGGAGTTACTATAAGCATTAAATTGCATTTTTTGCATAGCCATTTGGACAGATTCTCGGATAATCTGGGCGATTACAGTGAGGAACAAAGAGAACGGTTCCACCAGGACATCAGGACAATGGAAGAAAAATACCAAGGTCGATGGGATCGCCACATGCTGGCAGACTACTGTTGGACTTTAATAAGGGATTGTCCAGAGCAAAACCATGACAAAAAAGCTTACAGAAGAAGTTTTTTGTAATTTTTGTTTTAATTATTTGATGAACAGCATGTATATTTTTTGTTTTTATATCGTTCTTATAAAGGATCTTAATAAAAATATTTTTTCAATACATATTGGTATTTTTATTTAGTTTTTTTTGAGTGAAATAGCTAATAGTCTTTATCTCAAAAACTAGAACAAATTTGACCAACCTAATAATTTTCTAGTATTCAGCACACTAGTCTTATACAGAATTGACTTTAAGCTATCATGCCGCAAAGTGACTGTTCCCCAGTGTAATATATGTTTTAAGCTAAATATCCGTCGTTTGTTTTTTGCATATTTACACGTTTTCAGGATTCCTGAATATCAAAGCCAAGTTTTTTAATGTTTGATTTTTATCTGTGTGTGTTTTAGAGTAACTTAAAAACGAATAAATTCGAGAGATCTAAAAGTTGTATTATTTACAAATGAATATAAGTTTGTTGTTGGAAAAATTTGATCAAAACTAATACGTTCCAAGGAATGTTGCGTGTGAGAGTTGTCTGAATAATTTTGAGTAAACTATTAATTTTAATAACAGATTGAAATTCTATATAAATGTAGGTACAGTAATAAAACGAGGGGTTAAGGGGGGCAGTTGCCCCCCCTCATAGAGAACTAATTATCTTATAAAACTCTTCCGAAACCTAATTTCAATTGTTTTAACATAGGTATACATAATAGGGCTCGTTATCTTACCTCTTAATCCCAAACCTGTATTTATAGTACTAAATTTCAGGGTAAGAGTCAGTCTTGTAAGTGACACACCAGATTATTTAATTATAACACTTATTGTTTTAGACCCAGTGCAAAGCCATTTTCCGGAAAAATGGCATACTACATTAGGAACAGCAATCAGAAAGAAAAAAATGTTAAACATTTTACAAAATACGAGAATTTTTACTAAATAATTTTTACATAGCCTCCTAACTAGATGCCTGTCGCGTAGCTCGGAAACATAGCAATAGTTGGAGCGGTAGACAGCGCCACCTGGTACAAATTGCACGGTTTTTTTATTTAACTGCCACCAATAACTTGAAGAAGTGATATATGATTTATACAGGACTGCCAACCATCTCATTAATAAGCGTAGACTTGTTAACGCCCCTTGAAAATACGCCCCTTTTCCCACACCACTTTATATTTAGAGCAATTCTCTCCAAATAGTGTTACGATTAAATAAGAATGAAATTACTCTAAAAAATTACTGGTGTACAAAAAAAGGCGGTGACTAAAAGTACTACGCTTCATAATGAGATGGTTGGCAAGCATGTTTATATAATCGACGTTCTTCGATTCAATTTGTTTTTTTATGTATACCATATCCCTCTTTAAAATTTTTTTGGTGGCTTTTGAATAAAAAGTCGAGCAATCTGCACCAAGTGGCGCTGTCTACCGTTTCATCTATTGCCAAGTTTTCGAGCAAGTTCACGTCACTATTAATAGTGCTAAGCGCCTATTTTAGTCAGTTTATTGAATGGGGATTTATTGAATGAAGTCCCCCCAAGGAACAACTTTGACATGAGTCCCCCCCAGGCCCAACTTTTACATGAGTCCCCACCCCAAGGTACAACTTTGACATGTGTCCCCCAAGGCCCAACTTTGACATGAGTCCCCCCCCCCCCAGGCCCAACTTTGACATGAGTCCCCCCAAGGCTTAACTTTGACATGAGTCCCCCCCAAGGTACAACTTTGACATGAGTCCCCCCCAAGGCACACCTTTGACATGAGTCCCCCCCATGGCACACCTCCCCCTCATTGGGAAAAAGAGAAAAAACGTTGTTTTGCGGCTATAAGGCAGTTTGGACTTCCAACGGTATTTGTTACAGTATCTGCAGCCTAAACACATTTGTTTGATTTAAATATAACTTTATCATGGAATTTAGATCGTCACGAATTAACTAAAGAAGAATTTGTCGATATTAACAATTTAAGCAGTAGGCCTCTGGCACTAAATTAAAATATGTCTATGTCAGATTTTCATGTTTTAAATAATGAAATAATGTCTTGTCTGTATATATATTTTTTTTTTCTGACTTTACATGCGAAGCCTATGACTAATAATTTTTGCTAAAAAGACGAAGTTTTTCCTTACTACTTGAAAAAGCTCTCCATTCCTTTGAAGAAGAGATGTTTTCATGTTTATCATTAGCACTTTTGCCTTTTAAATTAATCCAATGATTCATAGTAAAAATGAATCAATACCATTATTTTACAAAACAGTACTTATATATAAGCCTGTCGATGTTTTCCTCAAAATGGAAAACTATCACGTAGTTGGCGATAGATAGCCAGTGATGGATAGACATACAAATTCACTTACACTCATGTATGTAAGCTTCGCGTACATGAAAACCAAAGCAAAAATCACCAGATACTCCTACCTTGGTGTGCCTGTATAATAAAACTTCAAAAAATTCTGTATTGCAACAATTACTGATGCGCATGTATATATGCTTGACGTTTACAAAATAAAAAAAAATGTACAGTCGGGGGGGAAAAAAATCGCAGCACTCACTGTAATTTCATTATTAATTCACGCAGAAAAATGTAATAGACACCATTCAACAGGAAATTAAATGCACATTTTGAAAATGTTGTCAAATTTTGAATTAGGGGTTATCTAGATATTAAAATGAGCGCTAACTTTTATTTTTTCAATAGCAACACCCAATTTTGACTTCATATTCGAATTTCTGAGAGTCTGGCAGTGCGGAAAAGTATACTGTTTGTATACTTTATCTTTAGTATTTATAGAGTTATAATCAAAAATGTGTTAGGGGGTTATCTGTAAATGTAGAAAAATAAAATTAAGATCCTAAAAGAAAGAGGTAAAATTTTAATGTTTTACGCCGGAAATCTTTCAGGAAAAAAAGAATTATAAAAATTAATAAAAAAAATTGACCATTTTCCTGTTTTTTAATTATCCTGAATTCAATTTGTAAGATTTGTATATACTTCAGTACTTTTTTAAATAATTTTATGTCTATTTAAATATGTTACACTTGCGATTTATCCAGACTGTACTCTTTGAAAAAAGTGCAATATTTTTCAAGTAAAATTATCTATTATGGCTGTAGTGATCGCCAATAAAGCTTGAATTTTCATTCGTAGGTGTAACATAAAATATGAAATGAAATAATATAGATATATATATACAACAACGCATAAACTAAATCCTTTCGGATAAATTATTGTAAGGGTTTATGAAGTAAATATTAAACAATTTTAATCGCAATTACCAGCTTTGGGTCAGTTGAACTCTTTGGAACTGTACGATTCGTTTTATAATTTCTATGAAAATATAATTTCTTAATTAACCCTTTCGCGACTGCTGACGTAGATTCACGTCTTTTGAAAATCTGTAACTCTCTTAGTGGGCGTTTCTTTCGTAATTTGTGTGTTACTTATTTCTTAAGTGTGTAACCAGTGTTCACATTTTTGCAATAAAATATACTATGGATAGAAATATATTGATTAGAAAGAATATAATTATACTGTATATCCATTTGTAATATAATTGTGAATACAGAAAATTTTTTCTGAAGTACTTTATTTTGAGAGAATAACGCCCTTAGGCGGATTTTACTGTCAAAATTACAAAATCCTGCGGTTGCAAAAAGTTTTAAAATATATTTATAAAATGAAAAGTATATTTAAAAAATTTATAAAGTTAAAATATCCTATTAAAATTTTAAAGTCTAAAGTATCCTTAAAATAATAATCCTCCCCCCCCCCTACAAAATAAATAAATAAGAAAAATTAAGCAATATATGAAGCAAATGATTAATCCTTTAACTTAAGAAACGATTTTACAAGTCTGTCTTGCATTCCAATTCCATTCGTTTTTTTTTTTTTTTTTTTTTTTTTTTTTAATTGACAATTTTTACATTTACCAATTTTTCTATTTAAAACAGTAAACCCCGCCTATTTAGTTATTTTTTTTTTCATGGAGTGTTCGTTTAAAAGATTCAAAATTTATCACCAGTAATCGATGAAGTAAATACCACTTGTGCATATTTTTGTCTACATAAAATAAGGAGTTTAACACGAATACTCAATGTCACATTTACGTTTCTTTTCTGTATTGTTTTGTTTTGAAGAACTATGAAGGCGGGGTTTGTCTTCTTTAGAAAAAAGGAATTCTTGATGCTAACACTGATGTTTAAATATCATCATTCTATTTTATTTCTTTGCGATTGACGTTGTTGTCATATAATTTGACCCGTAAATAAAAAATAAACATATTTTGTTTAATTTTACTTGTTATATTTAAGATTTGATTCGTTATCTCATGCAGATCTTTATAAGAGACGGCCCCCTAAACAACTCCAAAAGAAAGATTTATTTATATCTCGAAAACTAATAACTGGAATGAGCTGCAAATTTGCACACCCATATTTTTCAGCATTCGGATTCTTTTTATGTAAAAATTAATAAAGGTCATAAATCATAATTTTTATGAATATGAATTTATGAATATTTTTCAAACTTAAAAATAATTTTCAGAATCAAAAGTAATGATGGATTATGTTTGAGTTTCTTCTCTGTATCTCGCAAAAAAAGAATTATATTGATCAAGTTATTTTTTGTGAAGATATTAATAAAAGTTTGAAATATGAATTTAACATTAGCACCTTCAAACTTTGAACGCTTATAACTCCGTGAAAAAATAAGTAAAATATGCAACCAATATACTTTTCCGCGTTGTCGCGATCCCAAGAATTCAAATATAAAATAAAAATAGGGCATTACCATTGAAAAAAATCAAAGTTGGTGCGCGTTTTAATATGTAGACGACCCCCAATTCAAAATTTCAGTTTATTTTCTGAAACTACTCACAATTCCCCATCGAATGATTCCTATTACAGTTTTCTACATCTATTAGCAACGAAGTTACGTCGAGTGCTGCGTTTTTTATTTCCCCGACTGTACATTTGACTGGGCATGCCTACAGTGCTTTTCAAAAATACATGAAATTTCCGTAATACGAAAAATCATCAATAATTATGTATGCAAGCTTCGTGGCACGAGGGGAAGCATTTCTCCATCACAGGCTGTCAATCGCGCATTTGTCGACGATTTTTCATAATACGAAAAAGGTTGACGGGCTAATACGTAAGTACCTACAAAACACTCATTAAAGTTGAAATGTTGTAATCGGATCTGCAGACAAATATAGGGAAACCAAAATAGAAGATAAACCAACTGTTCCATCTAAAAAAAAAAAAAAAAGAAAGAAAAGAAAAGAGAAGAAAAAGGTCAATTCAAATAACTGACCTTAAAAGCTAAAAAAAAAAAAAAAAAAAAAAAAAAAAAAAATTACTTGTTGGATAGAATGAAATACAATTACCAGTTCAGAAAAGAAATTATATTTCCTGAAGTTTTTTAATATATGTATATATATATATATATATACATACTGGTGTATTCAACATTAGGGAATTCTAGCTATCTAATTTAGGCTGACATATATGTTTCAATCTTCTCACGAATTCTTTCAGGGTCATTAAAGTAGGAAAATTTAAGCACTGAATAAGAAGTCTTCATTGTCTTTCTCGCAATTTAAGAGCAGAATAACTACATATACAGAAAGATTTTTAATGTACCAACACCAGTAAAGTCTAGTAGATTATTTCATATATATAAAATTAACCACACTACTATCGATCGGTGAAATATTTTGAAGATCAATTAAATTAAGCAGGTCTGCAGAAATGCAGGAGCTGCTGACTTCTTTTTGACTAGGTAATCATATTGAGCTACACTCATTTAAAGGTGCAGATCGGAAAAATCGAATGATTTTGATAATCGAGGGATTTGCTTTCGAATGATTTTGATAAACAGATGATTTTACAATCGATATAGCGATAACATAAGCGTAGCATGAGTGTTTTGTAATTAGTATCAGTTTCTTTTGGATTATCAAATAGATCTCTCTTTATACTATTGTTTTCCGCTGATCGCTATGAAATTTTAAGGTCTAATATGTAATAATTAAAGTTTATTTATTTATTTATTTATTTATTTATTTTGGTTTATTTATTTATTTTTAATCGATTTATAATAATTACATAGTTTTTCTCCCTCCCCTCTTTCTCCCTGCATGCATATATATACAGGTGTTGGACAAAATAATGTAAACACTTTCGCTTTTTTTACGTTTCGTCAAATATCTTGGAAATTTTTAAGGAATCATCTTGAATCTTTGGTCACTACTAAAGATTCAAGATGATTCCTAAAGAACTTTTCAAGATATACACTTACTAAATAAAGAATATATTACACCTCATATTTTTCAATAAAAGTTGTGCAATGAAAAGGAAAAGGGGACCAGCAAAAAATTAAACAAATATCAAAATTTTTTGGATCACCCTGTAAAAGATCATGCTTTAAATGCATTTTGGCTGTAGCATGGGACTTTAAAGACTTTCCTCATTATCTGTAAAAATTTTACGAGGCTATCGCATACATTCATGAAGATATAACGGTTTCTTTAAAAAAATTGCGAAAACAATTTCCTCTTTTTTGTTTACAAAGACCCAGTGCAAAGCCATTTTCAGAAAAAAATTGGCATAGTACATTAGACAATGCATACAGCAATCAGAGTGAAAAAAATGTTAAATATCTTACGAAATACAAGAACAGTTACTAAATAATTTTTAACTACGCTTGCGAAAGCTTTATAAAGAATTAATTTGCATAATTTAATAGCGAAGGGCAGTGAGTAGCTTACATGACCCCCCCCCCCCCAAAAAAAAAAAAAAAAAAAAAAAAAAAAACTTTACGAGAGATAGAATAAACAGAATTTAATTTCTTCTTAAAAAAAAAATAAATAAAAAGAAAGAAAGAAAGAAAGATGCTAAGGGTTTTATAAATATTTATTTACAGACAGCAAATCCGCTGTAATACCATTCGGTATTGAATGAATCAAAATAAAAATGTGAGTAAAACCCCTTATAGTTTAGCTTTTATTTTGAGAGAACTGAAATTCTATTCATCCCATCTCTCATAACGTATTGAACTTACCTGATATTTGTTTGGGTTTTTTATATAAGTAGCAGAAAACCTTTGGCTATTAAATTTTTATAAAGATTGCTCATACATAGTTAAAAATCATAACCTCCTAAACTAGATGCCTGTCGCATTGCTCGAAAACTTGGCAACAGATGAAACGGTAGACAGCGCCACTTGGTGCAGATTGCGCGACTTTTTATTCAAAAGCCACCAAAAAAATTTTAAAGAGGGATATGGTATACATAAAAAACAAATTGAATCGAAGAAACGTCGATTATATAAATCATATATCACTTCTTCAAGTTATTGGTGGCAGTTAAATAAAAAAACCGTGCAATTTGTACCAGGTGGCGCTGTCTACAGCTCCAACTATTGCTATGTTTCCGAGCTACGCGACAGGCATCTAGTTAAGGAGGCTATGTAAAAATTATTTAGTAAAAATTCTCGTATTTTGTAAAATGTTTAACATTTTTTTCTTTCTGATTGCTGTTCCTAATGTAGTATGCCATTTTTCCGGAAAATGGCTTTGCACTGGGTCTAAAACAATAAGTGTTATAATTAAATAATCAGGTGTGTCACTCACAAGACTGACTCTTACCCTGAAATTTAGTACTATAAATACAGGTTTGGGATTAAGAGGTAAGATAACGAGCCCTATTATGTATACCTATGTTAAAACAATTGAAATTAGGTTTCGGAAGAGTTTTATAAGATAATTAGTTCTCTATGAGGGGGGGGGGCAACTGCCCCCCTTAACCCCTCGTTTTATTACTGTACCTACATTTATATAGAATTTCAATCTCTTATTAAAATTAAAAGTTTACTCAAAATTATTCAGACAACTCTTACACGCAACATTCCTTGGAACGTATTAGTTTTGATCAAACTTTTCTAACAACAAACTTATATTCATTTGTAAATAATACAACTTTTAGATCTCTCGAATTTATTCGTTTTTAAGTTACTCTAAAACACACACAGATAAAAATCAATAATTAAAAAACTTGGCTTCGATATTCAGGAATCCTCAAAACGTGTAAATATGCAAAAAACAAGCGACGGATATTTAGCTTAAAACATATATTACACTGGGGAACAGTCACTTTGCGGCATGATAGCTTAAAGTCAATTCTGTATAAGACTAGTGTGCTGAATACTAGAAAATTATTAGGTTGGTCAAATCTGTTCTAGTTTTTGAGATAAAGACTATTAGCTATTTCACTCAAAAAAACTAAATAAAAATACCAATATGTATTGAAAAAATATTTTTATTAAGATCCTTTATAAGAACGATATAAAAACAAAAAATATACATGCTGTTCATCAAATAATTAAAACAAAAATTACAAAAAACTTCTTCTATAAGCTTTTTTGTCATGGTTTTGCTCAGGACAATCCCTTATTAAAGTCCAACAGTAGTCTGCCAGCATGTGGCGATCCCATCGACCTTGGTATTTTTCTTCCATTGTCCTGATGTCCTGGTGGAACCGTTCTCTTTGTTCCTCACTGTAATCGCCCAGATTATCCGGGAATCTGTCCAAATGGCTATGCAAAAAATGCAATTTAATGTTTATAGTAACTCCTAATGTGTAAAAATGTTGAAGCATTTTAGCAACCAATTCTGCATAGTCTGGTGCTTTATGATTCCCCCAAAAATGTTTGACTACTAAAACAAAGCTTAGCCATGCTTCAGATTCAATTTATGTCATATGGTTTACAAATACAGTGTCTTTTATAAGAGCACGGATTTGCGGTCCATCGGAGATGCCCCCTTTAATTTTTATATACTGAGGGCTGGAGATTTTTGACACACATATTTAAAACAGTCACCAGTCTTATCAAGGGCTTTCATGAACTGTTTCGTTAGCCCAAGTTTGATGTGAAGTGGTGGAAGAAGGATATTCTATCAGCTTATCAGTGGTTCATGAATCACGTTTGCTCTTCCTACCTCCATATTTTCCTTCAAAGGCCAGACCTTCCTAATCCAATGTTCTGTTTTTGCGCGACTATCCCATAGACATATGGAACAATGATATTTAGTATACCCACCTTGCTGGCCTAATAAAAAATTCACCTTCTTCAAGTCGACGTATACTGACCACTGATGTATTGCGTACGAAATCTTTTCTAAAACAATTTTAATATTTTGGTATTCTTCTTTTGGTAGTATGACCGATTGGAACTGAAGCAAATTTATTTCCATTGTGCAGCAATACACATTTCAGACTTCTTTTTCAGCTATCTATAAAAAGCCTCCAATGTTCAGGTTTATATTCAGGAAGGCCCATACAATTTAAGAGTCCAGAAACATTGTTACAAAATACAAGCTTATCTTCTTCGGTAAAGTAAGGAAGAAGGTCTTGCTCTCTGGTCCTAAAGGATGTAATGGTAACACCAGGTTGAAGACAGTGTTTTTCTTTTAATCTCGAAGCAAGAATTTCGGCCGATTTTGTTTTTGATAAATTCAAATCACGAATCAAGTCATTGAGCTCCTCTTGAGGAAATCCCTGTTTTGTACAACTACTTTCTTCGAACTTACTTTCACTGCTGCACAAGGCTTACGGACGATATCGGGCACCCAATATTTATTCTTTGCGCAAGCTTTCTCCCAAAGTATGCTTCGTAGGTTTTTATCACAAACCCTGCGATCTTTTTTCTTTGCTTTTCAAAAAAAATTTGCCACATATATAACAAAAACTGTTGGGGTTGTTAACACAAGGTTTTCGTAACGAACTCATATTTTTCAAGACAAAAAGCACTTTTAAACTTACAAAAAGACACGAACTGATAATTTCAAGGTCTAATAGCTGATTTGTAAAATTGCTGTACTTATGTACGTGAATAGATAATAAAATTTAGTGGTGTTAATCAAATTAATAGATCTTTAGGAGGGTAGTCTAAATTTTTTCATTGATTTCTTGTGTTTCGTTTATCTCAAGAACCAGAGTCAATCCAAAAAAAGTAAATGCATACTGTGTATGTCTAATACAAGTGTTTACAAAAACCATTAACAATATAAATGCCGCAAATTTTATTTATTTATTTATTTTTTTGTCCGCAGTGTTATTTATCATATGCCTATGAGGAATTCATTTCAATTCCTGTGCATCTTTCTTGGATATGGAAAAACATTATAGTAAAGCCCTTCCACTAACAATGAAAAAAAATATTATCGCTTAAGTATTTTCAGCACTGTACATCTTTTGAAGATTATGTATAAACCACATGATGCAACTAAACATAATCCTGTAGCAATAATACACGGCACAACCTGAAATACACTTTCACCAATCTTCAACTGTTGTCACATTATAATCTAGTTCTTTTGTGTAGTCCAGTAAACGAACAGTGAATGATATTTCTACCATATTCTGCATGAGACATGTTTTTACGCATATAATATATATATATATATATATATATATATATATATATATATATATTAATTTCATTTGGGTTAGTGCAGTCTGCAGACGTTAAACTCTATTTATATGCAATTTCTCCCATAGACGTAATGTATTTGAATTCTCTTGGGTATCCCTGTACACGAACCATTTGCTTCATCTTAATGAAAATCTTAGTGTAGCATGTCTATGTGTTACACATTTAGAATACCAAGTTTCAGGACCTGATTAAGGGGGAAGCTCGCTCTAACCGGAATATTTTTACAATTATTTTTTACTTCTTGTCATAGAAATTCCACGCTTTGACGAGGAAATATTTTTTTATAAAAAATGAACGGTGTAAAACAATCTAATTTACTCACGGTTATTAGACACCAGAATTCTTTTAAAATATTTTTTAATGACAATTTCTTGTTTATTATAGGAGGAAAGTATTTGTTAAAAAATAACGGTGTAAGTATAAATAATGTGTGAAGAGCGAGCTCCCCCCTTAATCAGGCCCTGCCAAGTGTGGCTTTTCTGCTATTATTTGTTCTTGAAATATGCTAAGCGGCAAAATTTGTATGTTGCAAAAGTTTGTAAAAGTTGCCGCTTTGCCGTTTAACAATAGTAGATGATTTATAAAAATCACAATCGTAAATAAATAAATAAATAAATAAAACATTATGCATGTAGAATAAATGAATTGGTAGACCTTTATCAAAATATTATTATTTAAAAGAACGGAAAAGCTTATAAATATACTTTAGCCAAATTAAATAATAATTTTCAGACGTATAAGATTCTGTGTTACCGTATGTCAAGGGGTTCATTCTCTAGCAAAGTTGTTACAACTTATATATTGAAGAAAGCGCAAAAAGATTTAAAAACTGAGAGACTTGTAATTCATTCTGTAACATTATCAGTAAATGCCTAACAATGTTACGAATTAAAATAAAAATGCTGGCAGCTATATTTACAGCTAATTATATGGTTCGTATTCTATGCCCCTTTTACACGTTCGGAGATAGGGGAAACACCCGCCTTTTTTTTTTTTTTTTTTTCTACTGCTATTTTCATCGATTCCAATATTTTGATTTATTCCGGAGTACTTTTAGCCCCGCCTATATTTATAGAAAAATTTTATGAAATATATAACTTCCATAAAATCAGGCAATTTTATCCTTAAAAAATAAGTGGTATATAAAAAAGGCGGGGCTAAAAATACTCCGGAATAAATTAAATTTTGCCATCTATGCTATTTTCATATAGAAATTTTTATATCAGTATTTTTGAAGTATTGTGACGTGATTAAATAGGATAGAGACTAATATGTAAAAATAAAGGTAGCAAAAATTACGGAAATTTCTCATCCTTAAAAGTGTCTTGAAAAAAGGGCGAGATGTAAGATCCCTGATAATATATATATATATATATATATATATATATATATATATATATTGCTAATTGTTACGTTTTAATAACAAATGTTAATAGAGCATTTTTATATTTGCTTTCATTGTTTATTTATTGATATTAAGTAGTTTTTAAAAATAAATATAATATCATTGGTATTATTATCAAGTGATTATTATTTTTTTCACTACGCTCTACCAATTTGACACTTTTGTAATTTTTATATGTTATAGCTATCTAATAAACAAATAAACTGCATTTTTTTGGTAGGTGTCACTTTGGTGGATAGTATAAAAAATCGCCCATCAAAAATATACTTATCATTTTCTACCGTTTAAAATCGAGTGAAAATTCTGAAAAAATATATATATTATGTACTTCGTAAACATTTATAAATAGTTTCAACCTCGATAAGATATCTTGCGTGGCTTAAAATAAAATTAAATTTAACGTATTAGGTTGCCACCCCCATTACTCCCTAATCGTTGAGGGTAGAAGTCTAAAATTGTGTGCAAAAGAAGTTTCAGATAAAGAACAATAAATAGCAGGCAAGAACTCTTCATCCGACGCGGGTGCAGTTTTCTTATGCTTATCCTGCTATACCCTTTCTTTCTGGTAGCAATTAAAATAATATGTGAAAAGGAGAATATATAATAAATACTTTAAACACTTTAGCTACGGCGGTCGTCAATATGCGATTTAACATGTCTACCTTGTACATAATTGCCTTTCTTCTTCTTCTTCTTATTTTATTTTATTTATTTATTTATTTATTTTGTTTTTGACAGAGCACTGTCAGCAACCCCATTCCCCTCTTTTCACACCACAAGTTATTTAAAATAATATTCTCCAATAGCTGACTACGATAAATAAGCAGGAAATTACTTTTAAAAAGATACTGGTGTTAACCCTTTGAGCAGATGATACGTATTTTTCCTCACACTGCGCGGACATTTTTATTTTATAGTCATCAATAATTTTGAGAAGTGATGGTTGATACACATAATAGATAATCAATCGTCGATTATATACATTAAATATCACTTTCCAAAATTATTGATGAATGTTGAATAAAAAAGTCGTGCAATCTGGCAACACTGCTCCCAGAAATAAAAAAATCCGCCTTCATTACAATCACTGATTTCATGCAGCATACCCTCCAACATACTAATTAATATTCCGTAGTATTGTTAGCCCCGTTTTCTTTTTCACACCAGTACATTTTTAGAATATTTTCTTCTTATTTAATCGCAATTGCATTTGGAAAATATTGCTCTAAAAAATTATTGGTGGAAGAAAAAGGGCGGGACTAATACATAACTAAACATAATACTACCGAATATTAATTGGGATGTTGGAAGGTATGCATGTACAAACACTTTTAGTATATTTTCAGTATTGTGCCATGATTATACAGGACAGAGGTTAGTGTATAAAAATAGCTGTAGGAATATATTTGAATTTTTTTCTTTCCTGAGAATGTCCTAAACAAGAAGGACGAAGTATATGATTCCAGACTAGCAGTGATTCAGAATAAAATGGTATAAATGTTGGCAACTGCAGAATTCACAACATTTTAATTTGTTCTCTATATCTGATACAAATGCATGTATTAGGATATTTCCATCAATTCAACGCGTGTTAACCCGTTAACTCTCGCCTTTTTAAGCATTGTTCAACGTAAACCCCGCCTATGGGCGTTTCATTTAAATGTTGCATTATTTTACTTTTTCGATTTAATTTGTATTTTACAAAAAAAAAAAAAAAGTGATACATGTAAAACTTTTGTTACTAACCGATGCATTTAAATATATAGCACATATCATACATATATGCAAACTTGTGTTTGTTTAAAAAAACGATATAACACGCTAACTTTCAAAGTTACGCCTATAGGAGGAGTTACAAATTCCCGAGCGATCTATAAATAGATCACTGGGTGGTAACGGGTACAGAGCTGAAATTTTGCTAAAAGGTGTTTAAGGCCAAACAGAAAAAAAAATAGAGGTTATCTGTATCAGATTTTTAAACAAAGAAAGAAAGAAAATTCCCTCATTTTAAGGGACACTCTAATATATATCTGTAAATTAACATTAACAAACTATTTAAAATATACTAATAAATAAAAGTTGTAATGCAAAAGAGTACTCATACAATACTTGTATAGTAATCATTACATAGTAATAATAGATTACCTTTATATAGAAATTAGAGTACTAGATAGAAACCTCTATGGTTTCTGTATGATTTTTTTATCCAGTCTGTATCATTATCTGTCCATAGATGCCTGACGCGTTGCTCGTAAACTTGGCAACAGTTCAAGCGGTAGACAGCGCCACCTGGTGCAGATTGCGCGACTTTTTTATTCATCTGTCACGAATAATTTTAAGAAGGAATATATTATATATGTAATTGACGTTCCTTCGACTCTATTCGCCTTTTATGTATATCAAATCCCACTTTTAAAAATTTTTGGTGGCTGTTGAATAAAAAAGTCACGCAATCTGTACCAGGTTGCGCTGTCTACCACTTCAACTGTTGCCAAGTTTACGAGCAACGCAACAGGCATCTAGTTTAAGAGGCAATGACTATCATTATCTCTTCTCTTCCTTTTCTTTTACAAGTAGAAATAAAATCCTAATTTTGCAATTAAATGTTTTGAAGCTGTTTTTAGTTTCTTTTATGCTGAAATTCTTCGAACCAGAAAACCATTCCATTAGTGTAATAAGAGAAATTAAATAAATGATGTTCATTCGAGAGGGCATAATGTAACGTAATTTTTGACGCATAATCTGTTAGCCCTCGTAATCCCGTTCTCGAGAAATCTATATTTAAGTTTGAGTAAAAAATGTAGTAACGAGAAAGGAGTGGAAGGAGTCTCATTAAAAACCTGCCAGAACCTGGACTTTTATCAATTTTTAGATTCTATTTTAGCGAATTTTTAGATATTAGATCTGGATTAAATATTGATTGAATGGGCAACAGATTAATGCATCAAAGAACACGTTTGTCTATGCTCTTTCGATTTCTACTTGTTTTGGATTTCATTCATTACTACAGTAAGGCGTGGTGCTATTAATTCATCAGGCGTGGTTGCACCGACTATTAGTGAAATTTCAGATTTTATTACTCGAAAACGAGCTGCCAATGGCTAATGTTTTATGCTTCAAAAAACATATTTATATATGCTTTTTCGATTAATTATTGTTTGGAATTTTTTTTTTTTTTTTTATGATTACAGTTTGGGATGGTTACCAAGACAAAGATTGTATTTATAAAAGATAATTTAATTGATAATTCAAAGGACAAATTAAAGTAGATGATATGATAAGTCTCTTAATATTAATTATTATTGAAAACTTCTTCCAACAACAACAACAACAACAAAATTACCTTTCTAATATTATCATAAAACTTTTAAATTCCAACAGAAAATATAAAGAACTTTTATTAAAAAATAAATCCAACAGGGGAGGTTGTTTTTTTCGTGCTGGTGTTTCAATCCTGTTATCTTTTTTTTTTTTTTTTTTTTTTTTTACACATGCTATTATACACAGTGCTGCTACATTGAGGGAAATGTTCATATGCTTTAAGGTAGAGAGAAAAAAGTAATTTCGTCCAAAAAAGGGGAATTTTACTTTGCAAGTATTTGAAACGTCATTTGTTAGTATTTTTCTCCAACCTAAACGAACCAATCCTGAGAGCAAAAGTGAATCAGTGTAGTTCCTTTCACCTTCTGTAAAGCTTAAAAAAAAAAAAAAAAAAAAAAATATATAAAATACTAAAGGAAATTACGAGATTTAGTTTTATTCGCCCTAGTCATTGTATAATTTATACAGTAAAAAATGTGAAGTCAGTGTTCAAAATTTTCGAAGTCAAATTTAGCTCCTAATCTATAACTCCGCATATGCAAAAATAACTTAAAAAAAAAAAAAAAAAAAAAAAAACCTTATATTTTCTTTGTTATTTTTGCATGTGTAGTATATGCAAAAAGTGCCAAGAAATCAAATGCCTACATATCAAGAAAAAATGTCTAGGTATTAAATAAATGCCCAAATATTAAATAAACAAATGCCTAGATATCAAATATCTACTGCCTGTGAAGGAGTATCTTCACATATTTTAGTGTTAATTACATTCTCAAATAAATTAAAAAAATAAATACTATATTTTTAATAAATAAAATTTCTATTAAAATACATAACGAAATCCTAAATTATCTTTTATATTTAATCACATTTGTCTCACTATAAATAAATATCTTAATTCTAATATTTTATCTGTTAATCTATAAATAAATCTGTTGAGAAAAAAAAAGTATTATTTAAAATTAACAATTTATTCCGATTAAAATAAATGCCTCTTATTAAATAACGCTCTTTCAAATTTCTTATCCTTCCAATGCTAAACCATTTAATAAAATGAAATATAAAAAATAGTATTATCATCTATTAACTGTTTCCATAAATTACATTTCATTCTTTTAAATTGCGTAAGTCTATTCATTATAGCTAAATTGAGCAATAAATTTCCGTTGTAACATTATTAAAGGGTAATTTATAATTTTGATGACAGGAAGCAGACTTCGTGTCTTCCCGGAAACAGACGACGATTTTTATAGCATGAGGTTTGGCATAAGTGATTGGCATAAATTTCTATAACGAATTCAAAATATTTGTATTAAATTATTCGAGAGTCAAAATATTTTGTTTAGCTATAAATTGGAGATATTTTTCTAACTCTTGGCGCATTTCACACACTATGCTTAGATATGTTGCTAAGCTAACTACAACACTTGGCTCCAAAACCACTGTACTAATAACACACTATCGTGAAGCCCACGAAGCCCTCGCTCTCTCACCTAACCTCCAGAATATCTTGAGACAATGTAATATACCTTTTAAGACATTTTATTCCCATGCTGCTGAAATAAAGATGTTTACAGCTAATTAATGTTTTTCTTCTTTGCGGCATGAATTCTTATTGCAATTGTGGTTGGTTCTGGGGACCCTATTTAAATAGTCCATGTTATCTCTTTCTCACTGCCTGATGTATTTCTGATATCAGATAAATGCCTAGGTATAAAATTTAAAAAATGAGTTTTATATTAAAATTTATTACTACAGAATACTTGCATTTATCGTATTCTTTATTTTATTCTTGAGAATATTTTATTTTTTCTAAATATAGAATTTAAAAAAAAAGGAAAAAATGTAAATTCTACAATTTTTTTTTTTTTTTTTTTTTTTTTTTACGGAAACATTGTAAAAAAAAAAACGTTTTGCGGTTTTTAAATGCTGTTTAAAAAAGAAAAATGCAATTTAATGTTTCCAGGTTATATATGAAATGTGAAATGTTGATGACTTTTAGCGGGTAGTTTTTTTTTTTTTTTTTTTTTTTTTTTTTTTTGTACAAATAAAGTAATAAAAAATCATATTTCTTAAGACGTTTATTCTTTAGCATTTTTCCTTTTCCATCACTTTTAAAACAACATATTTCATTTATTTCTCGTGAAACAATTAATGTCACTCTTGTAGAAACTTAATTAAGAAAGTTAATTATGTCCTTAGAGAATTTTTGTTACATTTGAGGAAATTTTTAAACCTATTTTCTTTATTTTTAATTATAAAGTTGCGTTATTTAAGAGAAAAAAAAAAGAAAAACTTTTTTCTTTTATATTTTTTAGTAGATTATGTTTGAATATTTTATTTATGTATTTGTTAAGTGTTTTTCATATCTACCATCTTTTTTATATATATATATTTTTTAATACTACTAAATTTAGTGTAACCTTTTAAAATTCATTTAATATTTTCAAAAGGGCTGTTACGAAATCCTATGGTAAAGTGTGACAACAGTTGTCACACTTTAAAGTTGTCACACTTTTGTCCCTCTCTAAAGTATAAACAGTAAAAAACTGTTACTTATGTTTATACAATAATCATTAAAATAATATGCACTAAATATAAAACTTAAAAGATGGCGTTATCAATTTTCGTGAAATGTTATCGTTTTAACGCTAAAATAAGCGAAAGTTCACTACTGGACGTCTAAATATGTTATCTCTTTCTCTCTCACACACACATATGTGTACAAATAATTCTGCCTTCTTCAATATAATTTCATTAACAATTGATTAATTGCATGGTATGTGGTAGTGTTATTTACAAGGTAGGATGCGATTTACAGCTACTATTATCAATAATAGTATAATTAAAAAAAAAAAAAAAAAACTTATTTTTACTAAAGGGTATATGGGGGTGCAATGCATAGTAACGTAGGGTACAGTACATTACACCGTAGAAAAAAAGTCGTGTATACATATTTACATTAAATTCCTTTAAAAGCTCAAAATTTACTGTGAGCTCAAGATTAAATAGACAGACTGTACAACAAGTCTGTAGACTGCATACAGTATTTCAGTGTAATACAGTACACACATAATATGCAGGGGAAAAAAAAAGAAAAAAATAAGGAAAACAATAATGAAACAGAAAAAGAAAAAACTATTCATTCACTTAAAATACCAGTCGTAACCCCCTACCATTTTTATTAAAACACTTTTGCCACCACTGATGTACTACAGAAATCTTTATGGTATTTTTATAGCAATCAGTTATCATTAAACGGGACGGATGTTGTCATATAAAAGTAATGGTAACAATGACATAGCTGCCAATATTTTAATTTATTCGGGAGTATTTTTTGCCCCGCCTTTATTTCGCACCACTTTATTTTTAGAATTTTTTTCTCCAATTTACAACTATGATAAACTAAGAAAAAATTATTCTTTTAAAAATATGGTATGGATTAGAGGCGGAGCTAAAAAAACTCCGGAATAAATTAAAATATTGGCAGTTATGCAATGAATGTTTCATCCTTTGAGAGAGTTCTTACAAAAAGGCGAGTGGACGACCCTTTCTTAAAAACAATTTTTTATAAGGAACTGCAGCTCACATCCATTTACTCACACGACGTGCTTTTTATCTTCTCTTACCTATGTATATGATAGAGAGAATATTGTTTTGGATCAAATTTTCGAATTTGAGTTTTTGTTATATTTACACTTTTAGAGGTCTCCTGAATCCAAAAATTATGTTTTTAGGGATTGGTCTGTCTCTGTGTGCGTGTTCGTGTTCTATCAGCATATCTTAAGAACGAAAAGAAGAAAGTCGAAACTCGGTATTTTAAATGCGAATCATATAGGGAAGTTATGCTAAACTTTTCGTTGAGATCAAACAAATAGTTATTGTACAGGGAAATCCAAGAGAATTCAATATCTATCATTATTTCTATGGGAACATTTCTGGTAAACACAGTTTAACATTTATAGGCTGACACAGACAAAACAGAATGAACAAAATTTTTCGTACGCATAAAAGCATGTCTTTTGTAGATTATGATTGGAAAATCATTCCTCATTTGTTTTCAGAGCTACCCAAAATATTTGGATAAACTGGGGCTATTCTTGGAAATTTCTGGAATTGTAATTTATTTTGTGTTTGCTGTTCTTTAAGTAAGACTAAATTTAAGTGCACGATATTGTTTATAGTGCACATGGTTTTACAGGCCTACCTAAAATTAAGCTGAACGTTGTTTTCTATTGAATGTTTATGATGAAAGTGCTTTGCTACACTTTTCTATGTCGCAGGAAGGAAAATTTATTTTTCATGCCCATACTGTAAACAAAGCATTTTTTGAAGTTCCATTTTAAACTCTGTTTTTTGTCCAATATCACGTTTTGAGGTCTCCTCATCACAAATGTCCAATTTTTAGCATTTGATTTGTATGTGTATCTGTTAATCAGCACAATTTAAAAACACATAACTGCAAAGAATTCACACTTGGTATTTTAAAGTTCATATTAAATTGCCACATAAAAAATTGATATAAAGATTAACAAGTTTCAATTCGAATTAGTAGCAGCCTTAAATTTTTTTTAACAATTGTAAGCACTGAATGTCCGAGCGGTTCTGCGCTCAAAGCTGGTAGATGTGAGGTACCGGGTTCGACCCCAGGACGCGCACGTCGGCATAGCCGTTCCGCGTTTTCCTCCGAAACTTGCGTAAATACGGGCGTGGACCCCTTAGAAAGCCCCCCATGGAGGACACTCCCCCAGGCGTAGGACCTACAGCAATCAATCTGCCTTATTCCGAAATTCAATCCAATCCAATCCAAATCTGTAAGCACAGTAATTGAATGGGCGGGAAAGGGAAGACAGTAGCCCCTCCTCCCTCCCACATATTTATATATTCAATAAAACCTGTCTTAAATCTATTTTAGATTATTCTAAAGTACAGTCACCCAAAAAAAAAACGCCACCCCCCCCCCACCTAATTTTGCCGTAAATTATCGTAGAAACATGCGACTGGTACCAATCAGTTTGTAATAACGTCTAGTTTATAATGTTATAATTAGATTTTACTTAGGGGGGCGTCTACATATTAAAACTGACATCAACTTCATTTTTTTTCAATGGTAACCCCCATTTTTTATAATTTATTTGAATTCTTTGGATCAAATCATTACGGAAAATGGTATAGTTTATATATTTCGCTCAATTTTTCATAGAGTTATAAGCTGTCAAAGTTTGGGGGTGCTAATGTTAAATGAATGTGACAAACATTAAATCATATCTTCCGAAATAATTATGATATTTAAATTCTGTTTTTTTTATTCGTTAGAATGAAGTAACCCAAACATATTCCATGCAAATTTTTGCTAAAAAAAGTTTTTTTGAATTATGAAAATTATTAATAAATTCATATTTGAAAAAATTATGAATTATGACCTATGTTAATTTTTGCACGAATAGAACGGGCATCATCAAAAACATAGGTTTCCAAATTTACAGCTCGTTCCTAACATTATTTTTTGAGTTACAGTGATATTTCACTTTTTATTCCTGTTAGGGGGCCGTCACTTGTTATAATCTGTATCCTCTATAAGTAAATGTTTGTATATAATTTGACGGAAAACTATTTTAATTTACCTTTATGTTATTTTTATTGTTTCCTAAGCAATATTTCGATGTTTATTATACAAATTGGCATATTTTTGCAAAGTTATCACAATGTAGGCGAGGGATTGTGAAAGAATTTCAAAAGAAAAGAAGCCCCGCCTCTGATTCGCTGAAACACTATTTAAAAAAAAAGACAAATTTGCATATTCCTATTTGACTCTATATGTGACGCTGGTATGCATAAATCACAATGGTATTTACTACATCGATTATTGAAGACAAAACTTAAATGATTTAATTACAAATATGCAAAATTATTTTGCTTTATATTATAAAGTTTTAGAAAATTTGTGAAAAGGCGTGGCTATTTACATTAAGCCTTGATATGGAAGCTATGTTGTTGTTTTTCGATGCTGCGAAATTTACAAAATATATTTGTGTTAATATACTATGCAGATAGAAGAATAATTATATAATATCAACAAATCTTCTTTAATCAATATGTTTATATACATTACTGTATGGAAATGTTTATATATGAATATTGTATTTATTTTTAATGAGAGATATAAACACGAAATACTAAAAAAAAAGAAGAAAATGTGTTATAATTTTTTATAAATCAAGCAAAATATATATGCATACTTGCCAACCTAACCCGTAACATTGTTAGTTCCCGCCCCTGCGTGTACACAATTTAATTTTTAGAGTAATTAACTTCAAATACATTTACGATTAACTCATTGAGCGCCACGCGAATTCTTATGGAAATCCCATTCAGGCCACACGTGCTGCTTAGAAGCGTGTTATGTTTATCGAGTTTCAATAAACCCCATTAGGCCTTAACGATATAATCCTATAAAAATCCTATTTAAAAAAAAAAAAAAAAAACATGAAGTAAATTTTAAATAAATTGTCAGTAATTACTTAAAACTATGTAAGTTCTGTAGTTTTATATCATATTTTACACTGCCGGCTGACTTAGCCTAAATGGAAAGATCAGTGTCATCGCTCTAAAAAGACTGATGTGAAAAAAATGTACGGAAAGGGGCGGGACCAGTAATCTTCCAGGATAGGTTGACAAGAATGTATATACATAGAGCAATGCCAGAAAATGTTCTTTATTTTTCATGAACCAGAGGAATGGTATTTTATTTCTGAATAGTCTATGTATTAAATATAATGCTGCTTTAAATACCCTTTAAATGAAAAGTTTTATTACATAAAGTAATTTTCTGGCACTCTACAGCTCCCAAATGACACACAATACAAAACCCCGCCTTTTTCCAGTGTTTAAAGGGTATTAACGTTTAATATGCTTTATATTCGTTTTGATCCTTCTTTCTCCTCCTTATCTTCTTCTTTTTTCCTTAAAAAAAAAAAAAAAAAAAAAAAAAAAAAAAAAGAGTTATGTAACATTTTGACCTTTTCAAGTGAAGATTTAGATTAAGGGTAGCAGCCTTTCTACACCCACCGTCCACTTCGGTATCTGTGTTAAAGTGTAGAATTTTAGAACATCCCATTAAGTAGTAGGATTTATTATTTTACATATTAATTTGTTACACATTATAAAATATAAAAGCAAAAGAATATCGTGGAGATTTATGTAAAAGTTTTTAATAATGTCATGAAAAAAAAAAATAATAATAATAATTAATTAAAAAAAAAAAAAATAAATAAATAAAAATAAAAAAATCTGTTTTAATATTTAAAAAAAGTCAATTAAAGAAAATGAAAGTACTGCATTATCAGAACAAACTCCCATTGTCACTGTGAAACGGCCGTTGGAACCTGGTTGAGTGCCGCCGTTTCAGACAATTATACGGCAGCTTGAGTTAAAATAATTTTGAATTTTTAAACAAATTTAAAACCATTCATCTTTTTTTTTTTGATAGATATTTTAATATCTGTTCAAGCTATTTAACTTTCTTCGTATGAAGTGAACTATCTGATGTTTAATCAATAGAAACCAATAAAAATCTTTTAATTCATAAACTAACTCAGAAAGTTCTGTGAATTAGTCATTTTTTTTTATTTTATAATAAACATTTCTGAAATTTTTTTCCGGTGTGAAATTTAATAAATAATGTATACTGGGTGGTGGATCGTGATTTATATTTTCTAAATGTATAGACGGACCCCTAATACATTTTCACGTGTAGCTCTATTTAAAATTGATTTAAAGTATATAAATAGGTATGTTTTTCGAACCGCCTTGATCTCAGAAATCTGAATATGAAGTCAAAAATAGGGGTTGCCATAGAAGAAAATGAAGTTAATGCCAGTTTTAATATGTAGACGACCCCTTAGGCAAAATTTAACTATACCGTTATAAACTAGACGTTATTACAAATCGAACGGTACCAGTTAAATGTTCCTACGATAATTTACGGCGAAATTAGGTGGGGGGGTGGCGTTTTTTTTTTGGGTGACTGTACATTGAACTTTAATATGTTACGGTATTTATCTTTAAGTATGGAATCTTGATCTCTTAATATGCAATCTATCTTTCCATTATTGAAATTCAGGGAAAGAGAAAGTCGTGTGAGTGACACACCAGATTATTTATTTTGCAATAACAAGATAGATTTTTGTTTATTTGCCCTTAATACTTTTGCAACCGCTGACGTGACTTCACGTCATTTGAAAGTCTGTAACTTCGCCAGTGGGCGTTTCTTTAGTTTATATAGGTTACATTATTTCTTAATAATGTTCACAGTTTTCACATTTGTGCATTAAATGCGCTATGGATACAAATGCTTTGATTAGAAAGAGTATGATTGTAAAGAATATTCATTTATATTATAAATATGAATTCGGAAAAAAGTCATTTAAACTTATAAAATGTAAAAGTATAACGCCCACAGGTGGAGTTTACTCTAAAAAAAAAAAAAAAAAAAACATGCGGTGGCGAAAGAGTTAATATTAAAATTATTCGTAATAATAATTTTTAAAAAATCTCGTCTGTAGTAAAGTTAACAGATGTAAATATAAACCTTTTATATTTACAATTAAATATTCTTAAAATCTCACAATTCCCCATGACCTCAAGATTAAATTGATATAGTACATTACAAAAGACTGTGAGCTGCATTCAGTAGTTCGATAATAAGTATTTAGAGTATCATATACAACTAGCAGGCTTTGCCCGCTTCGCTGGCCACTAAATTTAAAGGAAACTCTTTTCTATATAGCTTTATAAAAATAAAATAAAATTTATTACTGAAATTGTTCAAAAGCTCGCTCCAGGTCCCAGCTGCATTCGGCAGCGATTTGGTCATCCGCTGCAACTCGAGCGCTTGTCCCTATTATCTGCGACAATAGTTTAACAATGAGCTTCTATTTAGGTGCTTATTATGTAACAGTTTCGAAATAGATAGTATCGAAAAAAAAATGGAGTTTCCCCTTTATATTTGAATCCCAGTTGCATGTGAAGAACACTATACGTGTTGTTCACATGTAACTCGGACTGGACTCAAATGTAACTGGGTTTAGACAACATAATATTTGCTTTTACGTTATTTCATATGTTTATTTTCTTATCCAATCAACCATTAAATGACAGCAATTTCACGCCAAATATTACAATATGCTGTGACCGTCTACGTCTGTCTCATGAGACAATTAATTTTTTGTGTTTATATATAATTCATGGGTTGTAAACCTGATAGTACAGCCTTAATATAGTTCTCTTTGGCGGCTTTTGAATTTTAGTCACCATTTTAGACTTAATCCATTGTAACAATAAGACTTAATCCCTTGTAACAATATGCTATGAGCGCTATTTCTGCCGTATTTTAGACAACTAATCTTTTTATGGTTATATATATTTCCCATTAAACATATTTTTATTTATTTATTTAAATATTAATTTGAATTTTTCAAATATTTCTTTTCGACAGCGTGCAAGTGCAGTAACACATAGAGGCTCATTTGTTTGTATGATGAATTAGCATAGTGATTATTATATAAAAAAATAAATAAATAGGTATACATTATCGTGTTACACAACTTTATTATGTCGCTCCACTGGCGGCTTTTGAATTTTTGTCGCCATATTAGCGATGATTTTTTTTTTTTTTTTTTTTTTTTTTTTTTTTTTTTTGTATGAAAAAGGGAAGACTATTTTGCTAATAATTTTATCAGACTCTTTTTTGTTTATGCATAAGAATCCTTTATATTCTGCTTATATTTCTAATGGTTTTTAGGTTTTAAATAGTGGTTGTTGAATTAAATTTCCTATCTTTAAAACTGCATTTGTTCTGTAAATTTTGTGTAAAAATAAATCATTTGTGTTTTTATATATTTGATGCGCTACGTAGATTAAAATGGCTGTTGCTATATTAAACTTCTTGTCGAAAAACGTTCGGTGTACTTCAACACCAAAATTTAAAAAATCGCCCAGCAGGATCTGTTTCAGAAACGGATAAAATAAAAATATGGTTCATAGAGTTTAAATAATCTATTTAAAAAAACTTTTAAAACTCAAATTATTAATGTATCGTATCACATATATAGATATAGTAATAATATATAGAATGATCATTGGGGAGAAAAAAGTTATTCCTTTTCACTCAGGAAAAGACGGCGATTTTACCAAAATATAGCAGTCTTTCCCCGAGTGAATACACACGGGAATACACACGAATGTTTTAGCAAATAAAATTCATGAATAATTTATTTACTAAAGGTGAATGAAAAGCTCCAGATATAGTTTCAAATTCATTCTTTATTTTTTCCTTTTTTTCCTTCAATACCACTGAATGTTTGATTCCAAAGCTTTTTTTTCGGCATCAAAAATCTTTGCACGATAATATGGGGATGATAGATCTATATATATTAATATATCTATGATCACATTAATCTTTTCGAAGATAGAATAAAACTTAATTTGAAAAAAAAAAAAAAATAACTTTTGTTTATTAACCAAAATAATTGATGAAATTTGAAATGAAAGTTGGTCTTATGGGGTACAGGCTGTATATTATATTTTTGTGTTCGTGAGAGAAAATTTAAAAGAATTTGAAAACTGCCATTTTTATCCCACTTAAAAATCATGTGACTTAATGTGAAGCAGATTTTTCATTTGTTTTCTCCTAACGGTTTCCATACAATCTTCTGCTGTTGCCACCTAAAATTCATACTTTAGTTAATTTTAAAAAATCTAATTGTCCGATTGATAAGCTGTTTAATGCATCGGATTTACAAAAATTTTTCCTTTCATTCGCTATCTTATTTGTAACGACGCGACTGATATTTCTAGTTTATTTTCTAATCTTCCTGATTTATTTTCCTCATTTTAAATAAATGTACTTTTTTTTTTTTTCCCTTTTCTTTCTTTCTTTCTATTTCTTTTCTTTTTTTTTTCTTATTATTATTATTTTGTCGAAAAATATGGCAAGAATTAAATTATGGATAAAATTTTAAAATTTAAATGGCTTATTTATCAGAAATTGGAAGGTTATTATTTTCACATTTTAATTAATTAAGAAAAAACTAATCATCCGATTGATAAGCTGTTTAATGCATCGGATTAACAAAAATTTTCCCTTTCATTTGGTATCTTATTTGTAACGATGCGACTGATATTTCTAATTTATTTTCTAATCTTTCTGATTTATTTTTCTCATTTCAAATAAATGTACGTTTTATTATTATTATTATTATTATTATTATTATTTAGTCTAAAAAAAAAATTGGCAACAATTAAATTATGGATAAAATGTTAAAATTTAAATGGCTTATTTACCAGAAATTAGAAGGTTATTATTTTCACCTTTTAATTAATTAAGAAAAAACTAATCAAAAATTCGAAAATCTGACTTCCATGTGCACAATGACCCTTCGGGGGGCACCTTTCTGTTAAATCTCGTGACTGTCCGAGCTACCGTTTTCGAGAACAGAGAAATATACAAATATTGCTCACTTAATAGTATAAGATATATATTAAAAAAGAAAAATCTATCAATTCACATAAAAACATTTTTTTTTCTTTTTTTTCTTTTTTTATGGGGAACGGCAGCTCATATCTATTTATTTACACCTTGGACTTTTTAATTTTGCAATAAGGCTTTATTTTTCTCCTAAAATTAAAACTATTAACAATTTCCATAGTATTATTTTCCGTTAAATGAAATAAAAACACGAAAATATCTGGAAATACTCATCCCCTCCGTGGAGATTCAAAATTGAGATGGCATGTCTCAGGACCATCTTTAGGAGTGTGTCCCATACCATCGCCAACTACTCATAGTGCTGCACTAGTGCGATGTTAAATAGAACCAACCAACCAAATAATACTCCTTATCCATATCCGAATTATTATCAATTGATTAGAATTAGGCTGATGCATAAAGATGTCGCTAAGAGCCTGGTTAAGTCCAGATCAGAATAACATTTATTGAAAATTTGGATAATATTTCACCTAATTGTAGTGACTTCTTTTGTGCCTGTGTTGTGTTGATTGATACGCGGCCTTGGGTTTCTTTTGTTGTCTATTATTATTATTATTTTTTTTTTTTTTCAGAAAACCTTCGCCATTGTAAGTATTTTTTTTTTACACAGTTGCCATGTTAATTGTCCGTGAAATGGTTGAAATTCCGTGAAGTTAGCGATATTAGTAGTACATCACTTAGAACAATAGGCCATGCAGGAAATCCATATAACATTTTAAAAGAGTGCCACTTGACAAAAATAACAGCAGTCATTTCCAATAAAGCAGTTTTTTATTTTTATGCTAAAGGCCTGAATTATCAAGTAAGCACATACACGGTTCTCGTAGAATTCTATAGGCTAGAGAGAGGAAGAGCAAACTAGGACAGATGTTTCTTACGCCAGTGCACAAGGGATAGTGATCATTTGAAAACGAAAAGTGTACTGAATTGCATTCGCCAGTCAAACCCTAAATTAACAAACTAATGCCAAATAAAGCGCCAAAAGAATGTTACAATTTTTCAATTTAAAAATTTAATCCGTTATCCAAAAGACAAAGAAAAGCTTGGCAAAATAAAATATGCCAAACATAATTATTTTTTATCGGCGCTAGAAATATATCATTAACAATTTATTTTATTTTATTAATTTTAATTATTATTATTAATGAAAGAAACGAAATCAGCATCGCTTGGTGCCAATGAGGCTGAAATAACTTATTAAAAGAGCAAAAATCGCCGGAAATGAAATGCATATCGCAATTACTGTTTATATTAGAAAGTAATTTAGACAAATAAATTATTTTATTTATATGATTAAATAAGATTTTGAAACCTAACGTTGTTGAAAAAGGGAAAATGTACTTATTTACAAATGTATAAGTCCCTTAGTAAAATTACAAGCTAAATTAAATAGAGATTGACTTTTATAAAAGAATGAATAAATTTTAGAGAATATTATAGAATAAAATGTTCTTTTTTTTTTAAATAGGAATAAATTACATTTAAAATAAAATTTATTTTTTAAATGAATTAATTAATTTTTAATTATTCTTAATAAATTGATCTTTTTCAATTTTAAATAAATAATTGAATTATTTAAAAATGAATCAAATATTTTAAAAACATATGTGTGAACTTGTTCATTATTACACACTATTGACTGTGTTTCCGTTTTCATGACATATTGTTCCATATAGATTTTTTATTTTATTTTATTTTATCTATTTATTTATTTATTATTTATTATTTATTTTTTTAATTCCCTGTTATTTTCATTTTAAACTGCGGTGGGCAATTGTGACATCTACGATTTCAATTTACGCAGAACCAAACAGACACCACTTTTGAAAAAATAATTATTTTCTTATTTTAAGATGACTTTCTGCTAAATATAAGGCAAAAATAATTGTTTAAAAATAGAAGTTAAACTCTGCTGCAGGGAGAATTGGGCTTTGGTGTCGCTACTTTAATGGTGATTGAAGCTCTTTTTCTGGCGCCATCTTTCTTCGTGTAAAGCAATGTTATTCTTCATAAACCTATTAGAATACCATTATTATCATTAAAGTTATATATATATAAAGACACATCTTTTTCGAGACATGCTGCTCTCTATGTATATCTTCATGTAAGGCATTTTTATTCTGGTGAAAGATGCACGTTGCTTAAGATTAAAAGAAAAAAAAAAAAAAAAAAAGTGTAATGCTTGTTATAATACAGATGCCAGAATCATATTTTTTTTTTCAGAATATTTTGTAATTCCATAGCCCTGTAACCAAATTCCTTTATTCTCGCAACTAATAGCAAAACTTTTGTAATACGTTGCACCTATTTCCCTTTTACTCATTTTATTCTTCCTATGATTATGCAACTTATGTTTTCATAACCTTTGGGTTTCTTTAAACTTTTATTTTTCCTATCGTCTTGTTTGTCAGCATTTTCATTTCAGTAAATTAAATAAGAGAAGTAACATTAATGGACTATAATTTGATTTCTTTTTTTAAAGGAAACCAGAAAAGAAAGAGTTCCGTCTTTCTTACCAAGAGCATTCTTTACAAAAATTTCTAACTTATAAAATCACAAAAATAACTATAAAAATATGATACAGTTTTAAATAGAAATACTGGTGCAGAAAAAGGGAACTCTTTCATCCCTGGAAAACGTAACCACTGAAAACACACCTAAAACACACGTCATTATGTATAGATGCCAATATTTTAATTTATTCCGGAGTATTTTTAGACCCCGCATTTAGTTTGAACCACTTTATTTATAGAAAAAATTTCTCCAATGTATAATTTGGATTAATATATACATATATATATATTCTTAAAAAAAAATAAGTGGTATGAAAAAAGGCGGGTTTAAAATTACTCCGGAATAAATAAAAATGTTGGCATCTATGCATTATGACGAGTATTCCTATTTCTGAAACAAGTACTTAAAAAAGCACTTACTTAAAACTATTTTGAGGTTGCTGATTTATATTCAAAACAAACTGTTATTAGATTTTTGAATTATAATAATTTCTGAATGTGCGTAGATATTTATTTTGAAATCACTAATAATTAGAATTTCAGCGCCGCTGGTTATGCATTATATATATATATATATATATATATATATATATATATATATATATTTATAAAGTAATATTTATATTTACATAATTCTCACTTTTATAGTTGCATTTAAAATAATACATTGAAAAAAAAAGTAGTTTCTTTTTCTATGAAAGCTAGTTGAATATTTTAATAAGAAAATAAGATTATAATCTGAACCTAAACTCGGAAATATTTTTTCGAGTGTAACAAATTTCAGTCGTATTCTTCAATTGCTTCGAACTCTATTTCATGACTTTCCTGTACCTGGAATGTAAATTTAAATGACTAGAAACTCTTTCTAGACGTTGAATGTTTTTCTCTGAATTGGAATGCACTATATTGATGAAATAGTTTAACTGTATACATATTTTAATGTTCGAGAAGCAATGAGAAAATTGTCGAAATCCTGGAAGTTCTACATACTCATCTCGTACAGAAGGATTTTGCATACTTAATGAAAAAAAAAAAAAAAAAAAAAAAATGCATCATAGATTAATAAAACATGTATTTGATATTTTAAAACTGTATTTTCGTTGTTACTTGAGAAAATTTAATAATTTATCAAAATTGCTTAAATTAAACGCATTTTAAATATATTTAACAAAATTCTAATCAATTACTTAAACTTAAAATTTATAGTTTAAATCGTATTTTTTATACATACATTGTGCTTTATTGCCGTCTCATAGTATGACTCACCGTTTGGTTCAGTTTTAAATTTTGAACTATGCAAGTATGTGACTTACGCAGTACAATGAATTTTAATAGCATAGTTCTTATCTTTTTCCGAATTCTTAGATGTCATCGCAACCGAATTTTTTCTGCTACTATTTTAAAAAGTTAATTCATAGCCAGAGCCTGATTAAGGGGGAAGCATTATTTATACTTACACCGTTATTTTTTAACAAATACTTTCCTCCTATAAAAAACAGAAAATCCTCATTAAAAATTATTTTAAAAGAATTCTGGTGTCTAATAGCGGTGAGTAAATTGGATTGTTTTACACCGTTCATTTTTTATAAAAAATATTTCCTCGTTAAAGCGTGGAATTTCTATGTCATGAAGTAAAAAATAATTGTAAAAATATTCCTGTGCGAGCGAAGATAATGTGTGATTCCCCCTTAATCAGGCTCTGTTCATAGCTGCTAACACAATCAGGCGTATTGCTAGCTCTCACCCTTTTTTTCATACCACCTAATTTTTAGAGTAATTCTCTTTAAATGTAGCTATAATAAAATAAAAGAAATGCGCTCTTAAAAAAGACTGATGTGATTAAAAAAAAAAAAAAAAAAAAAAAAAAAAAAAAAAAAACGGATGTGCTAACAATACTCTTGTTTAGGTTGTTGGCAACTACGTCAATTTCATCTTATTTAATTGTAGAATTTTAATCTTGCAATAAAATAAAAATTTTTATATAAAATAATTGGTATAGAAAAATCGGATGATTTGAAATGTATGCTATTTATTTATATGCACCGTATAAATATGAAAATTTATATATTTTAAAAAACTGTTAAATATTTATATATTAAATATCGAATGTCGAAATCCAGCACGTATAACTAAAATTATCCCACCCCCTCTAATTAACCCATTCATGGTCACGCCTTTTTTAATTTTTTCGTTTCAAAGCCATTTTAGTGAGATGTGTTTTATATATTTTTAAGTCATTAAGTACTAATAATATTACAAATTTATCACGAATACTGAGAAACTGATAGTTTTTTCTATTTAGCAAATCCGTAGCAATGAATAAATGATTCAGAAGTAAAAAACTCTGACCGTGTATACACGTTCAGGACCATGAATGGGTTAATGTTTTTGTACCAGAAGAAAAAAGGCACCGTTCTTTCGAAACTGGTAGGGCTTTGCTTTATTTTATGGTATGTGTAGAAGTTTTTATGTTTAAATAATTATTGTACACTAGTTCTTCAATTTATAACCATAAAATACAGTCTCCTGCTACTCTGTTTTATAACTGGAAAAATAATATATAATCATGTGTTAATCTCTCAAAATATTTTCCAAATGAACGGTCATTAAATATTAATATTTTAATTAATCTTCACTAGAATCGTTACAGGTATATTATAGAACATATTTTATAAATAGAACCACGTGCATGCGCAAAAATAAACATAATATTGGCTTAAAAAAAACCATCCCTATATTTTATTTAAATCCTTTAACTTTGCAATGATTGAATAGTTTTTTCACTTAATTTAAAAAACAAATTAAAAAATGCACCTTCACCTTTTTTATATAAGAATTTGCATTGACTAATCGAATGAAACACGTCATTATGACGAATATTTCTATTCCTGAAATTCGAACTACTTAAAAATTTCATACGTAAATATGATTTAGGGTTCGTGATTTGTATTCAAAATAAACTACGATTAGCGATTACATAAATTATCATAATTTCTAAATATACATAGATATTGCATTCTAAATTCAGGAAAAATTGGAATTTCATCGCAATTATTTATGTGTTATATATATATATAAATATGTTTATGTGTTATTTGTTATGAATTAATTGTTTATGTGTTACATATATATAAATTAATATTTATATTTACATAATTATCATTTTAATATTTTCAGTTAAAATTTTATATTCTAAAAAAGTAGATTTTTTTTTTCTGTGAAAGTTAGTTGAATATTTTAACTTTCTAACTAGATACAAGAAAATAAGATAGCAATCGCAATCTAAACTTGGAAATATTTTTTCCAGTATAACGTACATTTAAGTATTCTTCGATTGCTTCGAAATCTATTTCATGACTTTCCTGTTCCTGGAATGTAAATTTCAATGACTAGACACTCTTTCTAGACATTGAATGTTCTTCTCTAAATTGAAATGTATTATACGGATGAAAGAGTTTACCTTTATAGAACTTTTAGCGTTTAAAAAGAAAAGGGAAAATTTTCGAAATCCTAGGAAATTTTACATACTCACCTAGCACAGAATCATTTTTCGTATTTAACGAAGAAAAAACTTTGCATCCCAAATTAATAAAACATGCATTTGGTATTTTAACTCATGGCGCTCTGCATATTTTCCTATTTTGAACAGTAAGACACGCCTTTTGGTGATCCTTTAAAACGGCACACGTATAGTTTCCAACTTACTACCTTTTGGCTACCGAAAAATTGCATAATTTGTTTTATTTTACTTCATCATTAACTAAAATAAATCCTTCTGTTAAAATTTTCCGGTAGCCGAAAGGTAGCCTATAGTTACACGTTAAAAAACTCGATTTGTTAATGTCCCCTCAGAAGGGACATACGAGCGATAAGGGTTAAAACTATATTTTCGTTCTTATTATATTATATTATATTACATTCTAAAAAATGTAGATCTTTTTCTGTGAAAGTTAGCTGAATATTTTAACTTGTCTAGGTACAAGACAATAAGATAGTAAACGCAATCTAAACTTGGAAATATTTTTTCGAGTATAGCATATTTAAGTATTATTCGATTGCTTCAAAATCTATTTCATGAATTTCCTGTTCCTGGAACGTAAATTAAATGACTAGAAACTCTTTCTAGACATTAAATGTTCTACTCTGAATTGAAGTGTATTATACGGATGAAATAGTTTAACTTCTTACATCTTTTAGTGTTTGAAAAGCAAAGGGAAATTTTCGAAATCCTAGAAAGTTTTACATACTCACCTTGTACAGAATCATTTTGCATATTTAACGAATAAAAAAATCTTTGCATCACAGATTAATAAAACATGCATTTGGTATTTTAAAACTAATGGTATTTTAAACATAAACGTTTTTTAATGAAATAATTTAATAATTTATTAAGATTTCCTACATTAAATGCATTTAAATGTATTTTACAAAGTTGTAATCAATTACATAAGTTTAAAATGTATTGTTCAAATCAGTAGTCTGCCGTACAACGCGGGGGAATGGATAGATATATACCACAGATATATATTGATCTTTATAGTCGTTATTAGTTTTAAGAACAGTTAAGACATAGTAATTGAGATTCGACGTTGCGTTCTGCTTTAAAATTTGAACTACGCAAGTTTTTGATTTGCGCAATAAAATGAGTCTCAATAACATATTTCATATATTAGATGTCCTCTATACAGAATGTTAATATACGTATAAATACAGTAGTCTGCCGTACAACGCGGGGGAGGGTTGATAGATATATACCACAGTTTCATAGCTGCCAGTATATATTTATTTATCCCGGAGTAATATTAGCCCCGCCTCTATTTCGTACTGCTTATTTTTTTAAAGTATTTTTCTCTTATTTTATCGAAGTTTTGTATTGGAGAAAATTTGTCTATGAATAAAGTGGTGCGAAATAAAGGCGGGGCTAAAAGGACTCCGGAAAAGTAAAAAATATTGGCAGCCATGCAGTTTCCTTTTTTAACCCTTTGAGGGACAATGTAAGTACGTTCACTTAATATCAAGTGCCACAAGAATTTGAGAACAAGGATGATAAGAAATAAAAGAATTTTTTTCTGCTATGTCGAATAGGTAAATGTACATAAAAAATTTCTAGGGTGAATTTTCGAATTTCGGAATAAAAATTAGGTGGTACAAAATACATATTGCCGCCTCTGAAAGGGTTAACACCACTAAATTTTTAGAGTGACAAACTAATGGTTTAATTACACACAATTTATTTATTATTATTTTTTTAAGCGGTTGTTTTGATAAAAAAAAAATAGTGGCATTAAAAAATATAATAGTAGTATTGACCTGATAATTCCACCCCGACGTTGTAACTCTACTGTATGTATATGTGTTTATGTGTCTATTAATTCATCATTAAAAAGATCAAACACCGGAATGAAAGCTAGAAATAATTAGTAAACAAAAAGAAACGTTAATACACTCTATAACGAAAAAAAAAAAAAAAAATAAATAAATAAATAAAAATAAGCACCAAGAAGAAGTTGGGACAAAAATTGGTAGATGTGATGTTTGTGGAGAAAAACAATTGATTACAGTTTCAGAAAATTTGAACGATTTAATCAAGAGAAAAGAAGTCAATAACGCGTTGGTCCACTTCTGGCTTGTATGTACTCAGTTATTCGGCTAGGTATCGATAGAGTTGACAGATGTGCTCCTGTGAAGTATCGTGCTAAATCCTATCTAATTGTTGCGTTAGATTGGTAAAATCCCGAGCTGGTTGTAGGACTCTTTTTTTGATGCTCCAAACGTCCTCAAAGGAAGAGAGATGCGGGCACTGAGCTCAACACCACAGAACCGCCTATTAAGGGTATTTGAAGTCACTGATGTACCAGTTACACGTAGGATCGACGATAATGATGAATTGGTGCTTGATTCCATTAACACCTGTATGTCAATTTGTGTCCAGTTTGCACTAATCCTTCTTCGTGCGTCACTCTTCTTGTTATACAGTATACATGAAAAATAATTATAATAAATATCGAAAAGTTTGAAAATGTAGAAAAATAACTGTGCTACATCTCACATCTAATAATGTTCATAACTTTATCAAGTGCAATTATACCAGAAGGTTATTAAAAAAAAAAAAAAAAAAAAATGTCTCCATAAGTGGACAACTTAGCAACTTTTGGCTACCGGATAAATTTTATAAAAATATTTTTTTTATTTAATTTGTGAAATGTAACTGTTTTCCCTGATAAAATAAAAGAAAAAAATAATAACTTTTCCGGTAGCCAAAATGGTGCTAAGTTGGCAGCTATAGTTATCTCTGAGACAGTAATGTATCACATGATGTAAAATCATTATCATTGAAGGGGGGGGGGGATTTGAAACTAAAATTATGCATCACATATCTTATACTTTTTTAATCTGCTATTAATGTTATTTTTTAAACTTTATGTATATATTTTTATTTTTAGGTGTTAAATTAATCATTTTTCATTCTTCAAATCAAATTCATGGTCATAAAATTATCGATCAGGGAAAGAAGTTGAGGGAGGGGATGGTATATCTAGAAAACGGTGGGTGACTCGGCAAAATTGTAGTCATATTCGGATTCAGGAGCTCATTTTACATAAGAATCAGCAAGAACGGTATCAGATCTCGGAAAAAAAATGCAGAGCAGTGTAATTTTTAAAAAAGAAGCCAATTTATGTAATAAAATAAAAATCGAAATGCTGCTTAGAAAACAAAATGAATAACATAAAGGTAAAGCAAAATAGTTTTACGTCAGATTATACACAGATATTTACTTACAGGTGATACAGAATATATCAAAAGACGGTCCTCTAACAGAAATAAAAAATAAAATATCGTAACTCAAGAAATAATATTAAGAACGAACTGTAAATTTAGAAACCCGTGTTTTTGATGATGTCTGTTGTATTCGTTCAAAAATTTATAAAGGTCATATTTCATAATTATTTCGAATATAAAAATAAATTTAATAATAATTAAAAAAAAAAAGAAAAAAAAAAAAAAACGCATGGAGTATGTTTGGGTCAAATCACTCAAACGAAAAAAAAAAAAAAAAAAAAAAATACAAAATACAAAATTTGAATATAATAATTTTTTAAGAAGATATGAATTAATGTTTGTCACCTTCATTTAATATTAGCGTCCCCATACTTTGACAGCTTATAACTCTATGAAAAATTGAGCGAAATATGTAAATTGTACCATTTTCCGCAATGATTTGATCCAAATCATTATACAAAATGAGGGTTACAATTGAAAAAAAATTATGTCGATGCTAGTATTAATGTGTAGACGACCCTTTAAGCAAAATCCGACAATATCGTTGTAAACTAGACGTTATTACAAATCGGTCGGTTCCAGACGCATGTTTCTGATTTACGGCGAAATTAGGTGGGGGAGTGCCTTTTTTTTTTCTTTGCTGACTGCACATATATGCAGAGCCTGATTAAGGGGGAAGCACACATTATCTCCGCTGTCACCGGAATATTTTTACAATTATTTTTACTTCATGTCATAGAAATTCCACGCTTTGACGAGGAAATATTTTTTATAAAAATGAACGGTGTAAAACAATCCAATTTACTCACCGTTATTAGACACCAGAATTCTTTTAAAATAATATTTAACGAGAATTTTCTGTTTATTATAGGAGGAAAGTGTTTGTTAAAAAATAACGGTGTAAGTATAAATAATGTGTGCTTCCCCCTTAATCAGGTTCTGCATATATGAGGAACAATTTAGCTAATTCTACTCTTAATATAAAATGTTAAACGCATTCCTGGATTCCATAAAAAAAGAGATTAAAGTGGAAAAAACTTTGCGGTGTGAAGTGAAGTATATAAAATAATAATAATAATAATAATAATAATCTGTAGAGATCGAAAATGTTTTTAGGGAAATTGTTATTTTATAATCAAGCAAAATGTTATTCGTAAGGGTTTATTCAATTGCATGATTTATATATATATATATATAAATGCAAATCTGTATACGTAAGGCCCTTTATTGCTTTCACGGGCAGGTAACTACAGTTATTTAATACAGAAAAGTCACTTGATTTTAAGAAAAATGTAATGATAATAATAATGATAATAATAATAAAAGATTTTTTTGGTAAGTTTAGAAAGTAAAATTTCGTAGAAAAATTACGGGATGAACCTTTACTGTCGAAATTTAGTGATTGCGACCTGGTGGCGATGTCATTGGGTGTTAATGGGTTAAAACCATTCCGTGTTCACCAGAGCGAAATGTTGAATACTCTACTCGTTACACAACGTCTGCAGAGTTGCCAACTTTTATATTTTCTTCTGGAGCATTGTTAGCTCTGTCTTACTTTCATACTACTATATTTTAGAGTAATTTTTTTCCTATATACTGTAAATGTAAATATCTTAAATTCAATTTAAAAAGTGTCTTATACAGATGTTTCTTTTTCTTTTTCTTTTTCTTTTTTTTTTTTTTAAGCGGGAAAAAAAAGAAAAAGCCTTATTTTTTGAGACACTTTTTTCTACCTGAAATTAAGACATTGCAAATGTCTAAAAATGCTACCATTTTTTTAGGCATAAAAAACACAGCTATTGTTAAGGCTTTTTTTTTTTTTTTACCCGACCCATTTATTTTTAAGGCTTTTTAATAAATTAATAAATTAAATTCACTTTTTTTTTTCTTTTTTTGTTAAAAATAGATTTCGGTAGAACTATTGGTAATATGGTATGCAAATGTTAATATACATTATTATATAAAATTTCATATCTGTAGATTAAGAGTTTTTTTTTTTTTTTTTTTTTTTTTTTTTAATGCATAAAAAAATATGTGAAAAGCTTCCCTTAAATTGATACTTAAAAGAAAACAAATTATGAACATGGGTACTAGAAAGTTTGTTGTCTTACATTTAGGTACAGGCAAATATGTGGAAGAAAACGGTTTTTAAGATATAATATAATAAACAAAAACACAGTTATGCCCAAATTATTCAGTATTTGCTTTCTCCGCTACAAGTTCCTTGCTACGCTCACTTTAATACTTTTTCTTTTAACATGAGAAAGTTTTAAATATACAAATATATATATATATATATATATATTTTTTTTTTTTCAACCAAATATGTTTTGTCTAAATATGTTATTTTATGAGTTATATTAAAAATAATTCCAGGAAAAGGTATCATGCACATATCTAGAGTATTATTCCTTGAACATTTAATTTCATAAACTTAGCATAGTTTAAATTGCTTAAGCTTTACTACTTATTATCTAAAATGATGTTCTATTTATTTTATGTGGAAAGAAGTTTAAAGAGGATAAGCATGTTTTTTTTTAAAAGCAGATTCCACGTGAAAAAATCGCCAAGTAATGTAAGTGTTTGAATTTTCAAAATGTCTGTAAATTTAGACGCGTTTGCTGTCTGAAATTTTGTATATTTACGCGTTTAGGACATTTTTTGTGTCTGAATTGGTATTTCAGGCACATTTCTGTCTTAAATTTAATTAAGATATCTATTATGTCTAAGCTGTATATTAATACATTTACGCATCTCAAATGACTTTTCATTTGTTTTTATGTCTTACTTTTAGACTTTTTCATTTGCAGTGTTTAATCCTATATACTTATTCATGAATATCACTCTAAAAAATATATGGTATGGGAAGAAAAAAAAAAAAAAAAAAACGGGACTAAAAATGTTCAAGAATAAAGTATAAAAATTGGCAACTCTGCGTCTGTTGTACAATAAAATTCAGATATTAAATATTGGATAGTAACTATTAGAAAATATTGATTGAAGCAAAAATAATCCATTCAGTGATTTTTATCGTGGAATTACACTGTAATATAATATTTACAAATTGTCAAAGTTAAATCCTTTCCTAAATAAAACTTTAAAAATATTTTCTTGTAATTAAAGAAAGGTATTATATTATGCTATCTTCTATTTCTTTCTTTTATTTTTTCTTAATTAATAATTAATTAATAATTATATTTTTTAAGAAATTGCTGATTTAAATATAGTTAGGGGTAATAACCGCTTGTATTTTCTACAACTAAAATTTGCAGTACTTTAAATTGCTCAAAACTTTTTACGTAAAACTTTCTTCTAAAATCTTAGAAAATAATATGCTTGAAAGATTCTTAATTTATACTTCTGTACTGCATTTCTGTGTTGTGATAAACTAATAGAGAAAAAAGAAAACAAATAAGGAAATAGTTTAAATAAAAGCATAACTTCCAACTTATTCTGGAGAACTTTTAGTTACGCCTTTATTCCATACCACTTTTTTTTTAAGAGGAAACTTTTCTTATATTATCACAGTTATATATTGGAGAAAAATATTCTAAAAATAAAGTGGTGCGAATAAAGGCGGGCTAAAAACGCTCAGGAATAAATTTAAATATTGGCAGCTATGCAAAGGGAACAACAAATAATCATGAAAAACGGTAGTTTTTCGAGTGACGCAAGCGAAAGGACGAACTGAACGCTGCGAACTCATATATACGGCTAGTCTGAGATCAAAGAGATTCGTAAAAGCCGACACTTAATATCTCAGAAAATATGCTATATTTTGTTCTGATCTTTTCAAAATAGTCTTTTTTCTTCGGTCTTAATCTATCCTGAAAATTTTACGTTTCTACATGCAGTATGTTTTGAGATCTGAATCTCAATTTAAAGCCAAAAAGGAAAAACGTGAGGTGTAAGGATGTAATGAACTAAATTCATGAAAAAATATCTCTAAAACCGCACGAACGATTTTAATTTAATTAATATATGTTGTTAATGGGATCTTTCTGAATCAAGTAACGTTTTTGTTTTTTTCAGGAAAACTCTTGTTTTTCATATATATCGTTTCAAATATGGAACTATATTACTCCGCCAATTGCATGTGTTTCTTCGATGGAAACGCTGTTACTCGGTTCTAACTGTGAGGCATGTGGGTTGGTTGGTTGACCGAAGTGAATGCAGGCAATGAATTATTTATATATATTTTTTTAACGCAAAAATACTTTATTACATGTTTAAAATTTCTATTATACATATATTTGATCAAATATTTATTTATGTATTTTTCCTAGTTGTTTATGAAGAGAATTCATTATTTTAGATTTATGGATTTATTAAAAAAATACTTTTATTCAGTTTTAAATTAAGAAATTGGTTTAAAATTTAAATTACTTTATTTAATCGTTATTCGAGATGATTTTATAATTTTTTAAGACGAAAATATTTTGTTATAATGCTGATGCTGAACTCTTCTGTATTCATGCGCCCAGGTATTTCATGCTAGAAACACAAATCGAATCGTATCGAATCGAATCGAAATCTTACGCATTTCAATAGTGCTTGCTACTTGCTATTGCTTGTTGCATCAAGCTCTAGATTTTGGCGATAATAAATTTATATTATAAATTTATATTTGTGATTATTTTTTTTTTTATTGGATTAACTTTATTGGATTATATTTCAGGTAAGATGGTTTTATGTTTCATTACATTTTACTGTATTTTATCATGTTTTTATTAACTCGCTTTCTTCTTTCTTAGTCTAATACAAATTTTGCAATCGATTTTTAACTAACTTTCCTACTCAATATTTTTTTTTAATGTGTGAGCAGATTTAATTATATTTTGCTTCCTGTTTCAATGAACCCAGCGATAAATCTGCGGAATTTTTTTATTTATTGATAACTAAATAAACAGCGCCACGTTAAGCCTACACGGAGTACGTATGAAATTTAACGAAACGACCGTGGTACGTTAAGCCTACATCGGGACGGAACAGGAATCGGAACGAAATCTACGAATAAGTTAAAACTTAAACGGGGGAAAAAACAGAATAACCTTTTTAGTTTAAAAAACCTATTTTTATACATCAGGTAACCATTAAGAATTACTACACAGGAGTTTTGAGTAAAAATTTGCCATCTGTTGTTTAATTTTTATAAAGCTTTCTTTTTTTTTAAATATTTATATTCATAATGCCTGAACAAAAGTGGGCAACAATGAGCCGTTCCATTGGTAACGGTGATACCCCCACCTTGTTCTGTGGATAATAGGGAGTAATTGTTTTTAAATATTTTTTTTTTCCCGGGGACCCACATTACCAATTGAATGTTCAGATGTTCATTATATAAAAAAATAAATGTTACAAGTTTCATATATTTCTGTAGTAATATGGAGTTGCCAATGGAAAAAAAAAAAAATTATGCTGTTAAAATCTTTTTTTATTTCAATAATACTTTTTCAGTATGAGTAAAAAAAAAAAAAAAAAAAAATTTCTTGTGAAAATGCTTTCAAAACTTTACAAAGTTTATTTCTAATAGTTACATGTTATGCAATTTCTTTGTATGTAATAGCTTCTCCCACCCCAAAGTAGTATGTTTTTGTATTGTTCTGTTTTTCTTTAAAGTTTTATCACTTGCTGTATAATTTTAAAATTTACTTTCAAGTTAAATTTAATACAAAAATACTTTTTATATAGTGCTATAAACTCATTTGTGCGATCTTTTAATCAATAACCCTTAAAAAGTAATGATATCAATACAAAAACCCTTAACGGGTTAAAAGTTTGTGACGCAGCTACTTTATGGTTATAAGAATTTTTTAAATATTGGTCTTAAAAATAATGATATCGAATTTTATGTGACACTTTGCTATTAATTAAAATGTACATAATATTCTTTTATTTGATCATTTGCTGTTTTCTTCTATTTATAACTACAATGCAAACATACTTTTAACTTCAACATAGACGGATAATAAAATATACTTACTGATGCTTTTTCATTTGCATTTCAAATTCAAAATAAAGGTTTTAAAAGGAATGATATCAAAATTCCAGTGACGCCTCGATTTCACTTTAAAAGATTTGCTTTTAGATTGCATTAAAATTACATTTGTTTTGTCTAATAAATTATATTTACACATTGAAACAGTGCTTTTAATTTTCAAATATACTGTCAAATAATCACACTTTCACAGAGTTTGCATTTTAAATTAAAAATTTTTTTTCAATAAATTGAATTGTCTTTTGCGTCACGCTATCCAAAACTGTAAGTCAGATTTGTGCAAATGTTACTTTGTATCAGTATCCAACTGTCTGAAAATATGTGCAGAGATTGTGTGATGCAAAGAAAACATTTGCACAAATTTTACTTGTAGTTTTGGATAGCGTGACGCAAAAGACAATTCAATTTATTGAAAAAAAATTTTTAATTTAAAATGCAAACTCTGTGAAAGTGTGATTATTTGACAGTATATTTGAAAATTAAAAGCACTGTTTCAATGTGTAAATATAATTTATTAGACAAAACAAATGTAATTTTAATGCAATCTAAAAGCAAATCTTTTAAAGTGAAATCGAGGCGTCACTGGAATTTTGATATCATTCCTTTTAAAACCTTTATTTTGAATTTGAAATGCAAATGAAAAAGCATCAGTAAGTATATTTTATTATCCGTCTATGTTGAAGTTAAAAGTATGTTTGCATTGTAGTTATAAATAGAAGAAAACAGCAAATGATCAAATAAAAGAATATTATGTACATTTTAATTAATAGCAAAGTGTCACATAAAATTCGATATCATTATTTTTAAGACCAATATTTAAAAAATTCTTATAACCATAAAGTAGCTGCGTCACAAACTTTTAACCCGTTAAGGGTTTTTGTATTGATTTTAATATACAAAAATATTTCGTAATTTTGTAACTGTGTCTGATGCAAAAACAAAAATTTAAATTTATATTTGTAAAATATTTTAACAACTGCTGGAATAAAATAAATTAAAGTATATTCTGAAATATACTTCTTTTAAAAGCAAAATTTACTTTTATTATACTTTTTTTAAAAGAAAAACACACATCATTTGTATCACGTTCAATTCAGCTGGAATTTTAGTTTGTTTCGAGAAACTATAAATTGTTTGAAATATTTCTTGAACAAGATAAATATTTTCTTTTTACAATGGCAAGGCAAATACAGAAGCAAAGTGGTTACAAAAAAAAAAAAAAAAAAAAGACAAAAAAGTAGAAGTGATGAAAGTCATTGCCTTAAAATTTCTCTGGCACGCCAGTAAAGCACAGTTTCAGAGTTGCCACGAAGTGAAGCCCATCGACGAAGGTGGTGTATGCTCATTGGTTCTGCTGATTTGCAGAGGGGACAACCACGGTTTGAAAAGATTCCAATGTGATGGAGATGTTCTGCCAAACAATCATGTCCATTCAAGAGGCGGAACCAGACCACAGCTTGCCGTCGTGGACTGCTGGAAATTTTTAAAAGATCTTCAGTCCTCCAACGCTTTAATTTTATTCTGTCACGAATTTGCAGTTTTAAATACCTATCCATTATTTGTTTAAAATACAGCTTTGTGGAATGGAATGATAGTGCCTGGGATCTCATTTAAAGTAGTCTCGAGCCTCTTTTTTGCGAGGCTGTAAGCTTTCTCTTTACCAAAAACAACGTAGTGGCCAGGTATCCACTGAAGTACCACACGTTCCCTTCTTAAACGCAACTTCCACAAAAGTTGCCGATACTGGGAGATTTCTTCTGAGAAGGGCAGACTGATAGAGCTAATTGCATGAATTGCGGCTTGGAAAAAAAAAAAAAAAGAACAATTTATCAAATTTATCGGGAAAAAAAATACAACAAATACTTAAGAGCAACTCAAACAGCCTCCACCTCACCATCAAAAGCTGTTCGAAATTTTCCTGCAGAAGCATAAAAGGAGAATAACTTGGAAAATAATCCTGAACCTGCAGTCTCAAGAATTTCACAAAAGATCCATCAGCATAGACGTGTAACCATTCAGGTTCGGGGTCAGAGCCTGATTAAGGGGGAAGCACACATTATTTATACTTACACCGTTATTTTTTTAAAAAATACTTTCCTCCTATAATAAACAGAAAATTCTCATTAAAAATTATTTTAAAAGAATTCTGGTGTCTAATAACGGTGAGTAAATTGGATTGTTTTACACCGTTCATTTTTTATACAAAATATTTCCTCATGAAAGCGTGGAAATTCCATGACATGAAGTAAAAAATAATTGCAAAAATATTCCGGTGCGAGCGGAGATAATGTGTGCTTCCCCCTTAATCAGGCTCTGTTCGGGGTACCTTGTATTAACAGTGTCTAAGGCAAAACTCACCATAGCCTGTATAGAGTTCTTCTTCTTAAAAAAGCCCATCCGTAAGAGACATAAGTTTGTTTCGATTTGTTCGATATTTAGTGGATTATAATGTTTTACAACCTCCTGGATGTCAGCTGGTAATTCAAACCTAAGGTCCCGGACAAACTGAACAAAACGTTTTTTGGGTTTTTAAATTTTTGTCTTTTATTAAGTAGTTAGTCCAGTAAAGATATCCATTTCTAATTAATTTCTCATAAAGAATCAAAGTTTTTTTCTTCAATTATAATTTTGATTGTTTTACTGTTTGTCAATAAAAGTATTGCATCAATTGGTGTTGATTTAAAGGCTCCAGTAATGAATCTCAGTAATTGATTTTGCAAAATTTCCAATTTCTTCAATGTGTGATCACTTGCAGTAGTAAGAGGTTCGCAGCAATAAGTGATTAAAGGTAAAATAAAAGTCTTATAAGTGGCATTCAAGGTTGATCTATCACATCCCCATTGTGATCCAGATAGACGCTTCAAAACAGTCATTCTTCTTTGAGTGCGACTCGATATTGAATCAATGTGTGAATTCCAGTTCAGTTTATTATCGAAAGTTACTCCCAAGTAATTGAAATTGTCAGTGCGGGTGCAAGCAACATTCCTATACTTCAGATCAGGGAGAAATGCCTGGTGGGTCAACAAAAAAGACTAGACAGCAGTCTTTTCGAAATTCACAATCACATTATTTTCAATGCACCAATTTGATAGACAAACAAGAGCAGAGCTGCCAAACTAATCCAGCAAATTGTTAATACCGCCCATTTTTCTACACCACTTAATTTTTAGAGTATTTGTTTTTTTAATTCATCGTAAATATATTTGAAGAGAATTACTTTAAATATTAAGTAGTGTAGAAAAATGGGCGGTACTAACAATTTGCCGGATTAGGTTGGCAGCTCTGCAAGAGCGTGGTTAATTTTATTTTCTATGAAGGATTTCGCATTACGCCTTGGTGCTTGAGCCCAAATGACAAGATCATCAGCAAAGAGCAAACAATCTACACCCTTAATAGTCTTTAAAACATGAACAAAATCATTGATAAGTAAGTGTGCAACTTCCAACTGCACCTTGGGGCAGACCTGTTTGCAGATTATAACACTTAGATAAGCCCTTGCCAAATCTAATGTTGCAAATACGTTGGTCAGTAAAAGAATGTATCCACCTAAACATGTTTCCACAAACTCCGGCATTAAGTAGTTTTTGATATAGTTTCTCTTTCCATACCATGTCATGTGTGCTTTTGAAGTCAACATAGACTGCTGTTAAAATATTTAGATTGTCCAAAGCATCCTTTATAATTTGACTAAAATAAGTGACCTGGTCTGATGTTGAACGATTTTTTCGAAAACCTGTCTGTTCATTAACTATTAAGATTTTATTTTCTAGATACCAATTTAATCTGTTAAAGATAAGTTTCTCCATAGTTTTCCCAAGAATACTATTGAGAGATATTGGCCGATAACTGCTGAGTTGTTTTTTATCTTTATTTTTCTTTAAAATAGGTATGATTACAGCTCTCTTCCGCTGAGCAAGTACAAGATCTGTCTCCCAGATATTGTTAAAAATACACAGTAAAGTATCTCTGGCTGTTCCACTCATTTGTTTCAAGAATTAAACGTGGATGTTGTGCTCTCCTGGAGATTTCTTCAATTTTTGACATTCGATAGCGAATTTTGATTCATCTAAGGTAAACTGTAAAAATACTATTGACACCCGAGTTGTTTAATGTTTGCTCATCGATTTTTTTATTTCCTTTTTAATTTGTCTTGGTGAACGTAGACCTACCTCCCCGCTGGATACCCTGGGCAAAGTTCTTGTAACGGCAAAGTGGTCTAAATCGTTCGGCAGCTTCTGGTAGATAAAGATATAGTATTTAAAAAAAAAAAAAAAAAACTGTATTTATCAACATTTTCATTTTCATTTTATTTTATTTTTTATTTTTTATTTTTATTTATTTTTTCTTACATTGCATCACCGCTGCCAGATTGGGGACTTTTTTTAATCAATATCCACGAATAAATTTTTAAATTATAACAGTTCCCTAACCACTTACAAGGAAACATTCAAAAGGTGTTGTCTTCAAAAAATATTGAAAAAAATATATGTTATTCTACTCTTCCTAAAACACCAGAAAGTGGGAAAAAGAATTATCAAAATTAAGCATATTTGGCGATTTCACATTGTTAGGCGATTGATTTTGAGTACTTGGCGGAGAGACAAAACACGGTTCTGCTCGTACACGGCAATCACGGCTCTAGCGAAGTGAACGCCTAACAGCGCTAAATCGCCAAATATGCTTAATTTTGATAATTTTTTGTGGCCGCTGTAATTCATTTCAGGCGATAATATTTTCACTTCCTGGTGTTTTATGAAGAGGAGGATGACATATATATATTTTTTTCAATATTTTTTGAAGACGATATTTTTTGTATGTTTCCTTGTTATAAGGTAAATCGTCTATTATGTATATCAATATCACTTCCCAAAATTATTGTTGCTAGTTGAATAAAAAAAAACTTCCACAATCTGGTAACACTGCATCACCATGGTGCTTTTTTCCATGTGTAATATTTTAGAAATACCTTGTTAATGAATATCGTCCTGGTGTTTTATCTTTATAATGTTTAAATATTTTATGTAAATAGATTGATACTGATAGACAAGAAAATAAATAGATAAAGAGATAGATATAGATGTATGTAAATATATACAGATAATAGGTATATAGAATGATTTATAACAAATATGCAATCGATTGAAAAAAAAAAAAAAAAAAAAACGACGGTTGCAATTTCGAAACCGGCGAAACTTGTTCACCAGGATTTATTGGGTTTGTAGGGGGCCTTATTTCCCCACCAAGTCTTATGCTAATAATACTGCATAACAGTTTTCATTAGAAATTATGTCTATAAATTTAAAGTGAATTATATTGTTTCAGAATACTGGTGTAAGACAGTGTTGGGCATAATTGATTAAAACGTAATCGAATTACATTTGAATTATAATTAAATTACAATTATAATTAATTTACTGTCACTCGATTAACAGATAATTGATTACAAATAAATTGAATTATTACAAATAAACTGAATAAGTAATTCAATTTATTTATAATCAATTACTTGTTAATTGATTGACAGTAAAATAATTATAATTGTGATTTAATTGTAATTCAATTGTAATTCAATTACTCTTTAATCAATTATGCGCAACACTGGTGTAAGACTAACCAGGAAACCATTTCATACTGTAATTAAAAAAAAAAAAAAAAATCCAAACAAGCATCAATCGAAAGAGCAGATATAAACATGTTTTCTGACGCATAAAAGAAATGCCGTCGTAAACTCGTATTCGAGTTGTGAATTCTGAAAGTTCGCTAATAATCGGTGCAACCACGCCTAAATCGATAAAACCATGCCTCATTGATATAATGAGTGAAATCTAAAAGAATCAAAAATCGAAAGAGCATAGACAAACGTGTTGTTGGATGTATAGATCAGTTGCCTTTTCCAGCTTTGAGATACGTTCAATCGAGATATAATGTCTGACACTGGCGTAGCTAGACCTCAGTTTCGGGGGGCAGGGGGGGTAATTTTTTTTTTTATCTCCCTTTTGTGAAACTGTTTGATATATACAATATACAATTATTTCTACTTTCTTATACATTCAATAAAAGAAATTATTGGATTCGTAAAAATTTTAAACTTCCGGATTCCGACGAATTTACATGTTTTGAAAGGTCCAGAACACAATTTAATCATTTTTAGGAAATGTGTGTCTGTGTGTGTTTTACAAAAAAAAAAAAAAAAAAAAAAAAAAAATGGTAAATGTATATCAGGAACTAGTACACAGAATTTCATTTAAATTCTTATGTAATTGCACCTTGACATAGAGTAGTGCCTATCAACTTTTGGTGCTTATCACTCAATAGGTGGCGTTTGTATACTGCGATTTCTTCCATTTAAGGGAATGCTATATCTTAAGTTCTATTGTGTATAAACGAAGAAAACTGTCTTTATGAAACATTATACTATTTCAATTTGGGTGAGAATTGACTGATAGGTGGCGTTGTTGTACTGCAATTTTCCCCGATTACCGGAAGGCTATATCTCAGAATTTATTGCATATAATTGCACTAAACTTGGAATATAGGAAACCCATTATGAAACAGTTTGCTGGCTGTATTCGGGTGTAAAACAGCCGACAGGTAGCGCTGATGACCTGCAAATTACGCTCTTGATAACCATTGTGAAAATGATCCTGACCTAATTTGGGTACATATCAACTGATAGGTGGCACTGCTATTACTGACCTTATATGATTTTCTACAAAACTACATTATAGAATCTGTTGATTAAAATTGCATAAATCTGCATACTTAAAATAGTTATTGTGAAAAGCTATGGTTAAACTTTTATGCATGAATCATAAAAAGGCAAGTAACTGGTAAGGGACGCTGTTATACAAAATTATAGAAGAAAGTTTTGTGATGGCCGCGATGTACTAGTTTTTAAAAAATACCGCTTTACAGAGATAGTTTGGGATTCATTATTTAGATTTAAAGCTTTAGGATAGATTATACTGCCTAAATCAAGAAAAGAGTAATACAACTTTGGAAATTTTTTGACATAAGAAATTTGGTCAACATTTCAAGAGTCTTAAATAATAATGAAAAAAAAAAAATCTAAAATAGTATATCATCTAATGAATAAATAAAATAATAGATATGAATCGAATTTCATATGGGTATAAATATTAGACAATATTATAATTTTAAAAAACTGATGTGGGTTGCCACATTCGTACTGCATTCGTACACCTACTTTACTCCTCCTGAATCCGATAAATAGCTATGTTCAATTATTTTGTCTTGAAACAATCGTTGCGAATTTTAGTGATTTATAGCGTCGCTTACAAAGTTTGTATGCACTTTCTGCATTATGAAAGTTTTACTGTATGCATGCATTAAAAAAAAAAAAAATTTAGTATGTTGTGGCCACGCAAGATTTTCTCTATATATTGTCTTATAAAAATTCAAGCAACACCAATTATTTATTAAATTATTACTTATTAAAAGTATTTTACATAATTAATGCAGTTCAGACGGGTGTTATCTCAGAGAAGTATAACATTTCATTCTGAATGAAAGTCAATTTTGTGCTGACATCGGAATAAATGAGATTTTTTTTCCTCTATTAAAATGAAAATAATCGTAATTTTGTTTTACATTATCATAGATATACAGTTCAACCATTTGTTTTAAAGGTATTGCTCATGTGTTTTGAATGTTGCCCATATTAAAAATTAACAACCTCCTGAGGGGAATGCCACTCCCAAAGGGAAAGTGAGGCTCCTACATGCACACAAGTTCCCTAGTTTATAAAACTAATAAGTGATAATGGTAGCAATAATTCGTTAAAAGTAACTCTCATTATGTACATTTTATATGAAATTGTGTCCTATACTACCATATTAAAAATTCTAAGAAAATGAATTCATAGTGACACCTGTTGAGCGATTGACTCCCAAATGTTATTAGCACCAGATAAGGTAAGGGTGCAACTAAATACCAAGTTTGATTAAATTTCGTTCATTGGTTCGTGAGATACAGCGTCAAAAATGTTTATACACACAGAGACATTTCTAAAAACAGTCAGATCGTGTTCAGGACATATTAAAACGTGTAAATCTGTCAAAAACTGGAGTTCGAATATCTTCACGAATCCAATAACTTTTTTTTATATACTTGTAGAAGAAAGTAATATAGGAAAAAAGGTAAAAAAAAAAAAAAAAATAATATTTGCTTACTTGTAGTAATCAAAATAGGTTGAAGATTGTCGCTACCGATATTGCGAGAATCACTCTCCTTTATAAAGAAAGTTTACGTTTTGAGGACAGTTTATGTTTTATTTGCTAACCATCGATCCATCGTTTTCTTTGTAAGTAAATTAACAACATAATTTAGCGTCATTCCAGAGTTATCATTCAACTAAAGAGTCGTTTCAAAAAGATTCAATTTACTTTTCAGTCGGTAGTAATATCACCAGCCTCAAAACTCAAAATAAGGAGAAAAAAATCGACCCACCACACACAAACACACAGACCTCAGACCTGACAATTGACACTGACCAATAACACTTAATGAAGATCAAACCAGAGAGTTTTCGTTGTTTTAATTTCGTTATTTTCAATCTACAAAGAATTCGTTTTTGTAAGCGGGCTAAAACACACCAAACACCGTTATTTGGTTTTATTGGGTTGATTCATAAGTAATTTCCGATGCAGTTAAAATAGAATACACACCAATAACATTATACAACGAATATATTAATGTATATTAGGTAATATTTCCTGCCGAAGAATAAGCCCTTCCCACATTTATCATGTTACGTATTTGTAGGTGGAGTCTTAAATAACTTCCTATGTTTTTAGCACGTATTTATTTTGTTTTAATTTAGTTACAAAATTAAATCAATTTATTATGTATTCACCATTATTATGTATGACGTTCTCCCATCTTCTTGGCAACTTATATATTCCTTCCTTGTAAAATGTGGTTGGTTTCGATTGGAAGAAATTTTCGACAGCCTGTCTGACTTGTTTTTTAGATTTGAATGTTTTTCCTTTCAAAAAGTTTTGTAAGGAACAGAAAAGGTGAAAATCTGTCGGGGCAAGTTCCGGAGAGTAAGGTGGGTGCGGTAAAATAGACCATCCGAGCTCTAGAATTTTTTCTTGTGTCACCCTTGCTGTATGTGGTCTTGCATTATCATGCAAAAGAATGACGTTTTTGCTATTGGCGAGTGTAGGACGTTTTTCATGAAGTTTCTCTTTCACTCTTTGCAGTTGCTGAACACATATGTGTGCAGTAATTGTTAAATTTGACTTTAATAACTAGTGATGGATTATTCCTGGACAATCCCACCATACACACAATAAAATCTTTTTTCCATGGATGCCAGCTTTCGAATCTGGTAAGGGTTTTTGCTCCTTATCAAGCCACTGTCTTTTACGGATGATATTCTAATAAGTAATCCATTTTTCATCAACAGTTATTATCCTATCTAAAAAAGGCTCTTTTATTTTTCGTGAGAGCAGACTTGTAAAGATAGAGAAGCGATTTTCTTTATTCTGTTCACTGAGATTGTGTGGTACCCATACTCCTAATTTGCTGACTTTCCCTAATTTCTTTAGGTGGCGGAAAATAGTTGATTGTGGTGCATTCAACCTTTCTGCTATGTCTCTAGTTGATTGGCGTGGATTTTGTTCCAATATAGCCTTTGCAAGGTTGTCATTAAAGTCGGAAGGACGTCCTGTCCTCAGTTCGTCCTTTAAAGTCGTATTTCCAGAACGGAATTTTGTAAACCAATATCTAACTGTCCTATCAGTTATTAGATCTTCATCGTATACACTGCATATTTTATCAGCTGTCACTTTAGCACTATTGCCTTGTCTGAATTCCCAAAGCATCACATGGCGAATATGCACTTTTTCATTCTCCATTTTAGGAGTTTGGAGTAACAGTTTAATCAAACATACACCAGACAAAACGATTGTTAGAAGAATAATGGAACCACAGATTATATACTAAGACAGATGGCACACGTCCAATGAAATCAGACCAATGAATACAATAATGCCAGTGACGGCTGAACGCTAATGTTTAAAATATTTGCATAATTCCATTAAAATAAAAGGTGATCGTTATTCTGATTGGTTAAAAACGAACATAATATGCAAAATTACACACCTTTTAAGAATTTTATTAATATTTGCAGTCTGCATGCTTTGACCATTGGTTCAATGCAAGTAACGCCCAAACACACTACATGATGAATGCAGGGGGGAGGAGCTTATCTTTGAAGCTTTATATTCATTGAATTATGTTTCTGGTGTAAATTTTAACTAAACTGCATCGGAAATTATTTATGAATCGACCTAATAGTTTATAAAGCTGTTTCGGCAATAAGAGTTCCATATGGTTTCTTCAGTGACTCTGAAGAATTGTAAAAATTGGAGATGTTTCAGAAATATCTCAACAGACAGATAATTTTTTAGTCTATTGTCTACAGAAGAAAAAAAATTCAAAATGTTTTTTCAGATATTTAAAAAGAAATATGTGTTGTGCAGCTGTAAAACTGAGAAAAAAAGGAAAAAAAAAAAAAAAAAAAAAAAAGAAAAGGAATCGAAAAATTTTGCCCCACCCCTTCTTCCGCCAGTGTGTCTGAAAGTTTTTTAAAGTAAAATTTTAAAAATTCATAAAAATCACGATATTAGACTATTAGAATAGTTTCCTGGTAAGCGGAAACAGGTGGTTCCGTACGAACCCTTTTAAGAAAAAAAAAAAAAAATCTTCAATTAACCCTTCCACTACCAATATGAACTACCCTTAGCACAGGTACTACCAGACTGCGGGAAATTTTGATTGAATATCCACCAATAGATGGTGTTTTCGAAGTTATTAACTAACCATCACATTTAAAATTTAGTGGTAGACATTAAATAAAAAAAAATACCTCAATCGGGCAGCACCATATTTGCCAACTTAGGACCTTTTGGTTACCGGAAAATTTAATTGAAATATTTTATTTCATTTAATCAACGAATTGCAACGATTTTCACTTATTAAGTAAAGTAAAATTTTTATTAATTTTTCCCTGTAGCCAAAAGATGCTAACACGGAACATTACCCAAGTGTCCGGCGGGGATTTTAATGAAATTTTAATTTCTGATAGAGGGCATGGACCGAATATTTTTTATCATAAAAAATTTTGCTATCGTCCATGTTTTCTATAGTTATTGAATTTTTAAAATGTAAAAAACCACATTAGCCACATATCAACAGTAAGCTCCGCCTTTGGGCTTGACTTAAAAATGATTTAGCAAAATGATTTTCCGCTTTCATGTTTAAGTTACAAATGAAAATTTATAGTAATGAAAATTATTTCAACTGGATTATTCATTTGAGTATTCACTTGCTGTAAAAATACAAATTTTTCGCATATTTGTGAGTAAAATTTGATAGCATGTCAACTATGAAAGAAACTTCTCTATGAAAGAAACACCTAAATTTCATTGAAATCCGAGCCGGACACTTGGGTGATGTTCCTTGTAAGTTGGCATCTATGGGCAGCACCTTATTTGGTCATGCATGTCCCAGTAGTACTGAAATGGTTAAATGCAGAAAATATATATAAAAGATTGCTATATTAAAACAGCGGTTAAAAAGCTTAGACGGAGTGCTCTCTCTGGAAAAGAACTGCCATATTATGTAATTCCTGCTCTAAATCACACGCACACACACTTTCAATAACATTTTCTGTGCTTTCATATTAAGGAAAACTAATAAAAAGATACAGTACAAAAGTTAAAAAAAAAAAAAAAAAAAAACCCTTAAAAGATTATATAGGGACGACATTTTTTCCCCTGATTCTTTTACCCGTACATTGATATAATAATTTTTTACTTAGTTAATAGTGCAACTATACTACTAATAATTCTAACTGAAAAATACTAGTGTAAGAATCAAGGAAAAAATTTTGACTGTTTACACTTTCTAATATTTAAAAGAAAGTTGTTCATGAGCACACAATACCGAATCTTGCTGACAGCCAGAGTCCATGTTATTTAAATATGTGTACAAATTTCCCCATAGAAATGTAAGGGCTCTCGCTGTTGGTAAAGCTTAGTTTTGTACGTAAGCTCATATATTCAGTTGTAGGGGGGGGGGGATAATGAACCAACTTGTACTTTTATAACTGTAATGTTATGTTTAACACACGTTATCTTTACATTTATTTTCTTTACCGGCGAAAAAGCGTGGTAATTTTTACTCCGAAAATCTCAAATATTACAAAACTTAAAATGATTCATGAATACTATATAATGAAATTTTACTGACATTTAAAACGATATAAAAGCTTTTCAAAGTATTTTAATGTGTGGTTTCTAGTGGAACAGAATATGTCAACTAATTAAAAGATTAATCTTAGCGTGTAATAATATTGCGTAAAAATTTCAAGACTTATTCTTAGAATTTTGTGAAATTTCAATTATTTTTTTTCTTATACTTGGATATGAATATATTAAAATTGTAATAAAGAGACAGATATATCCTGTAGATAAATTAATTGCCTGAAATAACATATTTAAGGCAAATATGTAGTAGATATTTATTAAGAACTTTATTATTATTTTTTTTTATATTAAAAATATAAATATAATTATAAATATAATTATAAATATTTTTATAATATCAAAGGTCTCTAAAATTTATTAGAGACCTATCTATTCTTCATTTCAAACATATTACTCAAACAATTATAAGAAAAAATTATATTATTTATAAATATAAATAATACCGAGCATTTTAAAAGTACTTTAAAGTTATATGTTTTTAGTTACCGTGTTTTCTGGCTTATAACGCGTAGATTTTATAAATGAGTTACACACCAGAAAATATAATTTACAAATAAAGCTATATTTTTTAAAAAACGGAAGCTTATTAAAAAATAGCTATTACTGAAAATTTAAATTTCCGGTGTATAGCTGACTTAAAAAACATGTGCGTTATACGCCGGAAAGTACGGGACATGCAGAGTACAAAACTTTTAGAATTTATTCCTGAGCATTTTTAGCCCCGCTTTTTTTTCGCAACAGAAATTTGTAGACTACAGGTTGGCATAGCTGCCAAGTTTTTTAATTTATTCCGAAATGCAATTAGCCTCGCCCAATTTTCACACCGTAATCTTTGTAGAAAACTTTTCTTCAAGATATAATTATGATTAAATATGAAGAAAATTACTCGAAAAAGATTACGGTTTGAAAAAGAGGCAGAACTCACAGCATTCCGGAATAAATTTAAAAACTTGGCAGCTATGGGGTGGTATAATTAAACACGCTGTGTGAACAGCATCCTGCAGCGCAAACTGGTGAACAGAATGCAAAGAAATTTGGTATATATTTTATAAGAGAGATGCGCTTACGGAATTTCGAAAAAAAAAAAAAAAAAAGTTCTAAAATGTCCACCAGACGTCGCTTTTTCCAGGGAATATTAAATTTAACACATTAAACGACCAATACTAAATACAGAAACAATATTAACACTTATTGACTGGTTTCGGATCACCTTGCCATCGAAGCACATTAAGTAAATTTAAGGAAACTCTTCTGTTGAGAAAACTGACTGCAAATGAGAGACGTTGTGGCATGTCCTTATCAAGCAGCTCTTGGGCATGGTGGATCATGTATGAGAAGTAGTGCATTATGTTTTTGAGCACTTTTCGTACGGTTCTGTAAGAATAGCTTGTCTGTCGAAAAACTGCATGTGCACTCTGATGTCTGCCAAACTCTGATGTCTGTGACTGTGCGGCAACAGCTGTCTTAACGCCATGAACAAGTACCGGTGTGAAAGGTTTATGGTCTCTTCCAGGTTGAACTCCTAACTTCCTCGTCCCATGAAATCTCTTAATCATGTCCTTTAATAGAGATTGGTTCACGCCGTAGGTTCTTTAAGCTACAAAATTCACAAACTGCAGCAGAAGCATTCCCCTTGTTTTCGTAAAACAGCTTCACCACTAACGCACGTTCAACTAAAGACACCGTCATCATTACAGCCGGAAAAATCGACATAAAGCATGACAGCGTCTGCAAACGTTTCATACCCAGGGATGGAACACGGGCGCAGAATTCATACAGGAATCCGTTTAATAAATTTCTCTACCTATAATATCGTTGATTTAAGAAGTAGAAAATTTTCTTACATTGATAGTGGTATGAATTCTGCGCCCGTGTTCCATACCTGCATACCCTAAACTGTTTTGCATAAAGCTTCCTCTTCTTCGCAAGCATGCAAATCCTGATATTTTTTCCCTAGAACTGACAGCTTTTCCTGGTTTTGCATTTTATTACTCATAATTCTTGTTCTGGATTGTTAATATTGTTTTTGTATTCCGTTTTGGTAGTTCATTGTGTTAAACTTTATGTTTCTCCGGAAAAGGTACCGTCTTGGTGGACATTTTGGAACTTTTTTTTATTTTTTTCTAAATTCCGTGAGCGCCTCTCGTTTATAGTCCATATACGAAATTTCCTTGCATTTTGTTTGCCAGCTTGCGCTGTAGAATGCTGTTTATAAGAGAAGTTTAACTATAACCATCTTGTATATTGCTCTAATATGTGAAAACGATTAATTAAGAAGAAAAACCTTTTTAAAATGTATTGGTTTGAAGAAAAAAGGACGAGGATACCACTGCTCCGGAATAATTTTTTAAAATGTGGCAACTCATGTAACATTTTTCAAAATATAAATTTTTAGCTATCAAATATTTATAAAAAAAAATTAAATCAGGGAAAATTGCTTTACGCAGCATTTATGCAAATATCATTTTTGGAGTATTCACTGTATGTAAACGAAAATTTTTTTTTTTATACTTGATAATGATGAAACTTTATTTTCAGTTGTTCAAAATGTTGACATCAAGTTTATTTTAATAGCAAATATGTTATTAATATTGCTTTAATTAAAATTAAGTATTTTGTGTTTACTGTGCGTTGATATAAAATTAATAAAATAAAAAATTGAAATCTGTAAAATACTTTTATATGTTTGTAGATGGGAAACTTCTAATACTTAATGTTATAAAATAAATGTTAATAACTTATAATAACATTAATAATTAGGAGGTAATGTATTTTTTCCTTATTCATTTATTATGATGTTCACATTTTGCATTCGTTTGAACAATATTATATATTTTTTGTTATATTTAATTGGTGTGGCAGACTCCCCAGATTTGTTTTGTGTGACTCTGGTCAACCAATGACTTTTGAACATTTATATTATTGTAATGTATTGTTTCAGTGTGAGAACGTTGTTAAGAAGTATTGGTAAGTAACGATAACTGATTGCTTAAACACTAATATTCGGCATTTGTAAAATAAATAAATATATTATATACATCGAAATAGATAAATTGATGTGTTAATCAATCGCCATATCGAGTAAAATAAATCAAAATTAAATTATATATATATATATATATATATATATATATAAACAAAATGTTATTTTTTATTTCGTTATTTATTTATTTATTTTAGTATCTAATTTTTTTAATTACAACAACAACAATAATAATAATCTCATAAAAAACAATACTATCGTAAAAGTCACCCCGCCCATCAAAAACTCTTACCTTTCTTAAGCAGCCAAAAAATGGATTGATATCAAATTGCGCCGCCGCTATTGAATCCCGGGTACTCAATGGCTAGCATAATGAAGATCTGCTAATATCACTGCATATATCTTTCTAATAAATCCTAATCTCTTTTAACATTCTTTTTTATCTGTGTTAGTTTTTTCGTAGCATTATAAAGTTATAATTTAAAGCATTTTTACGGCGGGGTGCGTAATAATATTTTAATCTTTACTAACTAATTTTTTTATTATTTAAAACTTCTACATAGGGGACGCACCCCGCCGTAAAAATACTTTAAATTACAACTTTATAATGCAGCGAAAAAACTAACACAGATAACAAAGAATGTTGAAAGAGATTGGGATTTATTAGAAAGATACATGCAGTGATATTGGCAGATCTTCATTATGCTAGCCATTGAGTACCCGGGATTCAATAGCGGCAGCGCACTTTGATATCATTCCTTTTTTTGGCTGCTTAAGAAAGGTAAGAGTTTTTGCTGGGCGGTGTTACTTTTACAATAGTATTGTATTTTTTATGAGATATCACTTCTTTTTGCAGGTTATGTATGTGTAATTGCTCCCTGGCTCACGTTTCAGCCCACTGGGGTGTGGCTTTCAATGAAATTGCTGATTCTCTGGCAAAGGCCGCAACGGAGTCGGGAGAAATAGCCGTCTCCCTCCCAGCTCCCCCCTCTTTTGTCAAAAGAAAAATCAAAAATTTACTTCGCCAAAAATGGCAAGACCTATGGTCAACTTCTGAAAAAGGAAGGCACAAATTTAATCTAAGACCAACCGCAAGCACCAATACATGGACTCTGACACCCCCAATCACCGCCTTCTTAAGTGGTCACGGTCCATTCCCCTCCTACCTATACAGATTTCATTGCCGGCGTTCGCCCCTGTGTCCTTATGGAGAGGAGGGAACTCCGGATCACTATTACTTTTCCTGCCCCCTTACTGAAAACTTTCATTTAAGGAACCCAACTCCCAGGCCAATTAATTGGCTGCCCAACATTCTAACCAAGAAACCTTTAATTCAAAAACTCAATAGCATCTATTCCCTTTTAAATGATATATCAGATCGTATAAATTAAACAGTCTCATTTGCTGTCCTCCTAACAGTAAGTGGTTAGTCCTTTCCATTTATTTATATAATTTTTTTTCTTTCCTTGTTTCTGCCTTGTTATTGTTTACTACATCGTAAACTCTTAAATCTCCCCCAACCCCCATACCCTCTTGTGGCGTCAGCAGTATAGCGAAGGTCAACCTGGCTGCAAGCAGTTCAGAAAAAGCCCAGCCACCAGTGTGCAAATTCCTATGTTCCAGCAGTGATGATATCTATAGAGGGAAGGACTCCAGAAATGTGTAAAGCCAAATCTCCCACGTTGGAGTCTACTCAACAGCATGCCATTTGTCGCGTGGGGCCGGCTGGGCCCGGCATGCTGATCGAAAACTTTGTAAATATTTTTCATGTAACTCATCATCGCCCTTTGTCGCGGGTAGGCGCTTAGCCTGGCGATGAACCTTGTAAATATTGTTTTTTTTTTGCTTCAATAAACGTCAGGCAGGGCTGGAACCAGCCCTTTGTTCCTCCTGCGTGCAGGGGGTATTTCTCGGGACAGCCCTACGTGGACTTCGGTCCTCGTACAGCTCAACACCGCTCTTCGAGCGGTGAGCCGGGGCGGTTCCCCTGTTCAGGTTATGTATGTGCTTTTATAAATATAATACGTATGCATAATGAATATATTGGTGTAGCAAATCAATAAAAATCGTGTGTGTTATGCATAGATGTAAATACAGTGTTACAGATTTCTAAATAGTACTAGTTATTTTTATGTGATTTCTTTCTAAGAGGTTTAGTCCCATTATAAATTGCCACTTTTTCGTATTTCCAGCTTGTTTCCGCGTTAAAAAAGATCATTTTCCGTTAAAAACACTCTTTATCAGGGCACGTAATGGACTTGGCGATGAATTTGGCGACATTATCGCACCTTTACAACTATTTTGACGATCTTGGTGAAAAAATCTTTATTATCCATAAACCCATTGTCCAAGCTGTAACTCGATTATTACGTAAGTTACTGTAAAATTCAGGATTAATGGCAGGCTATAAAAGGAGTCCTGTTCCGACCACTGAGATGAGTTTCTCGCTAAAACTTTACGGAATAGAAAGTTTTGCTTGACTAAGTCTCTACCATTAAATTGTAGTTTATTGCTGTATGTTATGACTATGGTATCGTTTGTGGTGTGATTTTTATGTTGTCAGCTGTTATTTAAGCTGCGTTTTCTGGTGAAACTCAAGTTGATACTGGGTTTAACTAAGGCGACCAAATTTTTTAAACCCAATTGGAGGACAAATCACCACAGCGTCCTTAAATTGAAAGGGCATTTGAGGACAGAGTTGGACAAATTTGTAAATTCGAGAACATTTTCTCCACAAATAAATTTTCAAGTTGGTTAAAATGTATTGTCACCGTGTTCTGAGCTTTCCTGAAAGTTTTAAATGTCTAGCTAGTCGGGAAGTTAGTTAAATAAATTTTCTGTCGAATCATATAAACGCTGCCGAAGGCAGTAGGGACCAGAAACAGTTGACTAAAAGTGTTAAAAATGTATTGTCACCGTGTTCTGAGCTTTCCTGAAAGTTTCAAATGTCTAGCTAGTCGGGAAGTTAGTTAAAAAGCGATTGCAAGATGTGCACTGGTAATGCTGCCGATGACAGCAGAAATCCGAAACAGTTGGCTTAAAGCATTAAAAATGTATTGTTACCGCGTTCTGAACTACTCTGAAAGATTCAAATATCTAGCTAGTCGGGAAAATAGTTAAATAAATTTTCTGTCTAATCATGTAAACGCTGCCGAAGGCAGTAGGAAACTGAAACAGTTGACTAAAAGTGTTAAAAAATGTATTGTCACCGTGTCCTGGGCCATCCGGAAAGTTTCAAATGTCTAGCTAGTCGGGAAGTTAGTTAAAAAGCGATTGCAAGATGTGTACTGGCAATGCTGCCGAAGGCAGCAGTAACCCGAAACAGTAGCTAAAAGTATTTAAAAAATGTATTTTCACCGTGTTCTAAACTATTCTGAAGGTTTCAATTGTCTAGCTAGTCGGGAAATTAGTTAAAGAAATTTTCTGTCGAATTATATAAACGCTGCCGAAGGCAGTAGGAACCTGACACAGTTGTCTAAAAGTGTTAAAAAATGTATTGTCACGGTGTTCTGAGCTTTCCTGAAAGTTTCAAAAGCCTAGCTAGTCGGGAAGTTATTTAAAAATCGATTGCAAGCTTTGTGCTGGTAACGCTGCCGAAGGCAGCAGTAAAACGAAACAGTTGGCTAAAAGTATTAAAAAATGCATTTTTACCGTGTTCTGAACTATTCTGAAAGTTTCAAATGCTTTACTGTAATGTTTTTCCATATCCAGGAAAGCTGCTCAGGAATTGAAATGAATTCCTCATATACATATGATAAATAATATATGTTTTTAAGCTAAATATCCGTCGCTTGTTTTTTGCCTATTTACACGTTTTGAGGATTCCTGATTATCGAAGTCAAGTTTTTTAATGTTTGATTTTTATCTGTGTGTGTTTTAGAGTAACTTAGAAACGAATAATTTTTAGGAAATCCAAAATTTGTATTATTTACAAATGAATATAAGTTTGTTGTTGGAAAAGTTTGATCAAAACTAATACGTCCCAAGGAATGTTGCGTGTGAGAGTTGTCTGAATAATTTTAAGTAAACTTTTAATTTTAATAACAGATTGAAATTCTATATAAATGTAGGTAAGTAATGAAATGAGGGGATAAGGGGGCAGTTGCCCCCCCCCCTCATAGAGAACTATTTATCTTATAAAACTCTTCCGAAACCTAATTTAAATGGCTTTAACATAGGTATACATAACAGGACTCGTTATCTTACCTCTTAATCTCAAACCGGTATTTATAGTACTAAATTTCAGGGTAAGAGAAAGTCTTGTGAATGACACACCAGATTATTTAATTATAACACGTATTGTTTAAGACCCAGTGCAAAGCCATTTTCCGGAAAAATGGCATACTACATTAGGAACAGCAATCAGAAAGAAAAAAATGTTAAACATTTTACAAAATACGAGAATTTTTACTAAATAGTTTTTAACTATGCATGAGCATGCTTTCTAAAAATTTAATAGCCAAAGGTTTTGAGCTATTTATATGAAAACCCCAAACAAATATCAGGTAAATTCAAAACGTTATGAGAGATGGGATGAACAGAATTTCAGTTCTCTCAAAATAAAAGCTAAACTATAAAGGTTTTCTCCCACATGTTTATTTTGATTCAGTCAATACCGAATGGTATTACAGCGTTTTTGCTGTCTGTAAATAAATATTTATAAAACCCTTAGCATCTTTCTTTCTTTCTTTTTAGAAGATCTTAAATTCTGTTTATTCTATCTCTTGCAAAGTTTTGAATTTACAAGATATTTGTTTGGGGTTTTCATGTAAAATCCTCACTGCCTTTGGCTATTAAATTATGCAAATTAATTCTTTATAAAACTTGCGCATGCGTAGCTAAAAATTATTTAGTAACTGTTCTAGTATTTCGTAAGATATTTAACATTTTTTTCATTCTGATTGCTGTATGCATTGTCTAATGTAGTATGCCAATTTTCCTGAAAATGACCTTGCACTGGGTGTTTGTAAACAAAAAAGAGGAAATTGTTCTAGCAATTTTTTTTTAAAGAAACCGTTATATCTTCATGAATGTATGTGATAGCCTCATAAAATTTTTACAGATAATGAGGAAAGTCTTTATAGTCCCGTGCTACAGCCAAAACGCATTTAATGCATTACCTTTTACAGGGTGATCCAAAATATTTTGATATTTGTTTAATTTTTTACCGGTCCCCTTTTTCTTTTCATTGCACAACTTTTATTGAAAAAATCAGGTATAATATACTCTTTATTTAGTAAATGTATATCTTGAAAAGTTCTTTAGGAATCATCTTGAATCTGTGGTAGTGACCAAAATTCAAGATGATTCCTAAACAACTTTTCAAGATATTTAACGAAATGTAAAAAAAGTGTTTACATTATTATGTCTAACACCTGTATATATATGCATGCAGAGAGAAAGAGGGGAGGGAGAAAAACTATGTAATTATTATAAGTCGATTAAAAATAAATAAATAAAACTTAATTATTATATGTTTGACCTTAAAATTTCATAGCGATCAGCGAAAAACAATAGTATAAAGATTGGCCTGAAATTTCAACTCAAATTACACTTTCCAAAAAAATTTTTTACTCGCCATGAATTAGAGCTGTCAATTTTTTTTTTTTTTTTCTTTTTTACTCTTTTTTTTTTTTTCCCAAATATTTGAAATGTTTTTACAAATATGCCTAAAATTATATATATTAAAAGTGTATCGTATATCATCATGTCTCATAATCATATATAATTAAAAATCATTATAATGTATTGTATTTGAGATTTGAAAAAGATTAAAATATCTAATAACATAAATGCAAAGATTCATCAAAGAAAAAAAGAAGAAAAAAAAAAAAAAAAAAACCTCTTTGTCAAACAATATCCTGTGAAAATCTTTTTATTTTGAAACATTAAGCTTCCTGATTTACCTATTTATTTATTTAACTTTTTACATCAGATATGTCTTTTTTTGTCCTTTTTATTTTTGTAATCAGACGGAATGTCGATGTGTATAGCTTGTTCATTATTGTCATTTGAAATAACCATTTCAGAATAACTTTTTCGATGAAATCGTTGCTTAGAAATCATTACAAGCGCAAATCCTTGGCGTTTCAGTGAAAAACTGGAGAATGTGAACTTTTTTTTTTTTTTTTTTACAAAATAAAAAAAAGCAGTATCTTTAAAAGGGCTCGGGTTCATTTTCATGCGCCAATATCGCACAGGCAAACTTTCGCGTTTATCTTCTCTCGGCATCGGGCGAAGAGGCTCTCTGATCTGCTCGTCTATTCTCACTCTGCTTGGAGAAATCAGAGTGGGAAAAACGAAACTTCCGAAGGAATTTAAACCTTTATGCATGCACTAAGCATTTTTCCTTTCCCAGGCTCGGGCGATCGTCGGACAGGGCATACACAGACTATCGGCACTCCGAGAAGAGAAAAAGGAGAGGTTAAATATGAGGTTATAAGATCACAAGATTTTTGCCATATTTAAATTTATAAAAAGAATGTTTTCTGTCAGCGTATCGCGTAAGAATTCTATCTATAACTTGACCAAATTTTTACTCGCAACAGTAAAACTTTCACTCGCCATTGGCGAGCTGGAGTTTCGAGCCCTGGTATAAAGAGAGAGCAATTTGATAGTCAAAAAGTAAATGGTACTAATTACAAAACACTCATGCTACGCTTATGTTATCGCTATATCGGTTGTATAATCATCTGTTTATCAAAATCATTAGCTCTGTATGATCACCTAGTCTAGAAAGAAATCAGCAGATCCTGCATTTCAGCAGCCCTGCTTTATTTAATGGAAGATGTTTCAGATTCTTCAAAACAATATTTATGTTGGTTAATTTTATATATAAAAAATAATCCACTAGAATTTACTGGTGTTGGTATATTAAAAATCTTTATGTATATGCATTTATTTTGCTCTTAAATTGGGAGAAAATCAATGGAGACTTTTTATTGAGTGTTTAAATTTTCCTATTTTAATGACCCTGAAAGAATTCGTGAGAAGATTGTAAGATATATGTCAGCCTAAATTAGATAGCTAGAATACCCTAATGCTGAAAACACCACTATATATATATATATATATATTTTTTTTTTTTTTTTAACTTTAGGATATCTGATTTCTTTTCTGAACTGGTAATGTATTTCATTCTATCCAACAAGGATTTTTTTTTTTTTTAGCTTTTAAGGTCAGTTATTTTAATTGACCTTTTTCTTTCTTTCTTTCTTTTTTTTTTTTTTTTTTTTTTAGATGGAACAGTTGGTTTATCTGCTATTTTTGTTTCCCTATATTTTTCTGCAGATCCGATTACAACATTTCACTTTTAATGAGTGTTTTGTACCCTAACAGCACATCTCGTCCACACTACATCCTCAGGATAACCTATGGATGTTAAGGTAGGAACTTACGTATTAACCCGTCCACCTTTTTCGTAATATGAAAAATCGTCGGCAAATGCGCGATTGACAGCCTGTCATGGAGAAATGCTTCCCCACGTGCCACGAAGCTTGCATACATAGTGATTGATGATTTTTCGTATTACGGAAATTTCATGTGTTTTTGAAATGCATGCAGAGCTCTGTAGGGATGTCCAGTCAAATGTACATTTTTTTTATTTTGTAAACGCGAAGCATATATACATGCGTATCAGTAATTGTTGCAATACAAAATTTTTTGATGTTTTGTTATTTAAGCACAGCAATGTAGGGGTATCTGGTGGTTTTTGTTTTGGTTTTCATGTACGCGAACCTTACATACATGTGTATAAGTGATTTTTGCATGTTTATCCATCACTGGCTATCTCTCGCCAACTATGTGATAGTTTTCTATTTTGAGGAAAACATCGAAAGGCTAATATATAAGTACTGTTTTGAAAAATAATGGTATTGATTCGTTTTTACTATAAATCATTGGATTCATTTAAAAGGCAAAAGTGCTAATGATAATCTTGAAGATATCTCTTCTTCAAAGGAATGGAGAGCTTTTTCAAGTAGTAAGGAACAACTTCGCATTTTTAGAAATAATTATTAGTCATAGGCTTCGCATGTACAGTCAGAAAAAAAAAAAAAAAAAGACACCCCACCTAATTTCACCGTAAACTATCGTAGAAACATGTGACTGGTATCGATCGATTTGTAATAACATCTAGTTTATAACGGTAGAGTTAGATTTTGCTCAGGGGGTCGACTACATATGAAAATTGGCATCCATTTATATTTTTCAATGGCAACCCCAATTTTTGACTTCATATTCGAATTTCTGTGATCAAGGCAGCCCAGAAAAGGCACCCTTTATATACTTTAAATAAATTCTTAATAGATTTCCAAGCGAAAATGTGTTAGGGGTAAATCTATAAATTTAGAAAAAATAAATTTAGATCCCAGCTAAAAAAATCTGCAAAAAAACTTAAAAAAAAAAACTGTAGAAAAACTGAAGGCAATTGGCACAAGTTTTTTTAAAGTTTTTTCAAAGATATTTTAAAGTCAAAGTTTTACTGAACAGACTTAAAAATTTCAGCGAAAAAACTTTAAAAAAACTTGTTCCATTTACCTTCAGTTTTTCTGCAGTTTTTGAAGAACTGCAAAGTTTCCATCTAAAAACTTTAAAAAAACTTGTTCCATTTACCTTCAGTTTTTCTGTAGTTTTTGAAATTCTGCAAAATTTCAGCGAAAAAACTTTAAAAAAACTTGTGCCATTTACCTTCAGTTTTTCTGTAGTTTTTGAAATTCTGCAAAATTTCAGCGAAAAAAATTTAAAAAAACTTGTTCCATTTACCTTCAGTTTTTCTGTAGTTTTTGAAATTCTGCAAAATTTCCATGAAAAAATTAAAAAAAACTTGTGCCACATGCCTTCGGTTTTTATACTTCTGCGAAAAACTGAAAATACTTATTCCTGTTACTTTCAGTTTCTCTGCTGTTTTTTAAATTCTACACAATTTCTGTGAAAACCTTAAAAACTATTACTGTTCCCCTGCCACACATAAAAGCCATTTTTTAAAACTAGTTTGTTGTGGCCAACACATGACTCTCTTCTGTGTTTCTATACAAATTCCCTCAGTAAAAAATAATTTATTAAAATTTATCTTCCATATGATGAATGCAGACAACAAGAATATTTAGAACAAAAAACCAGAAAATTGTTTTAAAAAACTAAGAAAAGCCTGAAATTCCTACAAAAGTCTGAAATTTCTCATCCCTGCAGTAATTATTTAATAAAACTCAAAAGTATTGTCCGTAGGTATTTAGGCATTTATTCCATTGTGACAACAGTCGCATAATGCCATGCTCGTAGAAAGCCTTTGGTTGCTGTTTGAATCAATTGTGCACACACTCATTGACTTCATCGTCTATTTGAAATTGGTGTCTCTGCAGTGCTTTTTTAAGTTCAAGATGTGGAAGTCATATGCAGACAGATCTGGACTATAGAGGGGTGGCTCAGGACTTCCCACTTGAACTTCTGCAGACATTCCTGTGTTGTGTTAGCTAAGTGTGATGGTCTAGTGTTGTCATGCAACAGGATGACACCCCGAGAAAGTTAACCGGGACGTTTTGATTTGATTGCATTCCTGAGCTTCAACAAGGTTTTACAATACCGCTGAGCATTGACCGTAGCTCCATGCTCCAGGAAATCGACGAGGAGTGGTCTATTACAATCGAAGAACGAATGCAGTATCTTGCTGGCACTAGTGTGTAAGGGAATCTGTGTGCTTCCACTAAAGACTTAGCCGTTTTGACTCGGGCTAAAAGTTGTGGCACCAAGTTTCATCACCAGTAACAATTGCTGAAAGAAATTTGTCCCCATCGTTGTTGTAACGCTGCAATGCTTGCAGAGACATGGCCATGCGGCAGCCCTCTTGTGCTGGTGTCAAGCGATGTGGGACCCATTGTGCGCATATTTTGCGGAACTTCAACCTGTCCTTGATGATTTTGTGAACTGTACCATGGCTAAGCCCCACTGATACCGAAATCTCGTCTACTGTTAGACGACGGTCTTTCTTTATGAGCTCATATACTTTTGCAATATGTTCTTAACACACTTTGGTGCTCCAGTCCAGGGATCGATCTGCACCCTGGATCCATCGATCACCGATCGATCTGCATCCTTCGCGAAAGTGCTTATTCCAGTCCTGAACTCTTGCCCGTGACATACAGTACTCCCCATAGATAGATCCTTTCTATTCATCTATGAATTTCACGTCCTACTATACTTTCTGCTGCCAAAAAATGCACAACACCACACTGCTCAGCTTTGGATGCTTCCATTCCACGACGCTTTCAAAAATGAAATGACTGGATGTGGCTGATGCTGGGTTATCATTTTCTCACTCCTTGCCAGACAAGTAATGGCATCTGGCGAGAGAAATGTGTATGAATCGTTAGGCTGCACTTTTCTACATACTATACTTTTTGTGAAATATTCACTGACTCGTTATTTATTGACTGCTAATATAATAGCACTAAATATGCAAAGAAAAAACAATTTTTTAGATATGACTTTTTTTTTCTTAATTTTAACCACAAAATAAAAAGCATGTTTTTTTTTTTTTTTTAATTACCACACATTGATGATTCAACCATTTATTTTAAAAGGTGTTGATGAGTTCATTTGGAAGATACTCATAAGGAATATTTGCCTCTCTTGGGAGGGACTTTCCTTTTGAGGGGGGGGGGGATGCTTGCACATTTACAAAAAAAATTTCCCAGTTGACTATCACTAATTTAGATACTTCCTTTTAATTTCATAATGATTATTAAAAAAATAATTCACTTTATGTGCATTTACATGAAATGTATTTTCTGCAATGTAAAAAATTAAAGAAAAAAAAAGCAAAATGACAATCCCATTTGTTGGATGATTTTTACCAAAAGTTTCTAGGCATTAATTTAGGTATATCAAGTTGCAACTACATATCAAATTTTATGAAATTCTGAGTAGTATAGTTCCTAAGATACAGTTGTTACAAAATTTTGTCACACACAGATATTTTTTTTTAAATAGTCAAATCATGTTCTAGACATCTCAAAACATGTAAAACCATTGAAAACCTGAAGTCTAAGATTTTTACGAATCCAATACCTTCTTGTATTGAATATAAAAGAGTCTTCTTCTTCCTCTTCAAGGATTAGGCCGAATGCCTGTTGCGGCTTCATGGTCAAACCACCGCTTTCTTGGCCTACCTCGGTCTCGTCTGCCTTGTGGGTTGTAATAAAACATGGCTCTAGGTATTCTTCTGCGTGGCATACGTCGAATATGGCTTAACCAATCTTGTCTGTATTCCCTAATTTTATCTTCTAGGCAAAAATATGTTTAATTCTCTACGTATACCTTTGTTTCTAATTCTATCGGGGATTGTACAGCCTTTAACAGATCTCAAGAACCTCATCTCGGCAGCTTGTATTCTGCTTAAATCCTGGGAGCCCAGAGTCCATGTCTCAGAACCATATAGGAGAGTGGGGACTGCCATGACTTTGTAAAATTTTAGCTGAGTTTCAGGTCTAGTTTTTCTTTTCAAAGTTCGGATCAGGGTTCCACTAAGATGTTGGAATTTATGTAATTTCTGTTGGATGTCATGATCATAATCATAGGTTATGTCACAACCTAGATAGTTGAAATGTTGGGTTTGCTCAATAAGTTTATTATCTATAACTAATTTTGTTCTTACTGGTTCTTTGATAAAAGAAAGTAAAAACAAGTTATTTTGTTAAAATATGCATAAAAGAAAGTAAAAACAAGTTATGCATATTTTAACAAAATAAAATAATTTAATTTAGAAATTTATTCATCAACCATGAAAGTTCATTTCAGAAAAATTTGGAGTAGAAGTGTGATTTTTTATACCAACTATGTGAAAAATACCAGAGCAGGGAATCAAACCCGGGCCTTCCGCTTTACATGTGGATGCTCAAACATTGAGCTGCCCTGGCTGATTACCAGCTAGGCATTTCTCACATAACATTCATTGGCAAAGTAGAGTCACCGAGTCTGTAAACACAGCTATATCAATTGACATTATTAATCATGGCACAACTCCAATAGACTACAAAATTTTTATTTAATTTAGAAATTTATTCAACAACCAAGAACGTTCATTTCAGAAAAATTTTGGAGTGGGAGGGGATATTTTGTTCTAAAAGTGACTGCTGCGAAACAAAATTTTGTGCCTTTTAAAGATTCATGCAGATTGCGAGTGAGGTATTTAGTGATTTTTCTTTTTGTGTTTAATGCGAAGCGTAGACATACATATTACTGATTGTTGAAAAACGTCGCCATAGCGCAGTGCTAGTGTGATGTTAAATCCAACCTACCTGCCTGTGTACCTCCCGGATTGTCTTTAATCGCCCACAACACAGTAGTAGTGAGACATTAAATCGAATCTGCATATTTACTTATACACTTATTCAGTTATTTATGGTATTTTTGTTTTGTAATGTTTAATATTTTTTAGTTTTTATTTTCTTTTGTTCAAGTTTTTGAAAAGCTACTTTTTACACTTCATTTTTAGTAGAGTTGTACCGAGTACTCGGTATATACTCGGCATATTTGTCGAGTACTCTGTCCTCGGCCAATACCGAGTAGTTGTGGGAATTTCACTATTTTTATGCATTATTGAAAGAAATGTGTTAATGAGTGATATTTATTTTATAACTACACAAAAAAAAATATATAAAAATATAAATGCAGTGTCATTATAATTAAAATTTTTGCTATAACAGCTTTCTGCAGTTAAAACGGGTTGTTACCAAACTTAGTATAGAGATAATTCATGATATGAGCTTTTAATTATAACTATCTTGTATGAATTTAATATGCATTATTTTATAAAAACTTAGTACATAAAATTGTATCTATAAATCAGACAAAAATAAAATATTTTAGAACAAAAAAAGAACCTTTATGTAATATTAAAACAAAATTTTCGTTATACATTTGTGCAAATAAAAGTAAGACACTTCCAAATCGGTAAGAAAAGATTGATTTTGAATTTTATACTATAAAATAACGTAAAAAAACTATCACCTATTCGGATACAGTCTACCGTTGAGCAAAAGGTGCGTTCATTTAGTATTTTAACCCTTTGATGGTTATGAACGAGTTCAGCTCGCAATCGAATCGTGCTTCATAATGCGTGCAAACGAGTTCCGCTCGGGAGCAGGATATCGACCGAAATGGTTAGAAACGAGCACTACTCGTGTAGTGAAGTTTTTTCCCAATGCGCGCTGACGAGCTGAGCTCATTCGCCATTATTATTATGCACTGGTTATGTTACAAACGAATCCTACTCACGAAATTTAGTTAGTGTTACTGTCTACAGATGGCAGTACGGGTTCCATGAATTTCTTTTCATAATGAAGGGGGGATGTTTTTTTTTTTTTTTTACTTTGTTCTTTTTATGCGTATTTTGGCGCATTTTTTAGGTTGTTTGTAAAGTAAAATGGCTTAAAAGCGAAAGTTAGATAATTATGATGATGATTATGATTGTGATACAGAAAGCTTATCAAGTTTTGAGTCTGATGCTTCATAAAGTTCTACATTAGTTGTATTTATTTAGTCCTTTCAATTAACTATTATTATTTATATAATTGATTATAATCATTTATAATTTTCTATTTAATAATTATCATTTATTAATTACTTTAAAGTACGTAAAAACTGTTATTTATGTACTACAAATACTTTAAGAAGTTTTTAAAATGCGTGAGGCGAGCTATCTACGGCATCGCCAGAGAAGGGTGACATTTTCGGAAGAACGTCGGGGGAAAACACCTGCCACTTTCGAATGCTGTTTACTGGTAATACTGCGCGAATTAAATAAACGAAAACTGCTCATTTCCCTAACCGTCAAAGGGTTAAGAACAAAAAAATAAAAATAATAATAATGTGAAAAGAGGAGGGGGAATTTAACCGAGTAAAGGCTTTTAAGGCATTTTACGTTATATATATAAAAAAGGTAAATACACTGAAATGTTATTTAAAACGTATTTTCATAATCAAATCTGTTGTTTTGCCAATTATGGCCCAAAGCCACCTGTCATTTTACATTTCTACGATCTGAAGATTAATGAAGCCTATCATGTTTGAAATTATAAAATATTTTAATGTTCCCCTTTCATATGCGAATTTCATGTATTTTAAATTAAGCCTTAGTCTTTGAGTAACTTTTATATTCTCTAAGAATTATCTCAGGATGATAATTTCACATCTAAAAAAGATGTTAAGAATAAAGTTATCAGTTATGGTTTTAGTAATCCACTATGCTGAAAGTATCAAAATATAGCAATGTACCTAATTATGTATACCTATTAGAGATGAGACGGGCTCAGCCCGAGCCCGATGGGGCTCAAATCTTACGCAAGTCTTCGGGCTCCGGGCGGGCTCGGATTCAAGCTAAAAGTTCCGTTTATTTTATTCTTCATTAACTGGAAAATGTAAAAAAAAAAAAAAAAAAAAAAGAAACTTTATTCATTTTGAGAGCACCTTTAGTAATGCCATAATAGTCATGACAGGTTATAAATCACAAAATAATCTTGCAAACCTTAGTAGCTTTGACTTTCCTTTTTCTAAATAGAACTTTTTTTTCAACAGGATGCATATTATGTCATAGTGTTATACAGTAATCCTTCCACCTTCGTTATATTGGGTTTCATTATATCACTCTTTCGGATAAATTTTTTGTCCCCCGATAGGCGCGTTATAAACAATGCGCTGCACTATAAATATATATTATAGAAATATATACATGTATACAGAGACACAGACATTATAAATTGTTATAATAACATTTATAGTTATTTAAATTGAGGATTGATAATAAGAAAATTAATTTGAAAATAAAAACTGTATTTAATTTTACTATTGTGTATGCGCTGCATAGCGTACCACTTTCAATATCGGGCTCGGGCTCTGATCACACAAAATTTTTCGGGCTCGGGCGGGCCCACCAACAAAAACCCACTGGGTTTTTGCAAATAAGCGGGTTTTTGTTAAAAATTATTTATAATTTGCAAATCCCATCTATAAAGTATAGAAAACACCTTACCTTTAAAGAAAAAACTCTTATTTTTATTTTCATAGTATTAACCATAAAAAGTAACGACAGTTATAAATATAATAAAAGCAAGTTTATCTTCTATAATTGGTTCAGTTTTCCTTTTCCTGTAAAACCGAACGATATATATATATTTTTTTTTTTTTTTTAACAGCGGACATAAATGTTGTCCAGAATCAATATTTAACTAATTAAATTGTTTAGTTTTAAAACTTTATAATAATTTTATTTTAATTTTAGTACCAACATAATTATAAATCTAATAAAATAAAATTTTCTTCTATAACCGTTTCAACTATTAAAAAAAAAAAAAAAAATAAAAATGGATAAAGCGGTCGCGGTGCAACTTATTTTTATAATTAAAACTATTTAGCATAAGTGGACTCTGCTCAGTTCCCCATCATATATATGTTCTCATAAATTTCTAGTACAGGACATTCTCTTAACATGATTATCATGTTAAGAGAAATGAATCTGACGAAACACTTGGCACAGAGACAGAATGAAATCCCCACCTAATAGGCTATCAACCGTTCACTTTGATATATTTATCTTATTCTAATCTATTAATTTATTTTATTAGGATCAATTTCATAGTTTCGTTTTCATGCTACTATTTCCAATGCAACAATCCTCAAAATGCATATTTGTATGGGATACCCCCCATTTTACTATGTTGATAAAATCTTAAATTACGAGTAACTTGCAAAATTTTCCTATTAGAATATTTGCAGACAATTATGTTCAAACAAGTATCATAAATATTATTTTGAAGTTGTCTGATATATTTATGATCCTCAAAATGGACATTTATGCTCAATTTTGCCCTATTCTGCCATTTTAAGTAAATCGTATATTCCAAATAATTTACGAATTTTTTAAATTGTAAAATTTATACTCTATGATATTCATGCCAGTACCCTAAATAATATTTCAAAAGTGGTCGGACATCTTTACAATGAAAATGTTCCTCAAAATTGACATTTATGTGAAATTTTGCCTTATACTGCCATGCTAAGAAATTCGTAAATTTCCAGTAACTTGTGAAATTTTCAAAGTAGCATGTTTACTGATGTTCATTCCGACATCAAAACTCATATATTAAAACTGGTCTCATATTTTTTCAGTAAAAATTTTCCATTTAATACACGTTTAAGTAAAATTTTGCCCTATTCTCCCATGTTAAGAAAAGCATACATTTTTAATAACTTACGAAGTTTTTAAATTCGAATGTTGCAAATGAATAGGGTTCTTGCCAGTGTCGAAAATAATATTTTAAAAAGGATCTGACTTCTCTGTGACAGTTTGTTCTTGAGATATCATGTACACAGACAGGGTCCGACTTAGACTACCTAGAGCCCCGGGGCAAGCCTATTCTGGGGGGCCCCCTTGCAGTGGCATAAGAGCTCTTTAGGTTGCAGAATTTCTGCATTCTTCTGTAGGGGGGCCACTTCCAGAAGGGGGGCCCAGGGCATTTGCCCCGTATGCCCTGCCATTAGTCAGGGCCTGCACAGACTAACAAACTAACACACACCATACAAATTTTGTCATTTTTCGGATTCCTCACATATGAAAACGTGTAAAAAAGTAAAAAAAAAAAAAAAAAAAAAAAAAAACTAGGTCGAAAATTTTCACTATTACCTAAGTTCTCTATCTATAGCATGATGGGGAATTAAAAAATTTAAATGATATATATTGTATTTAAGAGTTTAAATTCATTTATTTTATCAGTTATTGTCATTAAGAATATTTATTTTGAATAAGCATACATTAACATTAAAATAAAATATAGCTTAATCTTACTAATTAACACTATTTTAATATTAGAATCAAACCAATTTTTATTTCTAAGATAAATATTAGATTAATTATTGATTAGTAGTTTAATATAATTAGGTGTATTACAACTAATATGCTAAATAACATATATCTAACATTGCAATGCAAATGTATTCAAACAAAAACCCACAAAAGCCCAGAAAAACCCACAAATGCCCAGAAAAACCCGCAAAAACCCAGAAAAACCCGAGTGGGTTGGGTTTTTATAGAAGAACCCGGGTTTTTGCCAACCCTGCTCAGTACAAAAATGTTTCGGGCCCGAGCGGGCTCGGATTGCCAAAATAGAGCCCGAACTCACCTCTAATACCTATATGCTACAAAAGTTCTGCATGAAAGCATACTGTTTACCATTTAACTAAATTTTATATTCTCACAATTACTTGGTACTCGGCCGAGTAGTAAAAGGCCAAGTACTCGGTATTCGGCCAAAGTGCTACTCGGTGCAGCACTAATTTTTAGGCACTTGTTTTAAAACACGTAAAATCGACCATTTCGAAAAAATCACGAGACAAAACTGCAAAAATGTGTCAAATTGGCGATTTTGAAAAAAGTCACCAAGCAGTGTGGTAAAGCACCAGGGCTTGAAAAAAAGTTAGAAAGTTATTTTTGTTTCAGTATGCATGCCTAGCTGGGCATGTAAGAGAAAAAAGTACATACCCACTGTAAATTTTTATATACCCCGAGCCGAGCATGTCGGGCAATATAATTTACGAGCCCTGTAAAACACATTATCACCTCTATTTCTTTTCTGGGAAAAAAATAAAAATAATAATAATAATTGTAAATAATTTTTGGCAGGGATTCAATCAAATAGTGGGGGAAAAAACATTTATATATGTATTAAACATTTTGCAAAATATGCATTTTGCGAAAACAGCAATATAGAGTTCTGCGTAGGTCGAGAAAACTTCACCCGCAGGAACACTTTTGACCCACAACCGGCACAACCTGATATGAACCTGCAGCTTCTAGACCGCAACAAAAACAAAGTATTATTCAATTTACATTATATAAGAAACTGAATTAAAATTGTATTTCAAAAAATAAAATTATATTATTAAAAATCATTAATTTTATGTAGTGCTAGCCAATTTGGCAGGGTGCTCCACCCTGCTGCCCTTTCAAACCCATTTTAGCACCCTGCTGCCCTTTTAAAAACATTTTAGCACCAAGTAGCTTTTTCTAACATTTTAAATGAACAGAGGCCTTTAGATACTTTTCTTTCTGATTTTTCAACTTTCTAGAAATAGTTCTACAGCATTCCTGGAAGAAAAAATGCACACAGCCAGGGTTTGCGCTAGAGCGCGGGATCGCACAATATAAAAAAAAAAAATCCTACTTTGTAAATACAGTAGAGTCTCGAAAGTTCGAGTCTCAGAAGTCCGAGGTTCCGCTTAATTCGAGGTGCCAAATTTTCCCCCTAGCAACCAAAAGCTCTTCCCATTTCCTCTCGCAACCGAAAGAATGCAGGTCTTATTTTTCGTTTCTTCCTGGAAAGAATTTCAGTAACCCACCACCTTTTGTTCTCTTTGTTTTTGAAGGTGGCTAGGTAGGGGTTGGTTTGAAAGGAAATTTTAAACCAGATCTACAAGAGTTTTATTCTTCCAAGTTCAATTGTACTAGTAGCTTAGATGCTAGTTAGGGACTAGCTGCGTTGTTAGTTGCTCTGTTGCTCATTTAAATTCAATACACGTGCTTGATCCTTATCATTTTGGAAACTTATTGCTGTTGAAAGTGTTGCGTTAAGGTGCCTGCTGCGAAAATGAGTGGAAAAAATAAGAGAAAATTTGTATCTATGATAACTAAATTGAACGCTATAAAAAGATTAGATGCAGGTGAAACAATAAAAAGTGTTGCTACCGATTTGGGTGTTGGAGAGGTAACAGTTGGTGACTGGCGCCGCAATCGAATAAAAATTGAGCAGTTTTGTTCACAGAAGTGCAATGAGACTCCAGGAGAAAAAAGAAAATCTATGAGAACATCAGACTATGAAAAAACTAGCAAGGCTTTATTTCTTTTGTTTACTGAACAGCGTAGCAAAGGTACTCCTATAAGTGGCCCTATTCTTCAGGAAAAAGCTGTGTTTTTCAGAAATCAGTTCAAAGAAAGGGAAGAAGATTTCGCAGCAAGCGTTGGTTGGTTAGACCGTTGGAAAAAACGATATGGTGTACGTCAACTAAATATTTGCGGTGAAATACTCTCGGCAGATACGTCAGCTGTGCAGGCACTTCAAAAACGGATTGAAGACATTATATTGACGGAAAAGCTCACACCTGACCAGTTATATAACTGTGACGAAACAGGTTTGAACTTTAAGATGTTGCCCTCAAAATCCCTTGCTTCAAAAGAGGAAAATTCAGCTCCAGGTCACAAAAAACGGAAGGAACGATTAACCATTTTAGCATGCGCCAATGCATCTGGAAATCATAAAATGAAACTGACTGTGATTGGGAAATCTGCCAAACCTAGAGCCTTAAAAAACATCACTGAAGAAGCCTTACCAGTACATTACACAAATCAGAAAAGTGCATGGATGAATCGAGAAATTTTCAAACAATGGTTTCTAGAACATTTTGTTCCAGAAACACGGAAGGCATTGAGAAAAAAAAATTTGAAATTTTGTTTTTAGATAACGCTCCATCTCATCCGGACGATGATGAGCTACGTTGTGGTGAAATCTGTGCTATATTTTTTTCTGCCAATGTTACAAGTTTGATTCAGCCAATGGATCAGGGCGTATTGGAAAATTTAAAGAAAATATATCGACGCCTTTTGTTACAACATTTAGTTCAGTCTGATGATGAAAGTGTTGCGGATGTTTTGAGGAATGTAAGTATGAGAGATGTTGTCTACTGGATAGCAGATTCTTGGGAAGAAGTTCAACCTACGACAGTAATTAAATCGTGGATTAAGTTTCTACCTGAATTGGTTACGCCTATTGAGAAAATTAATGATGATGATAGTGAAACAATTGTTTTGAAAGATTTGGTGAAGGAATTACCAGGCTGCGAAAACTCTAATGCAGTTGATCTAAATGAATGGCTAAATAGTGACGACAAGCTGGAAATAACAGACTCAAATATTATAGAAATGATGGAAGATGAGGAAGAATATGAAACAGAATAAAACGACTCTCCGTTATCAGAAAAAAAAATATCTCATAGTGAAGGTTCTGCAGCCTTAGAACTAGCCTTAAAATATGTAGAACAGCAAACTGAAGCCACCCCTGCAGATGTTTTGCTTTTGAAGCGTTGGCTGACTATCGCATCAACAAAGAGAAGTAATATACTGAAGCAACAAAAAATTGACAATTTTTTTAAATTGTAAAGAATCTTTTACGTCATTATACTAAAGAATAAAGGATTTTAAGGTAATATGTTCATTTTATTTAATTTCATTTGTAGTTGTTAAAAATTTTCTACTTTTTCGGAAAATCCGAGTTTTCAGTAATCCGAGGTAGTGTCAGCCCCAATTACCTCGGATTTTCGAGACTCTACTGTAAATACAATTGTAGAATTGAAAGAGTTTAATATTTCTTACTCTGTAATTATTTTTAACTCCCCCCCTCTTTCCCCTCTCCGGAATACGGATTGTGGTCAATTATCAATTCTAGAAACAATAAAGCAATAGAGTACAACAATAAAGCAATAGAAACAATAAACAATAAAGCAATTTTTTGTTAGAGTGGGAGAATCTCACTAATTTTTTTTCCTTGGTGCGAACCCTGATATAGTCTATATATATACACGTAAAATTAGTATTTTACTTTTGTTATGTACAAAAATCACAACATAGAAGACCGCAATTATGCAAATAATGCCCTTTTTGAAAATAGGTTGTCCTTTTTACTGAATTCCCCCTGGCAGCCCTTTTATTCTAGAGTCAGCATTATTATGTTGGATTTTTCCTTCATTTTATAAATTGAACAAGAAATTTTTCAGATGTAAAACATTTTTTTTTTGGTCCATTTATGTAATTTCATACGCTTGTATAACAGTTTGTGCACTTTAAAACCCCATAATTATGTCATCAGCATGAAAATTAGCCTCAGTTTTTTTCGCCATTATGTACATTTTTTGAAATCACACATTTCTTCTATACTTTAGGATACCGCATGTTGCAATATCTTGATTTATGCAAATATTATCACTAAATTTTGTACACATTCTCTGCTACACGCAACATAGCTTCATCCGCATAATAAGCATCATTTTCTTGCCTTTCTGTTTAGTATTGTTCCTCATTTTTCTGCACGTAACTGCACTTGCTAAAATAAAGAGATTATTTCGTGGTATGCCGAAATTATAGTAATGAATAAAGAAACACAGACATGGCATCACAATTTTGATCCTTCATGGAAATGGAGAAGAGAGTTATTTTACGATGCACAAAGTATCCAATCTGTACAGAACCGCTTGACCTTCATGAGAAAATTTTTGAGTCAGAAGAAAAACTTTACAACAATGAATGCAAGAAAACGACTTTTTGAAGCACGATACATGTGGGTTTAATTAACATTATATAAGGCTGAATATCACATAAATGTGCATTTTAGTGTTTCAGGTCTTTATTATTAATTTTAAGCAAATAAATTGTAAAATTTTATTATTATTATTTAGAAGTACCTTTTTAAAAAAGCATCAAATCATAAAATGTGAGTTTATAGCAATTTTAGTATTTTTTAGAAAATTTTAAACCTTATAACCGTCATTTTCGTGACTGTCTCCAAGACCAAATGTTTACATACAAAGTATGTTTTTTACTAAAAAAAATAAAATGATAATTATAATAATTGTTAATTCTTGTAAAAAAAACTATTTGTTTTCAAAGGAAATTTTTTTTTTTCTTTTTAATTACGTTAATTTTCATGCATGTGTAATTAAAATGCTTGTATGCAAGTCTTCACGTCATTTTCGTGACACATGAAAATAACTTCATATATCATCAAGGGATGGTGCCACCATTCACTTTTTTTAAAGTTTAAGATCAGAAATCAACATTGACGATATGTGGGGGAAAAAAATCTCAAGAAAATTGAAAACAAGTAAGAGTTAACATTATTTTTATTGTTTACATGCTGTGCGTACTTTTATTGCTTGTCATTTTCGAGATGCATAAAAAATAAAAAAATATTATTATAAAATTTAGAACAAAGTTTTATTTTAATATAGAATGACGACCAGAAGAAGAAAATGTGACGATATCGGCTTAGTGAAAGCATGTTTTTCAGTACAGAACGAATTATTGACGATTTGTCATTTTCGTGACGGTCATTTTTGTGACGTCACGAAAATGACATTTGTTGGAGATTTACTATTTTGTAAGCCCTGGATTTAAATAATTTTTTATTTTGAATTAAAAGATTTGTTGGTGTAGGATAAGCTTTATATTTAAATATTTAAAGTACTTTCCGGTATCCAGGTAAATATAAAAAAATTACATACGACATTAATATTAAGATACAATTAAAAAAGCAATCTTTTATTTATTTATTTAATTTTATTTATTTATTTATTTTTTTTTGCCCCCTTTAAGGTGTCATTGAGAATGTTACTCAAAATATTTTACTTGTGTTATTTATGGCAAGATGCAGAAAAAATAATTTGCATGGCTTGACAAAGAGGATGTCCATGAAATTCAAGTGCCACATATTCTGTGCAAAATTAGGAATTCTCCTGAACCTGCTTCAAATAGATATTTTAAACTTCAGGTTGAAGATTTTAATAATGTTCAAAATGCTTTTTCTGAATTTAATTCAGTTAATCATTAAACTTGTAACTATAAGGATTTTAATACAATAAAATTGCTTGATATTCTCATTATTGCTCTTTCTTTTCCCTTCACAATCTTTTCTCTATTGTTCTAATATGTTCCATTTTTAATATTATATGGTCCTATTGCATTGACAAACAATGTTATTTCAGTGAAAAATAGTCATTTTGACAAATATTGTCATTTCAGTGACAAACAGTCGTTTCAGTGACAAACATTGTCATTTCAGTGACAAACCAGTCATTTCAGTGACATCATTTTTTGACATCTTTAAATGCTACAATTAAAAATTTAATGCAAGTAAACTAATTATTTCCAGTTTATAGTCAAGAGGTATGCAGTCTATGATATTTCCCATTGATATAATTTATGTTTATAAAAAAAATAAATTTAAATTTATTTATTTATTTATTTATTTATTTTAATTTAAAATTTTTGGGTTTTTTATTTTATTTTATTTTTTAAAATGGGAAGAACTTTTTAGAAAAGCCTAAGTCTTGTATTTTTTAATGAATCTGAACCACAAAAAAAAAAAAAAAATTAAATGGTAATTTTGATTTTATAAGATAATTAAAATTATAAATTTTTATTGAAAAATTTCAATAAAATTTTAAAAAATTATGTTCGATCTCTGTCAAACTCAGAATTTATTTAAGATGCACTTACGGACTTATTTTCAAAAATTCAAATTAAAATACAAAGTTTGAAAAAAAAGTTTAAAAAAATCCAAAATGCACACTTATGTGATATTCAGCCATAAATATAATTTGTGCAGGGACCATAGAAATAAAATCATCAATGCGGGAATGATAGACCAGGTTTTCACTGCATACATAATTAAATTAAAACTAGAAATTAGTGCTGCACCGAGTAGCCGAATATCGAGTACTCGGCCCAGTACCGAGTGGCCGACTAGTTGTAAGAAAGAATAATTGATGCATACATAAAAAGAAATGTGCACATCTTGAAATAAAAAAAAAAAAGACTTTTGAACATAAAATTTAGTTAAATGGTAAACAGCATGCTTTCATGCAGAACTTGGAACCAGCTTTACTATACGGCACCCATTGCTTATTGCCGTTGCCGATGTTTTCATCACATGGTATGATGTTGTTTTGATTCGGTTTGTTAGTCGGTACTGCAAATCGTTTCACAACGTCGTGAATCGAATCAAAATGTCATGAAACAATACTTTTCATTATTATGAAACATTTAAAACTAAATTTTAGAAAATAAATGATTATTTTACTTACCCAGTAAGACAAAATTTCAAGAATAGAAAAATGTAGCAGGCTGATGAAGTCTTAACACGATGCAGCTATAAAAAATAATTTTTGTGAACTGTATTGATAGCAGGCGTTGTATATTTAGTTTTTCAGCCTTTTTTTTTTAATGTTTCACTATGTTTTCTGCTGTTTGCTCGCTTTGCAAGCACTAAAACAAAAAAAAAACATCACTGGACGCCCTTAATTCGTGGAGCATGAATCAGTAAAAGCATGAAAATTCATGGAGCCACGGTCACTATGTTTTCTGCTGTTTGCTCGCTTTGCGAGCATTAAAAAAAAAAAAAAAAAAAAAAAAAAAAACATCACTGGACGCCCCTAATTCGTGGAGCATGAATCAGTAAAAGCATGAAAATTCATGGAGCCGCGGTCACTATGTTTTCTGCTGTTTGCTCGCTTCGCGAGCATTAAAACAAAAAGTAAAAAACATCACTAAATACCCCTAATTAGCGATGCACGAATCAGTAAATGCATGAAAATTTGTATAAGCCGCGATCAGTACACTAGCTGCTGTATGCTTGCTTCGCAAGCATTAAAACCAAAAACAAACATCACTGGACACCCCTATTTCGAGGAGCATGAATCAGAAAATGCATGAAATATGTACTGTAACGGTGAGTATTCCGATGGTAGATCGCTACGCAAGCATTATAAATAAATAATCACTGAATGCACCTGATTAAATCACGATGCATGAAAAAAATCTGTACTGAAGCAATGACTATTATGCCCTACCCTTTTTTTTCTTCATAAATTTATTAAACAATATATAAAAATACACTGAAAAAATTTTGTTTTAAACTTTGTAAAATCATTTAAAAACAGTAAAATCTAGAATTAATCTTACTTACATATTCCGCGGTGGCTTTAAAAAATGTAGAAGAGAAGATATAAACGATCTTTAACAATTGAAGATCCTTTTGTTCTGTTTCGATACAACAGAAAAAAGTATCGATACTCTGATTCGGGTCTCGAATCACCATCATATCACGTGATCCAAACATCGGCCACGGCAATAAGCAATGGGTGCCATATTGTAAAGCTTAGCCCAGAACTTTAGTAGTGTATATACATAATTAGGTTCATTGCTATAAATATTTTGATACTTTCAGCATAGTGGATTACTAAAAACATAACTGATAACTTTAATCTTAACATCTTTTTTAGATGCGAAATTATCATCCTCAGATAATTCTTAGTGAATATAAAACTTACTAGTCACTAGGGCTTAATTTAAGATACAGGAAATCCACATATGAAAGGGGAACATTAAAATATTTTATAATTTCAAACATGATAGGCTTCATCAGGGGTGCGGCTGCAGAATATGTCCGAACACCCAAACGAGGTTCGGGGGAAATTTAAACTGACTCGGGAAATTTTGATTATTTTTTTAAGAGAAAATAAAAATGTAAATCAAAAATAACAATTTGCTACTTTGAAACGCATATACACTAACAGCGATATTTTTATGTTACACTGTATACTTATTCTCTTAAAGATTTATTACATAGAACAAATGACTTTGTATAGCAAAGTAGATTTTTCATTATTGAGGGAAATTTATACTGTGTTTGGGGGAAATATCCGAGGTTTGAAGATTTTCTGCACCCCTGGGCTTCATTAATCTTTAGATCGCAGAAATGCAAAATGACAGGTGGTTTTGGGCCATAATTGGCAAAACAACAGATTTGATTATGAAAATATGTTTTAATTAGTGTTTTAGTGTATTTACTTTTTATATATATAACGTAAAAAGTCATAAAAGCCTTTACTCGGTTAAATGCCCCTCCTTTTTTACATTTTTTTTTTTTTTGTTGTTGTTGTTAAAATACTAAATAAACACACCTTTTGCTCAACAGTAGAATGTATTCGAATACGTGATAGTTTTTTTTTTATGTTATTTTATAGTATAAAATTCAAAATCAATCTTTTCTTACCGATTTGGAAGTGTCTTACTTTTATTTGCACAAATGTATAACGAAAATTTTAATGTTAATATTACATAGAGGTTCTTTTTTCTTTCTAAATTATTTTATTTTTATCTGATTTATAGATACAATTTTATGTACTAAGTTTTTATAAAATAATGCACATTCATACAAGATAATTATAATTGAAAGCTCATATGATGAATCATCTCTATACTAAGTTTGGTAAGAGCCCGTTTTAACTGCAGAAAGCTGTTATAGCAAAAATTTTAATTATAATGACTCTGTAATTATATATTCATATTTTTTTAGTTATAAAATAAATATCTCTCTAACACATTTTTTTCAATAATGCATAAAAATAGTGAAATTCCCACAACTACTTGGTATTGGCCGAATACATAGCCTAAATTTGCCGAGTACCGAGTACTCGGCAAATAGGCCGAGTATATACCGAGTACTCGGTACAGCTGTATAGAATATGATAATAATTATATTTAAAATATCTTGTCTAAATATAAAATTCAATGTTCTAATAAAATTCAAATTCTAATATAGTTCTCCATCCTAACAAAAAGTTTTGTTAATATTTTTGAATAACAAAGCCTCATTATGCATTTTTATATACAATTTTGCCCTATGACTGGCCATGCTAAGAGAACTGAAATGTTCGAATTAAATTCGAAGATTTGATTGAACTTTTAAAATATTCCTTTTTTTATTAACTTTTAATATGAAAGCAGCAAAATTTTTTTTTCAGGCAAATGCTAGGGTTTGCAAAATTGATTCATCAAAAAAATGATTTAAATGATTTTAAAAAATGATCAAATATTTAAAATGTATTTAACTGAAATATAACATACTCACACAGAAAAAAAAAGAACTGATTTCCGACTCTGTTTTTTTATCATCCAACTTATTTATAGAAAAAAAAAGGTACCAAATTTTCTAAACAAATGTGGGGACAAATTGACGAGATCGAGATGACTAAAATTTCAAAATAAGAAATGGCAACAAAAGCAATACTAAAAAAATGTGCAGCACAATTATCAATTTTAAATCATAAATTGCAACAAAAGCTTTACTTAGAAACGTGTTGTTATGTCTGGTATAATGAAATACATAATAAAAGTTATTACGAGATAAATAATTCTAAGTAAAATTCCATTTAAAAGAATATAAAAATTTAATAAATGAAAATTAATGCGCTGGGAAGTTAGTGCGGACTGATCAGGTATTTGTTAAAGAATTCAACAGAGGTAAGTGTGTGAATAGAAATCTTTTTCTTCTTTTTTAAATTTCGATTGTGTTTAAAATAAATAATAATATTAAATTTCCTGTAATACATTTAAAAATAAGCCTCTATTCTATTTCCAGTAGTAGTAAAAGCGTAGTATGGCAGTAAGCGCTGCAAATTGTTTAATAAAGTTCTGCATATCAATTTAACAGCTAAAGAAAGAAATGTTTAGGGTTAACAATATACATATAATTTGCATTATCTCTATAGATTACTGTACTTGTTGCATAGTCTTAATTTATTTTTATTATAATTACATGCAGTTGCAAATTTTACTGTTGTTTTTAGAGACGCCAGGCTTAGTTTGGCATATGATTTTCAGATATTTATATTATTTTGCTGTAGTTAGATTCAGAAAATTCTGCTACTGGGCTGTATTTGATTTTTCATGAATTTTAATTAAATGAAAATTTGACAAAAAAAAATTGATAAATTTGTTTTAAATTATCCCAGATCCATGGTTCAACCATTCGTTTTAAAGTTATTGGCGAGCTCTTTTGAAAGATACCCATCATGAAAATTTGCTCCCCTCGAGGGGGGGGGACTTCCCCCCAGGGGGGGGGGAGGCGAGGCTCCTACATACACATATTTTTTCCCTGTTGACTATCTCTATTACAAAAAATATATATTCGTTTCATTTGGTTTAGTACAGTCTATAGATGTTAAACTCTACTTACCTGCAATTTCCCCCATAGAAGTAATGTATTTGAATACTTCTGAGTGTCCCTGTACACGAACCATTTGCTTCATCTCAACGAAAAGCTTAGTGTAACATCCCTATATGATACACGTTTAGAAAACCGAGTTTGGAATTTCTGCTACTATTTGTTCTTGAGATATGCTGATAACAGACAGACACACATACCATTCGCTAAAAACATGATTTTCGTATTCAGATGACCTCAGAACATGTAAATATAACAAAAACTCCCGTTCGAAAATTTGACCCTAAAACAATACTTTCTCGACCCTACGGGTAAAACAAAGTAAACTAGTATGTTGCAGCCACCACAAGACTTTCTTCAATATTTTCCTATACATATTCAATCAGTAACAATATTAAAAAAAAAAAAAAAATACGATTTTTTTTTTCTAAGTTTTTATTTATTTATTTATTTATTTATTTATTTATTTATTTTTGTTAAATGTAATACATATTCAATCAGTAACAATATTAAAAAAAAAAAAAAAAAAAATTCGATTTTTTTTTTTTTTTTTTTTTTTTTTTTTTTTTTGTTAAAAGTAAAAAAAATCGATAACTTTGTTTTAAATTATCACAGATTTATAGTTCAACCATTCGTTTTAAATGTATTGACGAGATCTTTCGAATGATACCCATCTTCAAAATTAACCCCCCACAGGGGGGGAAGCTATGTCCCCCCCCATGCACAAAATTTTTTTCCTAGTTACGTACTACTATTATCAATAATTCATATTAATTTTACAATCACAAGCGTAAAATAACTCTTATTACGCCCATTTATACGAATTTTTGTCCTAAAAAAGAAAATACGATTTTTTTTTTTCTAAGTTTTTTTTCGTTAAAAGTAAAAAAAATCGATAACTTTGTTTTAAATTGTCACAGATTTATGGTTCAACCATTCGTTTTAAAGGTACTAACGAGACCTTTCGAAAGATACCCATCTTGATACTTTGCCCCCCCCCGGGTGGTACTCCCCCCCAGGGGGGGGGAACCGATGCCCCCACATGCACAAAAACTTTTTTTTAGTTAACTACTACTATTATCAACGAGATATTTCGAAAGATACCCATTGTGAAAATTTACCCCCCCCTGGGGGGGTATTTCCCCTCTAGGGGGGGAAGCGAATGCCCCCATGCACAAAATTTTTTTCCTAGTTACATACTACTATTATTAATAATTCATATTAATTTTACAATCACAAGTTTAAAATAACTCTTATTATGCACATTTATACGAATTTTTGTCCTATACTGCCATGTTAAAAATTTAGATAAAATGCTATCACAGCGCCACCTGTTGAGCTATTGATCCCCAAATATAATCAGCACCAGTTTATGTCGGGGACCAACTAAATACCATGTTTCGTAAAATTTCGTTAAAAGTAAAAAAAAAATCGATAACTTTGTTTTAAATTATCACAGATTTATGATTCAACCATTCGTTTTAAAGGTATTGACGAGACCTTTCGAAAAATACCCATCTTTAAACTTTGCCCCCCCGGGTGGGTACTTCCCCCCGGTGGGGGGGGGAACCGATGCCCCCATATGCACAAAATTTTTTTCCCAGTTAAAATATTACTATTATCAACGAGACCTTTCGAAAGATACCCATCTTGAAAATTTATTTCCCGGGGGTTACTTCCCCCCCAGGGGGGGGACCAATGCCCCCCATGCACAAAATTTTTTTCCTAGTTATATACTACTATTATCAATAATTCATATTAATTTTACAATCACAAGTTTAAAATAACTCTCATTATGCCCATTTATACGGAATTTTGTCCTATGCTGCCCTGTTAAAAGTTTGCATAAAATGCGATCACAGCGCCACCTGTTGAGCTATTGAACCCCAAATCTAATGGGCACCAGTTCATGTCAGGGTGCAACTAAATACCAAGTTTGGTTAAATTTCATTCATTGGTTCGTGAGATACAGCGTCCACAAAAAAATGATACAGACAGACAGACAGACATTTTCTAAAAACTATTAATTCGTAATCTAGACATCCCAAAACATGTAAATCCATCAAAAAACGGAGGTCGAAAATTTTCGCGAATCCAATACTTTCTCTATATTACTTACAGAAGAAAGTAAAAAGGGGAATATTTTAAAAATTCTATCAAAACATCGAATTTTATTCGAACATTTTAAAGGGCAAAATTGTATATAAAAATGCATAATGAGGCTTAGTTATTCAAAAATCTTAACGAAACTGTTTGGGGAGGACTTTTAAGTTTCAATCTATTTTTGTAGACCAGTTTTATATAAACCCGCAAACACATTAGAAATATCATTTATATCGTTACAAATTCAGTACCAAACGAAAGGGGCGATTTTTCTGAACCCATGTGTGCAAACAGTTTTTCGACACGACAATTAGTTTTTTTTTTAAATTAACTAAAGTATGAAATTTAGGTGGGACACTTCATTTTTAATTCATTTCAGTCATTTATAATTCAGTCATTTTTTCGGTGTGTCACTCACAAGACTTTCTCTCACCCTGAAATTTAATACTATAAATACAGGTTGCAGATTAACGAGTACTGTTATGTAAACCTGTGTTAAACAATTCAAATTAGGCTTCGGAAGAGTTTTATATCATAATTAGTTTAATGTGAGGGGGGCTACCGCCCCACTCACCCCCTCCCCTTTCATTAATGCAACTACATTTATATAGAAATTAATTGTTCTATTAAAAAATAATTCTGTTTTTAAAAAATAATTTATTAAAATTATTATTTAAAAAATTACCTTTTATGATAATGCAGACGATTTCCATATTAGAGAAGTAGTATAACACTAAATATCCAAAAAAAAGTCCATTTTATTCTCAAAAAAAAAAAAAAAAAAAAAATATTTCCTAAGTTTTTTTTCGTTAAAAGTAAAAAAAAATAGATAACTTTGTTTTAAATTATCGCAGATCGATGGTTCAACCATTCGTTTTAAAGGTGTTGGCGAGCTCTTTTGAAAGATACCCATCATGAAAATTTACTACCCTCGAGGGGGACTTCACCCCAGGGGGGGGGGGAAAGCGAGGCTCCTACACGCATAATTTTTTTTTTCCCAGCTGACTATCGCTATTACAAAAAATATATATTCGTTTCATTTGGTTTAGTGCAGTCTATAGACGTAATCCATCTAAAATTAACATCACTCAATGTCGCGAGGTGGCTTTCAGCCAGGCGATGACCATGTACTCATTCTATGTTGTTTTCCATCGCCCCTTGTCGCGGTAAGGCTTCATTGCCTGGCGATGCCTATGTAAAACCGTCTTGCTTTTTAAATAAACGTCAGGCAGGTCTGTAGGGGGTTCTTCTCGGGACAGCCCACGTGAACTTCTGTTCTACTTCGAGCGGTGAGCGTGGACTGCTACCCTGTTCAGTCTATAGACGTAAACTCTACTTACCTGCAATTTCCCCCATACGTAATGTATTAGAATTCTCTTGATTGTCCCTGTACACGAACCATTTGCTTGATCTTAACGAAAAGCTTACTGTAGCATCCCTATATGATACACATTTAGAATACCAAATTTGGAATATCTGCTACTATTTGTTCTTGAGATATGCTGATAACAGACAGACACACACACAGACCAACCACTAAAAACATGATTTTCGTATTCAGTCGATCTCAAAACGTGTAAATATAACAAAATCTTACATTAGAAAATTTGACCCAAAAACAATACTTTCTCTACCTTATGGGTAAGAGAAAGTAAAAAGTACGTGGCTCAGTTTTACGGTCAAAAAATTAGATAAAAAATAAATTAAAAATAAAAATTTTACAGATTGAAATTATCAGTCTTTCGTACTAAACTAAATTCTGCCTTTGACATAATTTAGAAATTTCGAAGTCTATAACCCGCCCTTACAAAAATGCAGCTTTTTTTTTTTTATATTATTATTATTAATATTTAATACTATTCTTCGCAAATTTTAATAAAAATGCAGTTGTTTTATAGTTACCATTTGTCATCAAGTTAACTGTGAAAAGTCTGCGATATTTTTGAAGTCCCATTACTTCTTTAAGAATTCTGCAGTTTTTATTAAGTCGTGACCTTTACTTTAAAATCGCTGCAGTTTTTATTAAGTCATAAACATTACTTTAAAATCGCTGCAGTTTTTATTAAGTCGTGAACTTCACTTTAAAAACTCTGCAGTTTTTATTAAGTCGTGAACTTTACTTCATAAATTCTGCAGTTTTTTTAAAGTTAAAAGCACATTATTTGAAATACTGCAGAAGTTCTACAGTTTTGGGGTTTTGCTGCGGAAAAACTGCAGAATTTTTTAGCTGGGATCACGCACGGAATTTTTAACTATTGCTACCACGGGAAAAAAAAAATTAAAATATATATTAAATATATATATATATATATATAATTAGTTTTAAATTTGTTTGAAAATAATTTTTATACACGCTGTCATATAATTGTCTGAATCAGTGACACTCAACCTTGTTCCCACGGCCGTTTCACGGTGACAATGGGAGTTTTGTCGGATACTGCAGTAGTTTAATTAGTAAAAAAATGGTAAAATATATTTTTTCTTTGGTATTATTAAAAACTATTAAATAAATCTTCATGATATTCTACTTCCTTTATATTTTATTACTTGTCACAAATTAAAACGCAAAATAATACAATCCTACTAGGTAATAGGCGATTGTAAAATTCTGCTGTTAACACAGATTCAGAAGCGGACGGTGGGTCTAGAAAGGCTGACTACCCTTAATCTATATTTTCAATTGAAGAGGTCAAAATGTTATATTACTCTCTCTCTAAAAAAAAAAAAAAAAATGTCATAATGAATATGATCTGCACGCATCGATAATTATTCTTTAATAGGATCTAATTAATATTTTCGCCTTTATATTTAATAAGATTATTTACGCTTATTAAATTTGAGGTTCTTTGTTTTTTAAAAGAAATAACCGTTAGTGATTTCTCATAGTACTTAGCAATACAGTTAAACTTCGATAATTACTAGAAAGTTGTTATTAATATTCTCTCTAGAAAATCAGTAGTAATGCATCTTCCGGGAAAACAAGAAGAGTCGGCATCTATGCGGATATGCGGCTTACAACAGCAACAGCAACCGAAAAAAAAATGTAAAATGTAATATCTCTAAAATGATCTGCTATTATGTCTATAAATATAAAACATATTTGATAAAATAAGAAATAAAATTATTAGACACAACACTTTTCTGTCTGTGGAAAATTAGATAAAATATTATATTGTCTCAAAGATGTCCCGTTTAGGATTTGAAATAGAATAAAATGTGAGTATTTTGAATAATTTTTACTCTATATATATATGCTTTGTCAGTAATAAACAAATGATCTTTAAACATAGGTATACGCATTTGCTCATGCAAAAAAAGGGTTGTATTTTATGACCTTTACTGAATTGAAAACTTCATTGACTTTATTTGGTGAATCATTTGACTTACAAAGGGCCTCATTCAAGCAGTGTTGCCAAATTTAGAGGGTTTTTTATTTATTTATTTTTTTTTTTTTTTTAATTATTATTATTCAAGTGTCACCAATAATTTTTGGGAGTAATATATTATCATAGCCTCCTAAACTAGATGCCAGACGCTTTGCTCGTAAACTTGGCAACAGTTCAGGCACTAGACAGCGCCACCTGGTACAGGTTGGGCGACTTTTTTTATTCAACTGTCACCAATAATTTTAAGAAGTAATATATGATATATGTAATTGGCATTTCTTTGACTCTATTCGCCTTTTATGTATATCAAATCCCACTTTTAAAAATTTTTGGTGGCTGTTGAATAAAAAAGTCGCACAATCTGTACCAGGTTGCGCTGTCTACCGCTTGAACTGTTGCCATGTTTGCGAGCAACGCGACAGGCATCTAGTTTAGGAGGCTATGATATACACATAATGGATAAACAATCTTCGAGGTAATTAGGCAAATGATAAAGTTAAAATTTATTGGTGGATATTAAATAAATAAATAGAATAATTAACTGAAAATTGTTTACATTGTACTTGATACACTGGTAAAAGTTTTATATGCTGAAATGCGAAAAAGGAGCAAAAATTGTTAAAGTTTAAGTTTTAAACGCCAAATAGCAGCAAGTCACAGGCAAATCACATTAACCTTCGTTTACTAATGCTAAAGAAATTAAGAATGAGATTAGTTGAGTAGGTTTAACGTTGCGCTATAGATTAATTGTGGCCAATTGGCGACGGTTTAGATTTCATCCATAGGGATAGCCGGAGACATGCCTTCACAATTTTAGTCATCTGCGTAGGGGATGGCTCTCCTACTTGAGTAACCGAATGAGGTATTAATTCCGGAACATGGACGAAATTGTAGCCACGAAAACTGAGCTATTATGTAAAGATCGAAAATCTCCCTTTGAATAACATTGAAAAGCTGCCGTCTTCTTGGAACAGATTAGTTTCGTATCGAGGAAGTTAAAAAGCTGCACAGTAAACTGTTTCTGCAAAATGTGCAACTTTTTGTCCAGCTAGCTTCTAAAATTTCTAGCAGAAACAGATGAATCAGGCTATCGTGACCCCTATTTTCTTTATGCTGCATATATTCGAGCTTATAACTGGAAGACTGTATATTCAATACTCGAGCCGGCCGAAGATCATCGTTTACATTAATGGTGGTTGTGGTGACAATCAGGGCCTGATTAAGGGCGAAGCTCGCTCTAACCGGAATATTTTTACAATTATTTTTACTTTCTTCTATATGTAATATAGAGAAAGTATTGGATTCGCGAAAATTTTCGACCTCCGTTTTTTGACGGATCTACACGTTTTGGGATGTCCTGAACACGAATTGATATTTTTAAAAAAATGTCTGTCTGTCTGTCTGTCTGTGTGTCTGTCTGTATCATTTTTTTGTGGACGCTGTATCTCACGAACCAATGAATGAAATTTAGCCAAACTTGGTATTTAGTTGCACCCTGACATGAACTGGTGCCCATTAGATTTGGGGATCAATAGCTCAACAGGTGGCGCTGTGATCGCATTTTATGCAAATTTTTAACATGGCAGCATAGGACAAAATTCCGTATAAATGGTCATAATGAGAGTTATTTTAAACTTGTGATTGTAAAATTAATATAAATTATTGATAATAGTAGTAGTTAACTAGGAAAAAAAATTTGTGCATGGGGGGGCATCGGTTCCCCCCCTGGGGGGTAAGTACCTCCCCCGGGAGGGTTAAATTTTGAAGATGGGTATCATTCGAAAGATCTCGTCAATACCTTTAAAACGAATGGTTGAACCATAAATATGTGATAATTTAAAACAAAGTTATCGAATTTTTTTACTTTTAACAAAAAAAACTAGTATGTTGTGGCCACCACAAGACTTTCTTCTATATTTACCTATACATATTCAATCAGTAACAATATTAAAAAAAAAAAAAAAAAAAAAAAAAGTACGATTTTTTTTTCTAAGTTTTTTTTTTTTGTTAAAAGTGAAAAAAATCGATCACTTTGTTTTAAATTATCACAGATTTATAGTTCAACCATTCGTTTTAAAGGTATTGACGAGACCTTTCGAAAGATACCCATCTTGAAAATTTATCCCCCCCGGGGGGGTACTTCCCATCCCCAGGGGGGAAGCGATGCCCCCCATGCAGAAAATTTTTTTCCTAGTTACATACTACTATTATCAATAATTCATATTAATTTTACAATCACAAGTTTAAAACAACTCTAATTATGCACAGTTATACGAATTTTTGTCCTATACTGCCATGTTAAAAATTTAGATAAAATGCTATCACAGCGCCACCTGTTGAGCTATTGATCCCCAAACATAATCAGCACCAGTTTATGTCGGGGACCAACTAAATACCAAGTTTAGTTAAATTTCGTTAAAAAAAAAAAAAAAAAAAAAAATTGCGATATTTTTCTAAGTTTTTTTTTGTTAAAAGTAAAAAAAATCGATAACTTTGGTTTAAATTATCACAGATTTATCGTTCAACCATTCGTTTTAAAGGTATTGACGAGATCTTTCGAAAGATACCCATCTTGAAACTTTGCCCCCCCGGGTGGGAACTTCCCCCCCGGTGGGGGGGGGAACCGATGCCCCCACATGCACAAAAATTTTTTCCTAGTTAACTACTACTATTATCAACCTGATCTTTCAGAAGATACCCAATGTGAAAATTTACCCCGCCTGGGGGGGTATTTCCCCCCTAGGGGGGGGGGAAGCGATGCCCCCCATGCAGAAAATTTTTTTTCCTAGTTACATACTACTATTATCAATAATTCATATTAATTTTACAATCACAAGTTTAAAACAACTCTAATTATGCACATTTATACAAATTTTTGTCCTATGCTGCCATGTTAAAAATTTAGATAAAATGCTATCACAGCGCCACCTGTTGAGCTATTGATCCCCAAACATAATCAGCACCAGTTTATGTCGGGGACCAACTAAATACCAAGTTTGGTTAAATTTCGTTAAAAAAAAAAAAAAAAAAATTGCGATATTTTTCTAATTTTTTTTTTTTTTTTGTGTAAAGTAAAAAAAATCGATAACTTTGGTTTAAATTATCACAGATTTATCGTTCAACCATTCGTTTTAAAGGTATTGACGAGATCTTTCGAAAGATACCCATCTTGAAATTTTGCCCCCCGGGTGGGAACTTCCCCCCCCCCGGTGAGGGGGCAACCGATGCCCCCACATGCACAAAAATTTTTTCCAAGTTAACTATTACTATTATCAACGAGACCTTTCGAAAGATACCCATCTTGAAAATTTACTTCCCCGGGGGGGGGGGGGATTTCCCCCCCCCCAGGGGGGGAACCGATGCCCCCCCCATGCACAAAATTTTTTTCCTAGCTAACTACTCCTATTATCAATAATTCATATTAATTTTACAATCACAAGTGTAAAATAACTCTCTTTATGCCCATTTATACGGAATTTTGTCCTATGCTGTCATGTTAAAAATTTGCATAAAATGCGATCACAACGCCACCTATTGAGCGAGTGATCCCAAAATCTAATCAGCACCAGTTTATGTCAGGGTGCAACTAAATACCAAGTTTGGTTAAATTTCATTCATTGGTTCGTGAGATACAGCGTCCACAAAAAAATGATACAGACACACAGACATACAGACAGACAGACAGACACACAGACAGACAGACAGACAGACAGACAGACAGACATTTTCTAAAAACTATTAATTCGTGTTCTCCATATCCCAAAACATGTAAATCCATCAAAAAGTGAACTTCGAAAATTTTCGCGAATCCAATACTTTCTCTATATTACATATAGAAGAAAGTAAAAAACTTAGAAAAAAAATCGTATTTTTTTTTTTTTTTTTTTTTTTTAACGAAATTTTACCAAACTTGGTATTTAGTTGGTCCCCGACATATACTGGTGCTGATAATATTTGGGGATGAATAGCTCAACAGGAGGTGCTGTGATAGCATTTTATCTAAATTTTTAACATGGCAGAATAGGACAAAAATTCGTATAAATGTGCATAATAAGAGTTATTTTACACTTGTGATTGTAAAATTAATATGAATTATTGATAATAGTAGTACGTAACTAGGAAAAAAAATTTTGTGCATGGGGGGGCATCGCTTCCCCGGTAAATTTTGAAGATGGATATCATTCGAAAGATCTCGTCAATACCTTTAAAACGAATGGTTGAACTATAAATCTGTGATAATTTAAAACAAAGTTATCGATTTTTTTTACTTTTAACAAAAAAAAAAAAAAAAACTTAGAAAAAAATTCGCATTTTTTTTTTTTTTTTTTAAATATTGTTACTGATTGAATATGTATAGGAAAATATAGAAGAAAGTCTCGTGGTGGCCACAACATACTAGTTTACTTCTTGTCATAGAAATTCCACGCTTTGACGAGGAAATATTTTTTATAAAAAATGAACGGTGTAAAACAATCCAATTTACTCACCGTTATTAGACACCAGAATTCTTTTAAAATAATTTTTAATGAAAATATTCTGTTTATTATAGGAGGAAAGTATTTGTTAAAAAATAACGGTGTAAGTATAAATAATGTGTGCTTCCCCCTTAATCAGGCCCTTTTTTTTGAAATCTTTTTCTTAAGTTTTCAAAATTGTTTATCGTAATTGTCATCTTTCCTGCCGGCGTTAACTTAAAAAATAAAATTCAAATCAATAAAATTTAATTTAATTTAAAATAAAAGGGACGCCAAATATGGATACATCTAAAAGATTTTTAAGCTGCTTTATTCTAAAAGTATTGTAACACGGTTGCAATAAGATTGGCTGCTGTCCATAAAATTAGACGCGGATGCAATGTCCTCCATGTTCCGAAATCGATACTTCCGGACGTTACGGAAGCGGTAGAATCATCATGTCTGCGGTGGATAACACCTGCATGTCATCATGTCTTTGATCACCCCTGAGGGTTAGTCCAGTATTTCGCCAATTATAGCCATTTCAAAGCTCTAGTACAACGTAAAATCCCACCAATTTCAATGTTGGAAAGATTTAAAACAATGAAAATTAAATTTTAAATTTAGATTTAGATCCATTTTATTACAAAACATTTACATTGTGAATAACTGAGTTTTAACAATGCAGTACAGCTACACATTCGATAATTAGCGACGATCTGAGACATTTACAATGTGATAATTTTACTCAGGATGTGCATATACATTAATTTTGAAGCGATAAAGTATTTGAATAGTTCTAATATCTGGTTAATTGAAATGCACACAGAAATAAATTAATTAAAATAGAATTATTTAAAATTCGAAGACATGTGTATACATTTCTAGCAGAATATTTCATATAATTTTAGGAGCAATAATAGCAAAAATTTTGTAAAAATCTGCTGTCTAAATTTATAGTATTATTAATTGCAGTCTCAAGTTCTCGACTTCCCAAGGGGTTCGGTGGGCTGTCTAAAGCGAAAGAAAAGCATCTACATCTGATTAATCACCTTGGCAACTCTGATTAATGAATATGTTAATGAATATCGTTGTCTAGAGCGTTGGGTGTCTGAAAATCTGCCCCTCGGTAATCACTTCTGCACTATCAAATGCTCGATTTCGCATGGAATTCGTTTAAGCTATCAAAACAACAAAACATCTATATGCATTTAATCTTCTTAGTACGGAACTCGCAAAATTGGAACCACCAAACAAGCACTTATTTGCAGAGCTTGATTATATCCAGAACTCTCTCTCTCTCTCACCGGAATTTTTTTATGATTATTTTTAATTTACAGCATAGAAATTTCACGCTTTGACTAGTATTTTTTTTTTAAATAAAAAATGAACGGTGTAAAACAATACAATTTACTCATCGCTAGTTAGACACCAGTATATATATATATATATATATATACAGAGCTGACAGCCTAATCCGGCAAGTTGTCTGTACCGCCCTTTTCCTACACCACTTAATTTTTAGAGTATTTGTTTTCTTAATTCATCATAAATATATTTGAAGAGGATTACTCGAAAAATTTAGTGGTGTACAAAAAGGGGCGGTTCTAACAATTTGCCGGATTAGGTAGGCAGCTTTGTATATATATATATATATATATATATATATATATTAGGGCTGTGCCGATTAATCGATTAATCGGTTCGGTTAATCGATCAATGCTTAGTCCCGATCAATTTTTTTAATCGAGTTAATCGGATCGATTAATTCGATTAAAAAATTTCAAAATCCGATTAAAATTTTCAAACTACGAATTAAAGTAAAAATATTGCTTTGCCTACAAAATATTTTTTCACATATTTTGCTAACAAAAATTCTAAGAAACATACATCAAATTATGAAAAAGCAAAAAAATTAAAATTAAAATAAATAAATAAATAAAACCTCTCAAAGGAATTTGTTGCACTTTTGTTGATACAGAAAAGGGGGAGGACAGTTACTAAACAAAATGCCGCTTCTTGTGCATGGTGGAGCAACACCACCTGTCTGTAGCCTTCTACAAAAAGTGTTGGCTAGGGTAATAGTATTCTCAGAAACAAGAAGCTTTAGAAAAATAGAAATGCTAAAGATAAAAAAAAGGGGGGGTTGAGATTTCCACTATCCCTCTGATAGGGAAATGTCAGCAGAGTTTCACAGAATCTTCAAGCGTTTATTGTCTGTTCAGAATTGCTAATAATAAGTAACTATTGAAGTAGAAACAAAAAATCACATTTTGTGCTCTAGTCCGAAGTGATAAAGAAGAACTAAAATATAAGAATTTGAGATTTTTATGATGATGATATGGAATTTTGAGAATTCATTTAAAAATAGTGACAAGCGAGATGGACAAGACTTGCAAATATAAAACTAAAATATGTGTAAATTCATTTAATGTTTCTTTCAAAATGAATCGAAAAATGAATTTATTAAAAATAATAATAATAATAAACAAAATTGAATAAAAAAAATATTTATAGAAAATTAACACTTAAAGTCACCAATTATTACTCTGAAAATTGATTTAAATTTCAGTTATGAAACAGATATAATTGATTAGACAAAAAAAAAAAAAAAAAAAAAAAAAAAAAAATTCAGCCAAACTTATGAATAATATATATATATATACAATATGAGAGTTTTATGCATCATTGAAATAAAATTATATAAATGAAAATGAAAATCGATTAAAAATCCGATTAATCGACCGATTAATCGATTAATGGACTACGATTAACCCAGTTAAAACTCTTAATCGATTCCCACCCCTAATATATATATATAGACAGAGAAAAATGTAAAAAATCATTGACAACTTCAGTCTATAGAAAATCCACCTTCTCTGGTCAATATCTTAACGTCAATTCGGCTAACCCTTTATCGCATAAACGTGCAGTCATTCGTACTCTTTTACATCGTGCAGAGCATTATTGTAGTAATTCCGAATTATTAAATATTGAACTATCCAAAAATTTTTCTGATTTAAAAAATAATGGTTACCCCCCTCGTTTTATTAAAAGAATTTATAAAGAAGAGTTCTATTTTTCATATAAATCAGTTTATCGTAAAGTTAAAAATTCATTTAGCGTACGACTATCCTTTATTATAAAGGTATTTCTGAAAATATCTCTAAATTACTTAGAACAGTTAATATCTCCACTAGCTTTAAACCTCAACTCCGTACTAGTAACATTCTCTCAAACTTTAAACCCGCTGTCCCCCCTCTTAAACGTCTAGGTGTAATCTATAGTATTCCTTGTAAAAATTGTGATTCTGCATATATCGGTGAAACTGGCAGAACAGATGAAATTAGATTAAAGGAACATAAACCCTCATATAAAACAGGAGATTTAAAATCAAAACTCGTAATCCATTCTCTCTATAGTGATCATACTCCGGATTTTGAAAACTTTAAAATTTTAGCGTCTAATATAAATATCTATGAATCCCGTATTTTTCTAGAGGGCGCTTTTACCAAAATGCGACATTCTGCCTTGAACGAGGCTAAAGCTATTCCTCATGAATATTTAATATTGCTGTGATGTATTATGAATTTTGTAAATGTTGTTTGTGCTTGTATGTTTGAGACTGAGGAGGGCTAGTGTTCTAGCCGAAACGTCTGTCTTGTATTTTAATGTTTTTAATTAAAATGTATTTTTAAAGTTTTAAATTTTTGTATTTTTTATCTCATTTTAAAAGTTACATTTGTTTTAATATATTAATGAGACGTATAAATTATGTTTAATTTTATTAAAATATTATTTTCTTCTGTCTTTATCAAAACTTTTCATGTGTTACCAGTAATTGTTTTAACAACGAATTGCGACATTTACTCATGAATAAATAACTACTTATAAAAAAATAAAATTCTACGAATAAATTAAATATTACTTTTATATCAGAGATTGTAGATTATTCTAAGGGAATGTTACATTAAAGCATAAATATTTAAAAAAGGTAAAAAGAGGTTTTTTTTTTTTTTTTTTTTTTTTAATTTGCTCTTAAAAAAAATAATTATTTAGTAAATAGTAACGTATAAAAAATGTAATTACATATTAAGGGAACTTTAATAATGAAAAAAAAATCTGAAATTTGAGACATACTTTTTTTATATGAAAGATCTTAAAATAAATTAGAATTTCAAGAACTTTTTTGTGTGGAATAATCGCGTTTATTACATAAGAATGGTTTATATGGAGAGTAACTAATTTCGTTTCTAATATTAGTTTAAAAAATAATGGTAAATAAATAAACTTTTCGTTTATACAAAATTTATTTACAACTAATTTACAGAAAAAAAAACTTTTAAGATAATGTTGTTGCCTATAATTAATTTAACTTGAAAAAAATGTGCATAAAAAATTAAAAATTAAGGCATAAAATCAGTTTCTGATCAGAATATGTTTTCGCTTGGATAGCTTTTCCTAATTTTATTTGCCGTCTAAGCATATATTATAATTTGACAATAAAAATCATTTTTAATTAAAACAACTTTAAATAAATTTGGGTTTTTTTTTTTCTTCTTTCTTTTCAATTATCTTTTTTTTAATGCAAAAGTACCTATAAGATCTAATATTTTAAATTTTAGAATAGTATATATGATAATATGTTCTGTAAACTACTGTAATTGCATAGAAATCGGTCACCAAAATCAAATCTCCAATATGTAGAATTGCCAATTTTGCTAGTTTATCCCAGTAGCATTAGGCCTCGCCTCATTTCTTTTACAGCAGTAAATTCGTACAGTAATATTCAGAATTATGTGCTCACGATTTATTAAATAAGAAGACGATTAATTACTCTACAAATATACTCGTATAAAAAAAGGCGGGGCCTAATACTATTACGGATAAATTAGCATAATTTGAATGTCTATCAATATGTAACTACAATAAAATAAGACAAAAATAATCTTAAAATAAAACTGGTATGGAATAAAAGCGGGGCTGAAAATGCTTCGGAATAAATTAAAACATTGCCAACTCTGCCTGTAGACCTGCCAACATATTTGTCTTGTTTCGCAGAAAAGGCAGTTCTTGTCTTTTATTCGAAGTATTTTTTAAATGAGTGATTTTCTTCTTTTTTATTGGTAATTGCATCTTTCAGAAAATTACTCTATACAAAGTCGTGAATTGCAAAAAAAAATGTTTACTTACATTGCTACGGATAATATATATATATATAAATGTTGGCAAGTTTTCTCTTAAGTTCCACGTAATTAATCAAAGTGTGAGACAATAACCATAGAATAACTAACCAATCCATATATACAAGAAAAAAGATAATTTTTAAGTGTCATGAAATTTTAAAAGATATAGGGTCTTTTGCTGCTTCAAATATCGCAGATAAAAAGATGAATCCCGATGGCGTATCTCCGAACTGTTGGCGCACGCAGAACAAATTCACAATTTTTCGCCAGAGAATGCGATTTTCGCCAAATCTGGAAGTGCAAAGAGAAACTTCACGCCGCTTAACCTGTATAAATAAACATCCGGCGTTTTTCTTTCTTTCTTTTTTTGTTATTAGTTTTTTTTCTTCGGATTATTAATGTAGGATAAACAATCTAACTTAATATGTTATACAAATCAAAGTAATAATGATGCGCATAACCATTTTCATCCTATATTTATTGTTACTAATTTCTATTGAGAGCGAAATGTATTCACATTAAAAGGAATGAGTATGATAGAACACTCAACACAGTCGCAGACTGAAATGCCGCACCTCATAGGCTACCCTCTATCCGATTCGATAAATTTGATTTATCGTAATTAAATGACTAATTTTATTAGGATTGTTTTCGTACATTAATTTCCAACACAACTGATCCCCATATTGCAAGTTCGTGGGAAGTATTGGCCTAATTTGTCAAATGAAGGAAACACAATATTTAATTACTAAAGTTTCAAATTAAAATGTTCTTATTTAATGAAGTGTATTAAAAAATATATTTTAAAATATTAGTCTGACATGTTTACGACAAAATATTGGCATAATGGACGTTTAAACGAAATTTTGCTCTATTTTGCCATGTTAAAAAGAAAACGTAAATTTTGAATAACATGTGAAGTTTACAACTTACATTGTTTCAAAGCAATATTGCCCTTATCAATGACATAAGTGATATTTAAAAACTGATGCATCCATTTTACAAACTCAATATCTGTAATACACACAGACAAGTCACATAAACCAACCACTAAAAACATAATTTTTGGATTCAGGAAACCTCAAAACATATAAATGTAACAAAAATTCAATTTCGAAAACGTGATCCGAAAACAATACTTTCGCGACCTTTTACGGATAAGATAAAGTAAATTAGAATAAGAGAATAATTTTAAATTAATTAAACTTTAATTGCATTTATTACATTGATTTTTATTTATAAAAAGAAATGCTTTTATTTAATTTGGGGTAGACCTGTATATTTACTATATATTTTACAAACACAATATAGTGTACTAATTTAGCACAGAATTTAAAACACATAGCACGACATGAAATGACCTTTCAGCAATTCCATTGTATGAATATATCTGAATTCTTTTGTGGGGTTCTGTGTAAACTTCTAATAAAGGATATACATTCTACATTGTATACGAAACATTCTTTCATGCACATAAAATAAATGTTCAATTTTTTTTTTTTTTTTTTTTTTTTTTGTTTCATCCAAAAATATTAAATTGTATTTACCAGAAAATTCACACATAGACTTAATGAATTTGAATTCTTTTCTTAGTCACTGCACACGAATTACTTAATATTTCATCCGAGTCCCAATATCTATTCTTGAGGTATGGTGATAACAAACACACAGACACACACATTCAGGCAACCGCTAAAAACCTAATTTTTCGTTTCATGATATTTAAGCAAATGTAGCAAAAACTCAATTTCGAAAATCTGAATCAAAAATAAAACTTTTCTTACAATATATGGGTAAAATAAACTAAATAATGATGCGTAATAATGATAATCTGGTGTGTCACTGACACGACTTTCTTTTTCACCCTGCATTTCAATATTATAATGACAGATTGCACATTAAAGCTTAAGATCAATAGCGTAAGAATGTAAAGTTTAATGTACTTTTCAAATAATCTAAAATAGGTTTAGAAACAATTTTATTTGACGAAGAGAAAGTAAATAATAATAATAATAAAATAATAATAAAACAGAATAAAATAAAATAAAATAAATGTATTTCAAGGATAATTTTAAAAGCTTTAAAATCATAATATTACAAATATACTTCTTCATTAATCTTGATAAAATAAATTTAAAGGGTTTTCTAATAAATTTTGGCATTAAATTATATTATCTAAAAATAACGATACAAAGACTCCATTGACACATTTTTAACAATTATGATTCAGGGAGCCTCAAAACGTGTATATATAACAAAAATTCAATTTCGAAAATTTGACCCCAAAACAATACTTTCTCTACCATATATGTTGGTAAGAGAAAGTAAAATAAATAAATAAATAAATAAATGTATTTCAAGAACAATTTTAAAAGCTTTAAAATTAGAGTATTACAATTTTATTTCTTCATTAATCTTGCTAAATTAAATTTAAAGGGTGGAGGATTTCTAATAAATTTTTGCATTAAATATATTATTTAAGAATTACGATACTAAAACTCCACTGACACATTTTTAATAGTTTATTCTCTTGGGGAAAAAAAAAAAAAGATTGCTCGAATCCTTAACGAATCATGAATGAAGTGGAAAGAAGGGTTGCTTTGCGACAGAGAGGGTTTTGGCGCGAGCTACAAAAATTCGCCAGGTTGACCTGTATGCGCCAACATTTCGGAGATATGCATCCCGATGTATATAGAACGCTGAAACAGCGTACATTTTTCACGAACTATTACAGTGAATGACATATAATAACATAGCTGTCAACATATACATTTTGAAAATAATGTTTATAATTCTTTAAAAGAAAACTCTAATGTTTATTTTATTTAAACTATTCTCTTTAATTTTCATTTGATGTCCTATTGAAACTGAGTTCAGTTAGCAGCGATTGAAAAAGACATTATTGAAACTCATAAATTATAAGTCTTAAGAAATTAAGATAAAATACACAACAGCTTATGCAATTGCGATAGTCCTTTTTAATCATCGCCAAAATGACACACAATTTTAAATGTTCTATACTAAAGCTGCAACGAAGAAGTTTTAAGAACTGAATACAGTAAGCATTACTAACGAAAGAAATACAGTTACCGCCTGCCTTTATATCATGGCTGCCAATATTTTAATTTATACCGCATACTTGCCAAACATCTCATTCTAAACCGTACAATTTTTAGTACCCGCCTTTTTTTTCCCACCAATATTTTTTTAGAGTAATTTTAGTCTCATTTAATCCTAACAACATTTGAAGAGAATAACTCTAAAAATATAGTAGTGTGAGAAAAAGGGCGTTTTTTCAGGGGGCGTTAACAATTGTACGGTTATTAATGAGATGGTTGGCAAGTATGATACCGGAGTACATTTAGCTCCACCTTTATTCAATACCATTTTCTTTTTAAGAGCAAATTTTTCTTATTTTATCAGTTATATATTGCAGAAAAATATTTAAAAAATGAAGTGGTGCGAAATTAAGGTGGAGCTATAATATTGGCAGGTACGAAGATCGAAGATCAGCAGGTATCGAAGATCAAATTAAAAAAAAAAAAATATGGTAGAACAGAATTTTCAGAATTTCATGTCTGTTACTGGCTAATTCTACGGCACAAACGTAGTGTTAGTCTCATAGGAGGTTAAAGATTCCCACAAGTGTTACAACAAAGAAATATTTACCATATTTTTATGACAATTCTTTAAGATTAAATAAAATGACAATTACTGTCAGAAAATACTGGTGGTATTAGAAATATGGCTATTAACAATTTAAAAAAAATATTTCGATTGGAATACCCTTACTTTGAAAACAAGAAATCAGGCTTTGGCTTTTTAAACATTATTTTCAGACAGCATTTTTTTTAACATACTTTATTTGGTAGCATTAAAATTTCCAAATAAAACAGTATCTAAAACTCTGTGATAAAATTATAAGAAAAGTTACAAAAAACTATAGGAGTTCTGCAAACATTTGAGTATGTATGTCATGATAAATATACAATGAACAATAATCAAATTATCTCCATTAGAGCCTAAACTATAAATAATTATACCCCGTTTTTCACAAAGAAATATGTTTTCTAAAGATGCTTGTATACATTTAATGTTGAATTTCTTTTAAAACACATTTTTTTTTTTTTACGAATACTTCTAATAATATTTTCAGACTTTTGTTTTCTGAAGAAAAAAAAAAAAAAACAGCTAATTGGTTTTTATTCATTTAAAAGTTTGCTAAAAAAAAGTTTACAAAAATTACTGAGAACCATAAAAGAAATAGTTTACTTAAGTGCGAAACCCTTTAATTCAAAGTGTTATTTCCTTAATTGTTAAATAAGCGGTTCCCCGTTCCTTAATTAGTTAATTAGTATCTGAATAATGTAGTCTTTATGAAATGTTTACCTCATTAAATAAGTTCTGAAATAATGTATAGCTTTTTATGTTCATTAAAAGTTTTTTTTTTTTTTTTTTTCTTCGTAATAATATAATGGTTAAGAAAACATTAGCATGTATATTTTTTATCAGAGACAATAAGAAGCTGAATAAAAGAAGTGCCGCTATACAAAGTATTTTTTATTCGCATTTTCAACTCTTTATATGCTTTTTTTTTTTTTTTTTTTTTTACATTTATAGTGCCCTGTTTGTTTGCTGACTTCTTTATGGATGATTTTAATCGTAGAAATATTTTTGTTTACGAGTTTTTCTTCATTTTATTTCATATATATATGTAGAGAGCGAGAGAGAGAGAGTATTGAATACTGCAAAAGTAATATGTATACTACAGAAATTTTTATTACGGTCAATACATCTGTATAGATTGTTAAATTAAATAGTACTTATAACACGTAGTCTATTATTAGTTTAAATTTATTTAATATATAATTGATATACTATATAGTATTTTACATTATGAAAAATGCGTTAAAAAATTAAGTTTATTTAAACTTAATTTTAAATTAAGTTTATTAAGTTTATTTAATTAAGTTTAATTAAGTTTATTTAATTAAGTTTATTTAAAAATTAAGTTTATTTAAACTTGAAATTACATTAAACTTTATAAAATTCGTTTAAACAATTAACTTTTAATATTTTTAAAATTTATCAGTTCTATAAATATTTTTAGGTTAACATGAAGCATAAAAAATATATAAATAATTTCTGAACATTGTATTAGGTTATCTGAACGCTTAAAAACAGGACAAACTAACAAATATGTATGTATATATATGAGTTGCAAATGTTTTCTAAATAATGTTCATTAATATTACAGATCATTTAATTAAATATCTGATTATAATTGGTCAACTGTTTTTAGGGCTGCGAAATATGTTAATTTATCTGTAATAACATTAGACCAGCCCCGCCTTTTTTTTAAAAACTAGTAAATTTGTAGAGAGATATTGAACAATAAGATACTCACGATTAAATAAGAAGACTATAACTCTACAAATATACTGACTAATCTATTCGTAATAGCATTAGCCATTGCCTATTTTCACACCAGTGAATTTGTAGAGTAATATTCAGAATATGTATTCACGATTAAATAAGAAAACTATTACACTACCAGAGCTGCCAACCTAATCAGGGAATTTGTTAGAACCGCCCCTTTTCCCAAACCACTTAATTTTTAGAGTAATTCTCTTAAATATAGTTACGATAAATTAAGAAAACAAATAGCCTAAAAATTAAGTGGCGTAGAAAAAGGGGCGGTACTAACTATTTGCCGGATTAGGTTGGCAACTTTGCACTACGTAATGGTCAGTTTCATGAAAAATGTAACGTCAGTCACAAAGAGAGATAATTATGCTCTCACCAATATTTTGTAACAATAAACACTGTCTTATTTAACAAAAAAAAAAAAAAAAAAAAAAAAAAGGGAAATCACAATAAATATGCTATTAAAATTTCTGTATGCGGATACTGGTGGCAAAATAAGAAAAAAATATAGATTTTTGTGACTGATGCTACCTTTTTCCATGGAATCACCCTATATACTGGTGGGGAGAAAAGGCGGAACCTAACACTGTAACAGATAAATTAGCATAATTGGCAAGTCTAGGCAGCGTTCCCAACTTTTATAATTTATTCACAATCATTTTTATCCCCGCCTCTTTTTCATACCGGAAATTTTGAAAAATGATTTTCTTATTTAATCGTTGTCACATATTAAAGAGAAATAATCTACCAAATTTCTGGTGCGAAAAGAAGGCGGGGCTAAAAATGATTGTGAATAAATTATAAAAGTTGGGAACGCTGGGTACAGGTACGAAATCCTTACCATATGAAATAATTATAATGTTATCATTATATCTAAAAAAAAAAAAAAAAAAAAAAAAAAATTAATTAAAAATTGCGTTCACAAATGTACATATAAACATTATATATCTCTCTCTATATATATTTGTATATAATTTACTCTTTTTTATTGTACGTGTGTATGTATGCCATATTGCACTCCTACTTAGTTAAATTCAATTTGAGTTTTACTTTCGGCATGCATTAAATTGTAAAAGAATAATTTAAAATTATTTAGCTTCTATATTTTAAAAGAGTTCTTTTTAAATAAACCGAGAACTTCCATTTTTCAAGTTACGAACTGGAAAATAAAGTGGTAGTTCATTTTTGAATATTTTCTTGTTCTTGTTCTTGCAGACAGTTTTATGAAGTGTAACGACTTTGAACATTCTTAGACTATTGTCGGCTGTTTAAACTTAACTTGTTTCAAGAAACTCAAATAATTTGAAACTTTCTATACAAGCTAAGAAGCCTCTTTTGAAGTAAAGTCTTTTGCTTGAAAGATTCTGACTCATTTAAATCATACATTTTTCTGAAAATAAAATACTTTCTGAATATTTCAGTGCTTTTAGTTATAAAAGGTATATATATATATATATATATATATATATATATAATGTACGTACATTATTTTTTAATTTAAAGTAATATAGTAATGCGCAGTTAGAAATTACTTTTTAAAATTTTCGTAATTACATTTTTGTATTTAATTTACATTTTAATTGGCTGTATTTGATATCTTCAAATTATTTTCATTAATTATAGCTTTAAGTTAACTTGTGACTGGCTTTCATATCTTTAAAACAAAATAAAATTATTAATAAAATTGATTTCAATGGTAAAAAGTTTGCACCCTGCAACAGCTTTGCCACTACTATTTACGAATAATATTTTGTTCTTATTATGTATTTTTATTATTATGTCTTTAAATTTTAGTTGATTGCATTTCAGTCATTCTAATGTAAATTTTAATTGGTACGTATGAAATTTTTTAGATGATTGTACATATTTCAAAAACAAATTAATTAATTAAAATAATAATAATAATAATAATAATAAGTGTATTTTTCTTTTTCACGCGATTACCTTTATTTATTTATTAATTCATTTACTTTTTAAATGAAATTGCTATGAAATGTTGCACACTGACATAGTTTTGGAAATACGTATTGCGAAAGAGAATTACAAATAATACATATTTGTGTTAACGTCTTAGGTTTCTCTGTATGTCTGTCTGACTACCCACGCTCTAATTCCAGTAAATATTTTTATAATTTCTGAAAATTGATATATTTTATTCAAGTTCACTATCGGATAGCTGACTATCGGATAGATTCTATTGCAATTGGAGTAAATACCTCTACTGGTTTATGTACAGGGATAACCGAAAGTAATAAGTACAAAACTTTCAATAAACACCATAAAATGCAAAAAAACTCGTTGCATTTTATGGTGTACGAGTGTAGTAATCAAAGAGTTGCAGCTTTGATTGCTGCACTCGTGCCTACTTTGTCCGCCTGACGAAGGGTCGTGTTTTCTTGTGACTTGAAACTATTGTGGCGAGTTTATTGCATTTTATGGTGTTTATTCAAAGTTTTGTACTTATTACTTTAAAACGCGAGTTCGGTGTTGTTTCTTATTATACCGAAAGTATTCGAAAGCAATGTGTTCTATGAAAGGATATATTAGCAAGACAATTGCTCCATCCACGTGTCAAATTCTACAATGCAATGGTTTAGACAAAACCAAGTAACTGTTATGGACTGACCAACTCTAAGTCCTGACCTGAACCTAATAGATAACCTTTGTGGAATATTAGCTAGAGACGTATATGCTAATGGCGTCAATTTGCATCAGTTCAAGATCGAATGCTGCAAAATGAAAGAAGTTAGTTTTCTCTAAAGCCAGAAATTCTTCAAACTATTGTTTTGAGTATGCTTTATCGAGTTTTTGAAGTGATTAGGAAAAATGGCTGAAAAATTTGAATGTTAAAGAAAAAAAAAAAAAGAGTTTTCTATAAACTTTTGGGACAGTAAATTTTAAGTTTTAGTTTCTATTACAATGTTTGTGATCGTAAGATAATATTTTTGTATAATATTATTATTGTCTTGATATTACATATAATTAAAAATGATTTTAAAATCTTTATTTAATTTTTTCACTGGTAAAATAAAGAAAAATCCGTTGTCTACTAACTTTTGAGACGCACTGTACAACGTGATACTCTTTTGTCTTTGAAATTCAGTCTTTTTCATTATCCTCTATCCCACTCTGACCTGTCTTTCCGTTTGCCCATATCTCTCTCTCTCCGCATCTCACCCCTGTCTCTCTCTACAAAAAAAAAAAAAAAAAAAAAAAAAAATCTTTATTGTGTTATTCTCTAGTGCCAAATTATTTTCTTCTGTCTTTATCAAAACTTTTCATGTGTTACCAGTAATTGTTTTAACAACGAATTGCGACATTTACTCATGAATAAATAACTACTTATAAAAAAATAAAATTCTACGAATAAATTAAATATTACTTTTATATCAGAGATTGTAGATTATTCTAAGGGAATGTTACATTAAAGCATAAATATTTAAAAAAGGTAAAAATAGTTTTTTTTTTTTTTTTTTTAATTTGCTCTTAAAAAAAATAATTATTTAGTAAATAATAACGTATAAAAAATGTAATTACATATTAAGGAAACTTTAATAATGAAAAAAAAATCTGAAATTTGAGACATACTTTTTTTATATGAAAGATCTTAAAATAAATTAGAATTTCAAGAACTTTTTTGTGTGGAATAATCGCGTTTATTACATAAGAATGGGTTATATGGAGAGTAACTAATTTCGTTTCTAATATTAGTTTAAAAAATAATGGTAAATAAATAAACTTTTCGTTTATACAAAATTTATTTACAACTAATTTACAGAAAAAAAAACTTTTAAGATAATGTTGTTGCCTATAATTAATTTAACTTGAAAAAAATGTGCATAAAAAATTAAAAATTAAGGCATAAAATCAGTTTCTGATCAGAATATGTTTTCGCTTGGATAACTTTACCTAATTTTATTTGCCGTCTAAGCATATATTATAATTTGACAATAAAAATCATTTTTAATTAAAACAACTTTAAATAAATTTGGGTTTTTTTTTCTTCTTTCTTTTCAAATATCTTTTTTTTAATGCAAAAGTACCTATAAGATCTAATATTTTAAATTTTAGAATAGTATATATGATAATATGTTCTGTAAACTACTGTAATTGCATAGAAATCTGTCACCAAAATCAAATCTCCAATATGTAGAATTGCCAATTTTGCTAGTTTATCCCAGTAGCATTAGGCCTCGCCTCATTTCTTTTACAGCAGTAAATTTGTACAGTAATATTCAGAATTATGTGCTCACGATTTATTAAATAAGAAGACAATTAATTACTCTACAAATATACTCGTATAAAAAAAGGCGGGGCCTAATACTATTACGGATAAATTAGCATAATTTGAATGTCTATCAATATGTAACTACAATAAAATAAGACAAAAATAATCTTAAAATAAAACTGGTATGGAATAAAAGCGGGGCTGAAAATGCTTCGGAATAAATTAAAACATTGCCAACTCTGCCTGTAGACCTGACAACATATTTGTCTTGTTTCGCAGAAAAGGCAGTTCTTGTCTTTTATTCGAAGTATTTTTTAAATGAGTGATTTTCTTCTTTTTTATTGGTAATTGCATCTTTCAGAAAATTACTCTATACAAAGTCGTGAATTGCAAAAAAAATGTTTACTTACATTGCTACGGATAATATATATATATATAAATGTTGGCAAGTTTTCTCTTAAGTTCCACGTAATTAATCAAAGTGTGAGACAATAACCATAGAATAACTAACCAATCCATATATACAAGAAAAAAGATAAATTTTAAGTGTCATGAAATTTTAAAAGATATAGGGTCTTTTGCTGCTTCAAATATCGCAGATAAAAAGATGAATCCCGATGTATATAGAACGCTGAAACAGCGTACGTTTTTCACGAACTATTACAGTGAATGACATATAATAACATAGCTGTCAACATATACATTTTGAAAATAATGTTTATAATTCTTTAAAAGAAAACTCTAATGTTTATTTTATTTAAACTATTCTCTTTAATTTTCATTTGATGTCCTATTGAAACTGAGTTCAGTTAGCAGCGATTGAAAAAAACATTATTGAAACTCATAAATTATAAGTCTTAAGAAATTAAGATAAAATACACAACAGCTTATGCAATTGCGATAGTCCTTTTTAATCATCGCCAAAATGACACACAATTTTAAATGTTCTATACTAAAGCTGCAACGAAGAAGTTTTAAGAACTGAATACAGTAAGCTTTACTAACGAAAGAAATACAGTTACCGCCTGCCTTTATATCATGGCTGCCAATATTTTAATTTATACCGCATACTTGCCAAACATCTCATTCTAAACCGTACAATTTTTAGTACGCGCCTTTTTTTTCCCACCAATATTTTTTTAGAGTAATTTTAGTCTCATTTAATCCTAACAACATTTGAAGAGAATAACTCTAAAAATATAGTAGTGTGAGAAAAAGGGCGTTTTTTCAGGGGGCGTTAACAATTGTACGGTTATTAATGAGATGGTTGGCAAGTATGATACCGGAGTACATTTAGCTCCACCTTTATTCAATACCATTTTCTTTTTAAGAGCAAATTTTTCTTATTTTATCAGTTATATATTGCAGAAAAATATTTAAAAAATGAAGTGGTGCGAAATTAAGGTGGAGCTATAATATTGGCAGGTACGAAGATCGAAGATCAGCAGGTATCGAAGATCAAATTAAAAAAAAAAAAAATGGTAGAACAGAATTTTCAGAATTTCATGTCTGTTACTGGCTAATTCTACGGCACAAACGTAGTGTTAGTCTCATAGGAGGTTAAAGATTCCCACAAGTGTTACAACAAAGAAATATTTACCATATTTTTATGATAATTCTTTAAGATTAAATAAAATGACAATTACTGTCAGAAAATACTGGTGGAATTAGAAATATGGCTATTAACAATTTAAAAAAAATATTTCGATTGGAATACCCTTACTTTGAAAACAAGAAATCAGGCTTTGGCTTTTTAAACATTATTTTCATACAGCATTTTTTTTAACATACTTTATTTGGTAGCATTAAAATTTCCAAATAAAACAGTATCTAAAACTCTGTGATAAAATTATAAGAAAAGTTACAAAAAACTATAGGAGTTCTGCAAACATTTGAGTATGTATGTCATGATAAATATACAATGAACAATAATCAAATTATCTCCATTAGAGCCTAAACTATAAATAATTATACCCCGTTTTTCACAAAGAAATATGTTTTCTAAAGATGCTTGTATACATTTAATGTTGAATTTCTTTTAAAACACATTTTTTTTTTTTTTTTTTTTACGAATACTTCTAATAATATTTTCAGACTTTTGTTTTCTGAAGAAAAAAAAAAAAAAAAAAAAAAACAGCTAATTGGTTTTTATTCATTTAAAAGTTTGCTAAAAAAAAGTTTACAAAAATTACTGAGAACCATAAAAGAAATAGTTTACTTAAGTGCGAAACCTTTTAATTCAAAGTGTTATTTCCTTAATTGTTAAATAAGCGGTTCCCCGTTCCTTAATTAGTTAATTAGTATCTGAATAATGTAGTCTTTATGAAATGTTTACCTCATTAAAAAAGTTCTGAAATAATGTATAGCTTTTTATGTTCTTTAAAAGTTTTTTTTTTTTTTTTTTTTTTTTCTTCGTAATAATATAATGGTTAAGAAAACATTAGCATGTATATTTTTTATCAGAGACAATAAGAAGCTGAATAAAAGAAGTGCCGCTATACAATGTATTTTTTATTCGCATTTTCAACTCTTTATATGCTTTTTTTTTTTTTTTTTTTACATTTATAGTGCCCTGTTTGTTTGCTGACTTCTTTATGGATGATTTTAATCGTAGAAATATTTTTGTTTACGAGTTTTTCTTCATTTTATTTCATATATATATGTAGAGAGCGAGAGAGAGAGAGTATTGAATACTGCAAAAGTAATATGTATACTACAGAAATTTTTATTACGGTCAATACATCTGTATAGATTGTTAAATTAAATAGTACTTATAACACGTAGTCTATTATTAGTTTAAATCTATTTAATATATAATTGATATACTATATAGTATTTTACATTATGAAAAATGCGTTAAAAAATTAAGTTTATTTAAACTTGAAATTACATTAAACTTTATAAAATTCGTTTAAACAATTAACTTTTAATATTTTTAAAATTTATCAGTTCTATAAATATTTTTAGGTTAACAAGAAGCATAAAAAATATATAAATAATTTCTGAACATTGTATTAGGTTATCTGAACGCTTAAAAACAGGACAAACTAACAAATATGTATGTATATATATGAGTTGCAAATGTTTTCTAAATAATGTTCATTAATATTACAGATCATTTAATTAAATATCTGATTATAATTGGTCAACTGTTTTTAGGGCTGCGAAATATGTTAATTTATCTGTAATAACATTAGACCAGCCCCGCCTTTTTTTTAAAAACTAGTAAATTTGTAGAGAGATATTGAACAATAAGATACTCACGATTAAATAAGAAGACTATAACTCTACAAATATACTGACTAATCTATTCGTAATAGCATTAGCCATTGCCTATTTTCACACCAGTGAATTTGTAGAGTAATATTCAGAATATGTATTCACGATTAAATAAGAAAACTATTACACTACCAGAGCTGCCAACCCAATCAGGGAATTTGTTAGAACCGCCCCTTTTCCCAAACCACTTAATTTTTAGAGTAATTCTCTTAAATATAGTTACGATAAATTAAGAAAACAAATAGCCTAAAAATTAAGTGGCGTAGAAAAAGGGGCGGTACTAACTATTTGCCGGATTAGGTTGGCAACTTTGCACTACGTAATGGTCAGTTTCATGAAAAATGTAACGTCAGTCACAAAGAGAGATAATTATGCTCTCACCAATATTTTGTAACAATAAACACTGTCTTATTTAACAAAAAAAAAAAAAAAAAAAAAAAAAAAAAAGGGAAATCACAATAAATATGCTATTAAAATTTCTGTATGCGGATACTGGTGGCAAAATAAGAAAAAAATATAGATTTTTGTGACTGATGCTACCTTTTTCCATGGAATCACCCTATATACTGGTGGGGAGAAAAGGCGGAACCTAACACTGTAACAGATAAATTAGCATAATTGGCAAGTCTAGGCAGCGTTCCCAACATTTATAATTTATTCACAATCATTTTTATCCCCGCCTCTTTTTCATACCGGAAATTTTGAAAAATGATTTTCTTATTTAATCGTTGTCACATATTAAAGAGAAATAATCTACCAAATTTCTGGTGCGAAAAGAAGGCGGGGCTAAAAATGATTGTGAATAAATTATAAAAGTTGGGAACGCTGGGTACAGGTACGAAATCCTTACCATATGAAATAATTATAATGTTATCATTATATCTAAAAAAAAAAAAAAAAAAAAAAAATTAAAAATTGCGTTCACAAATGTACATATAAACATTATATATCTCTCTCTATATATATTTGTATATAATTTACTCTTTTTATTGTACGTGTGTATGTATGCCATATTGCACTCCTACTTAGTTAAATTCAATTTGAGTTTTACTTTCGGCATGCATTAAATTGTAAAAGAATAATTTAAAATTATTTAGCTTCTGTATTTTAAAAGAGTTCTTTTTAAATAAACCGAGTGTGTTAACGTGTGTTAATGCGTATTTGTGTTAACGTCTTAGGTTTCTCTGTATGTCTGTCTGACTACCCACGCTCTAATTCCAGTAAATATTTTTATAATTTCTGAAAATTGATATATTTTATTCAAGTTCACTATCGGATAGCTGACTATCGGATAGATTCTATTGCAATTGGAGTAAATACCTCTACTGGTTTATGTACGGGGATAACCGAAAGTAATAAGTACAAAACTTTCAATAAACACCATAAAATGGAAAAAAACTCGTTGCATTTTATGGTGTACGAGTGTAGTAATCAAGGAGTTGCCGCTTTGATTGCTGCACTCGTGCCTACTTTGTCCGCCTGACGAAGGGTCGTGTTTTCTTGTGACTTGAAACTATTGTGGCGAGTTTATTGCATTTTATGGTGTTTATTCAAAGTTTTGTACTTATTACTTTAAAACGCGAGTTCGGTGTTGTTTCTTATTATACCGAAAGTATTCGAAAGCAATGTGTTCTATGAAAGGATATATTAGCAAGACAATTGCTCCATCCACGTGTCAAATTCTACAATGCAATGGTTTAGACAAAACCAAGTAACTGTTATGGACTGACCAACTCTAAGTCCTGACCTGAACCTAATAGATAACCTTTGTGGAATATTAGCTAGAGACGTATATGCTAATGGCGTCAATTTGCATCAGTTCAAGATCGAATGCTGCAAACTGAAAGAAGTTAGTTTTCTCTAAAGCCAGAAATTCTTCAAACTATTGTTTTGAGTATGCCTTATCGAGTTTTTGAAGTGATTAGGAAAAATGGCTGAAAAATTTGAATGTTAAAGAAAAAAAAAAGAGTTTTCTATAAACTTTTGGGACAGTAAATTTTAAGTTTTAGTTTCTATTACAATGTTTGTGATCGTAAGATAATATTTTTGTATAATGTTATTATTGTCTTGATATTACATATAATTAAAAATGATTTTAAAATCTTTATTTAATTTTTTCACTGGTAAAATAAAGAAAAATCCGTTGTCTACTAACTTTTGAGACGCACTGTACAACGTGATACTCTTTTGTCTTTGAAATTCAGTCTTTTTCATTATCCTCTATCCCACTCTGAAATGTCTTTCCGTTTGCCCATATCTCTCTCTCTCCGCATCTCACCCCTGTCTCTCTCTACAAAAAAAAAAAAAAAAAAAAAAAAAAAAAAATCTTTATTGTGTTATTCTCTAGTGCCAAATTGAAAAGAAAAAAGAAACATGCTTGTTTCTATAGCTATATTTAGTTTTTATTGTATTGAAAGTCTTTTAATACAAAGATGTACCTTTCAAACGATAATTTAAAAGGTAATTCAAATAATAAATTTAAGCCGATGATTTGATAAGTCCCTTAACACGTTCAGCGCCATGTCAGCCATCGGTGGCTGACACTGAACTTTCCTTTGAGGCCACGTCAGCTACCGGTGGCTGACAGTGTGAAATATGATGTAAAACTTAAAAAAAAAAAAAAAAAAAATACTTAGTTTTAAGTAATCAATGACAATTTATTTAAAATGTAATATATCAATTTATTATATCATTACATCATTTTAATGGATTTTATTGAAACACGATAAACATAACATGTTTCTAAGCAGCGCGCGTGGCCTAAATGGAATTTCCTTAAGAATTCGCGTGGCGCTCAACGTATTAATTGTCATCGAAAACATCTTTCAGCAAAATAATATCCTTTCCACAATTACATTAAACCTTTTAAATTTCTGTCAAGCAACATAAAGAATTTTTATTTAAAACAAAATAAATAGCACGTATATTATTTTCTGGTAGAAATTTCAATTCATAAATTCTTCACCCTCTTATTTAACTGGTATTACTATGCAGAAGAAAATGAGTGACTACAGGGGTTTATATGCTTCTAAATTTTCGAAGTCGAACTTAGATCCAAATCTCAACTTGCACTCTAAACAAAAATAAATTAACCCCTTTCTGACCTAACGCTGTAAAGCTCTCTAAATAGAGTTGCGAAATTTAGGAAATTTTTCATTTAACAAACACAAATGATTTTGAGGAGTAATATTTGATACACATAATGGCACAATAACCTTCGAAGCGCTTAGGCAACTGTTACAATTAAAATTTAATGGTACATGTTGAATATTTTTTTTTTTTATTATTATTTGGTAACTCTGACCAGAGGAGTGAACTTAATGAAGACCGACAAAAAATTAAAGAGATCTTTTTCTTTAGGTAATTTTTTCATATTAAGAAAGCACCACAGAGCTGACGTTTTAAAGCAATAAGTCCAAAACTTTGAATAAACACCCTAAAAGGCAATAAACTCGCAATAATTGTTTCGGATCAAAATAGTACACGACCGTTCGTCAGGCGTACAAAGCATACGCAATTGCTGCAGTCAAAGCGGCAACGCACTGGGGTTTACTTTTTCCCCCTGACAAAGGTCGTGTGTTCTTTTAACCCGAGACAATTGCTGTGAGTTTATTGTATTTTATGATGTTTATTCAAAGTTTTGTACTTATTAATTTTTTTCATATGCTTAGATATCAAATAGATGCCTAGCTACCATATAAATGCCCAGATATCAAATAAAACGTTTAGTTGTGATATACCCGGCATACTACGAGCCTAGGTATTAAATTAATAAACTGTATTCTATATTAAAGAAATTCGTATTATAAAATATTTTAATTATCATACACATTTTTTGAAATTCTTAATTACTTTCTCATTTTCAAAATATAGAAAAAAAAAAAAAAAAGTAACATTTTAGACTTTTTTTTTTTCCCTTTTTAATCAGAAATTGTATAAAAATAATTTGCATTTTAATTTAACTGTTTTACATAATACAAATCTAATTTAAGTTGTGGGATTTATGAATTTTAAAATCTAGATGTCTCTTCGCTGGTACCTTTTTTAATTTATACAAATAAAGTAATAAAAAGTCATATTTCTTAAGATGTTTATTCCTTAACATTTCTGCTTTTCCCTCACTAAAAAAAAAAAAAAAAAAAAAAGCATGTTTTATTTATTTATTGTAATTAATGTCATTCATATAGAAGCTTAATTAAGAAAGTTAATTAATTCCTTTGAGAGTTTTTTTTGTTACATGTTAGAAACTTTTCCAAATCTATTTTCTTTATTCTTAATTATACATTTTTGAAAAGCATTTAACAGAAAAAAATAAAAAATCTTTTTAATTCTAACCATCTATTTTTAAATTATTTACTTAAATTTCTGTTAAGTATTTTTCATAGTTACCGACTTTTACGTTTTCTTAATACTACTTGATTGAATATATATCTTTTTAAACGATAAAATTGGCAGCTGCAGAAAGTGAAAGGAAAAGTATCAAAAAGTTCGGCTTTTTTTTTTTTTTTTTTTTTTTTTTTAGTACGACAAGACTATTTCTTTCAATCTGCCATTTCGCTTCGTTACCAATTTATAGTGTTAATGACTGTCAATATCCAATTTTACCATTTAATTTCTTACTCTGTCTTAAAATATTTTGTGAAATCTGGGAAAACGTATATATATATATATATATATATATATATTTTTTTTTTTTTTTTTTTACTCACAACCTTCGGGTTCGGTCTTGGCTGAATATTTCCTGACTATTTCGACTAGTGTTTTCAGATTTTTTTTTTTTTTTTTTTTTTTTTTGTCCCTTATTGTAGAATATGATATGTTTAGTGTTCAGAATTACAGGAATAGCTTAAAATATTCAGATATATTAAGGACTACAATTGTAAATTGTTAGACTTGCATTCCACTGCGTGTAAGACTTATTTAACTCATCCAAAAAATGTTTAAAAATTATTGTGAATTCAATTAGTCTATCTATTTGTCTTTCTGTCTGTCCGTTGTGTGATAACGTAGCCAGAGAACATTCAAAGTTAAAAGATGCAACGAGTGCATACAGTTGGGAATGAACACGTTTAACCCTTTGTATTCCACCGGGATTTTAAAGTTCCATCAAAAAAATCCCTCAGCATAGCCTAAATTTGAGACAGGATTACATTGGAAATTCAAACTCACTATAGTTTAAGCTTTCCCTATATTTAAGCTACAGTTTAAGCTAAATTTAATATGAGATGTTTCTCATGCAGCAAAGAAGTATAATAAAAAAAAGTTTGAAACTATTTTTTGAAAAATAAGGTAATTTTGGATATAAAGGGTTAAGTAAATTAACTGATTGAAATCTTTTTTTTATTTTATTTTTAAATGTTTATAATTTGTATTTTAACTAATTACAATATGTATCTCTTCCAAAACTTTGATATTTTAATTTACTGAAAAGTAATGATTTTTAATGTCATCAGTGGTTATATTAGACATAAATAAACACCTCTCAGTTACTATGTTATTTATATTAATTCGTACTTTGCTTTTACTTCTATTATAATATATATATATATATATATATATATATATATATATATATATATATATATATATATTACCTTTGAAATAATTTTATGACTAAATATAAGATTTCTTGTTTTATAAAGAGTTCTAAGAGTAATTTTTCCTTATTTTATTGTAGTGATATGCTGGAAAAAATATTCTAAAAATGAAGTGGAGCGAAAAAAAGGCGGGGCTGAAAATGCTTCGGAATAAATTAAATTGGTAAATATTATTTCCAACAATGCTGGTCACCAATAAGACTTAAATCTCCTTTCACCTAAATATATATATATATATATATTCATTTTATATTGTAGGCGTGACATAATGTACGTACAGCAATAATATAGGTATATATATATATATACATAAATGTTTAAACAAATTGATATTAATTATAGGTGTTATATGATGATGAATTAGTACTTTTCAATGCTTAATGCTTTCATATTGATGAAATTCTGAAAATATTTACGGATGCATGATGCAAGCAGACGGATTGATAGACAGACGGACAATCGCATACAGACAGACTAATTCAAATCATATTCACTCTTAAACATTGTTCGAAGATTTTAAAATGCTTAATAAAAATGAAAATGTCATTCCAGCTATTTCCTTTATATAGCCCTTAATATGTCTGAATGTTCTTATATAGGCCTCTAAATCTAAATGGTAATTGTATTATATACTAGAGAAAGAATACTTTTGTCCATATGAATAACATATTTTAATTTCATTAAGATTTGTGCAAGTAAAGTTATTAAAGTATGGTTTATTCAAATAACTTCCATAGAATGTAATATTTGGAATAATTCTGGGTGACTCTGTACTCATATCAGCTCTGCTATTTACTCCATTTTCACTAGAGAAGATCTGATTGAAATCTTTAATAATATATTTCGATTTTCCTTAAGATTTGTGGAAAGTGAAATTACTAAAAAATGATTTATAGAAATACCTTTTATAGTACGCAATGCATTGGAATAGTTTCAGGAGTCCCTATTCCAGAGAAATTTTTACTCTATTTTTTAAAATGAACATTCGATACTGACCTTGAATAACATATATTAGTTTTAAGAAATTCCATTAATATTTACGGGAGTTAGAGCACGGATAGACGTGCAAACCTGAGTCATAAACCCTTTTCAACTTTGTTGGAAAATGTTAAAAAGGCATTTTTTTCTTTTTATATTTTCAATATTTTTAATTTTAGTTTGAAAATGTGAAAAGTTAATTAATTCATATATATTTTTTTTCTTTTTAAAGCTGTAAAGTAAAAAAAAAAAAAAAGTAAATACTACTTTAAAAAAAAAAAAAAAAAAAAAAAAAAAAAAAGAAGAAGAGAGAGAGAGAGAGAGAGTTCTAATTCAGTGTTTGAGAAATTTTCGAATGTGAAAAGAGAAATTAAAATAATGTATTCGGTAATGAGTAATTTTATAAAGAAATTTCCCAAACAGTTACCCAGAATTAGTTGACCAGATATGGGGAATTTATAAGAAGAAGAGGGAAGCCTTAAGGAAATTTCTATTAATTTTACAAGCAATAGTAATAAATATTGAAATAAAAGTAGACCTGCTAACTATGCTAGTTTATCAGTAATGGTATTAAGCACCGCCTTTTACTCACACCAGAATAGTTGTAGAGTAATATTGAGCAAGATGTACTCATGATTAAATAACAAGACTATTGCTATACAACTATTCTGGTGTGAAAAAAAGGCGGGGCTTAATACCATGCGGATAAACTAGCATAGTTAGCAGGTCTATGAAAGTAATTGATGTTATTAAACAAGTGTCGCAAAGCACGAGTTCATCACAAAATATAGTGCTGTATTCCATACAAGTTGAAAAAGTTGCTGCCATAGACAAGTAGTTCCAATTGTTACGTCAATTCCTTCTACTTTCATTGTATTATTCTTTCTTCTAAAACAAGGATAAAAATTATTTTCTTTATCTGAAAACATTTTTTTTTTTTTTTTTTTTTTTAAATCAGGGACATTAGTTTTAGTTTTATGATTGTGAAACTTGAGCTTTTAAGATATTTTGTTTAGCTAGATATTCAGTTAGTCAAAGAAAGGCATTGATTTTTTTATATTCCCTTCATACCAATTTTTCCAAAATATGGAATTTATAAAAGGATAAATACATAAGTAACATACCCTCCAACATCCTAATTAATTTTCCGCAGTATTGTTAGACCCGCCCTCCCCCCCCCCCCCCCCAATAAATTTTTAGAGTAATATTCTCCAAATGCAAATGCGATTAAACAGAAAGAAAAATACTCTAAAAATATACTGGTGTGAAAAAGAAGGCGGAGCTAGCAATACTACGGAATATTAATTAGTATGTTGGAGGGTATGTGAGTAGTTTAGTATTTGTTATAGCATGTGTATAAATTCTTCCGATCTCCATCCTTGCATTATGATAATCCCTTAGATGACAGGAAGAACAGAAAATATTTCTTAATTCTGCGTACATTAATAACATCCAACAAAGTGAAAAAAAAAAAAAAAAAAAAAAAAAGTAAGATTTTGTAGACTTGTGTTGTTTAAGTAAATCTAATGTATTTCTTGATAAATTGCATTACTAACACACTCAGTGTAATTTCAAAATAATCTATTCAATTGTTTACATGTCATTCGTTAAATTAAACGTCATCTCTATTTTCAATTGTAACACTGTTCTATAAAACTTCTGTCATCGATGAACATATATATGGAAATAGTAATATTTTTACATAATAATTCAAAGTATTCCGTTAGAAAGTTAGAAAAGCGTGAGTAAAACAATAAACATTCTAAATTTCTGAGAATAATATCAATCGTTGTTTAGTTATAATAATGCACATTTTATAACATGCATAATTTATCTCAAGTACTGTGAGCCCCACCTTTTTTTTTTTTTTTTTTTTCTTTTTTTTAATTATTATTTTCTTTTTATTTTTTTCACACCGGTGTATTATTATATTAAACATTTTTCTTCTTATTTAACCCGTTAGTAGTCGCTAGTTGCTCGATTTGCCGCCCATCCTTTAGTGTTGCCAGATTTTTTTATTCGATAGCCACCAAAAATTTTTAGAAGTGGCATTTGATATACATAAAACGCGAATAAACTCGAAGAAACGTCGATCACATCACTTTTTAAAATTATTGGTGACAGTTAAATAAAAAGTTCGCGATCTGTAATAGGTGGCGGTGTTTATAGCAACTGCTAACGGGTTAATAGTAATTACATGTTAAAGAAAATTTCTCTAAAATCACATTGATGTGAGAAAAGGGCGGGGATAACAATACTCCAGAATAAATTATAAATATTACCATGTTACGACCTGGAAATATTTTCGTTTAAGTTGGCTGTGTGGAAGTGGATTTATCGAGAGAAAAAAATTAAATTATTTGTTTTCCTTCTCACTAATAGATAACTCGCCGTCAGCATCCGATCCGATCCTGAAGACGATCAGGCTCGGTGGTTTATGTTTATTCCCTGATTCACCCATCCCACCCATCAGACTGTTCAGAAAAGTGAGCAACAATCTCACAGTCCAATAACCCATGCATTCCCCGAGTGAAAAATCCCTATCGTCCATGACGTCATGCGTAACCCTCGTGCGTTAACCGGAGTAGCTACTTATTTATTAGTCTCTCACGAAATCTAATTATTATTGTATTTTAAAAATGAAATAAAACTTTATATGTCTCATTTTTTAACTGTTGTGTAAAGTACGATGATATCATCTTGTTTTATTTAATTTTTAAATTATAAATATGTAATATTTAATTTCATTTTAATTTAACATTTTTTTATACATAGTATTCGTTGTACATTTTACTTCCTAAATCATCTTTGAATTTTTGTAGTTATTGCATACGTAAGCCAAAAATAATCTTTTAAAAGAAAGCGTATTGGCATAATTTAGAGTGAAACTTTTATTGCACACATGAAAAATATTATGTTTATTTATTCATTTAGTAATGATTATTTTTTAAAGTTTGTAATAACTGCAATATTAAGATATGGATATGTCATTAGACATTTCTATGTATTAGTATAATTTGAAGACATTTTATACTCATGAAGAAATATCTAATAATTTTTATATGTAATGCTTTTTAAGGCACTAAATGTTATTATTTTTATGTCTTAAAGAGACTGCTTGTTGGATATAGAGTTCCGATATGATGGAATGGTAGATCTAATAAAAGTAATTTTTTCCCTTTTGCATGGATGTAGCATTTTCAACTAATTATAGCATTAATATTATAACTGATATTACAGGGATGGAACACGAGCGCAGAATTTATACCACTATCAATATAAGAAAATTTCTACTTCTTAAATCAACGATATTATAGGTAGAGAAATTTCTTAAACGGATTCCGGTATGAATCCTGCGCCCGTGTTCCATCCCTGATATTAGCATTTGTATATAATTACATATAAAAAATGTTTAAATATTCTAAAAATTCGTTTTGGTATTCACATATTGTTTAGACATTAAACATTATTGGTTTAAACTGAATGCATTGCAATTGGAACAGAAAATTTTCTTTTGTATGTAGTACAAAAATAAAAGGAAATAAAAATTAAAAAAAAGTTTTTTCCTTTTCTTTTCTTTTCTTTTCTTTTCTTTCTTTTTTTTTTTTTTTTTTTTTTTTTTTTTTCTTTTGACACGAGTATCCTGGATTTTTTTTTTTTTTTTTTTTTTTTTTTTGTGTAATCTTCGCGGGGCTACGCGCGCATAACGAACTTGATTAATAATCACCACATCGACAAATTGGAAGTTTTCGCGCTACAGCCTGTCGCCAGTTTATGATATCACATCTCAGTGCAATGTAATTAGCTTTAGTTAGGGTAACATAATTTATAGATGCAGAAATAGGGACAAATATCGAAATGTAACTACTTTTTTTTTTTTTTTTGTCAATAGTGGAGATATCATGCATTTGATAAAAATAATTCAAATTCTAGATTAAAATAATATAAGTGTACACTTAAGATAAATATGTAATACATTAGAATATAAGATGGTTTTTATAATAGACAGACAGAATATATTTAATTCTGCAAATCTGATTATTTACATATTATTATACTATTACATTTGTTCTTAATACCAGCTTAAACAGAACTTTCCCCCAAAATCCAAGAATATTATTACCACTACAGATTTCAAAAGATAGCTTGAATAGAGTATAATACCTAAACAAATACAGATTATTAAAACAGCGATTCAATTTCATGAATATAAGAAACTTATTTAGATGACAGAACTTATTCGTAACTCATTTTCGTATTTGGCAACATTTCAATTTATTCCGGAGCAAATTAAGCCCCGACTATAATTCACACCACTTTATTTATTTTTAAAAAAAATATATCCATATATAACTACCATAAAATAAGAAATAATAATTCTTAACACTTTCGCAGGCCGCATGCGTTCGTCTTTCTGTCAGTAAGGCCCGCCTGTGGGCGTTATTCTCCTAAGTTACAACATTTCAGGACATTTTTTTTTTTTTTTTAAGTATTTACTTTATTTTACTATATTACAAATGGATATGCATTATATTATACTCTTTATATTCAAAGTTTTTGTATCCATAGAATATTGATTGTACAAAAAGAAATAAATAACAAGCAAAATGCAAAAGAAATTCCCATTGGTGGAGTTATGGATTTTTAAATCACGTGAACATCGTTAGCGATCGCGAAAGTGTTAAGAAAGAAAGTGGCATGAATTAAAGGCTGAACTAAAATTTCTCTGAAATAAATTAATATGTTGTCTTCTCGGCCAATTTGTGAGGTAAATAAAATAATAATAATAATAATAATCATGCTAGTATAAAAACTCTTTTTCTTTTAATTCCCACATTTATCTTTACATTTAATACATTTAACTTTATTTATAATACAGTTTTATTTGCGTACCTTTACCTATATGAGATTGTTTCGAGGCGATAATTGCAAACATTGTCAAAGATATGGAACTACCTGATGCAGTGGCTGCTTTATGATACTATTTTAAGTATGCAAGTGGTTTGAAATATGGCATTTTTCACCATTGAATATAGTAGTAAATAAGCAAATTCTGAAAAAAAAAAAAAAAATGAAATTACTGTTTTTTCTCAAAAGTTGGGACAAAACGAAAAAAATCTGAAAAACGGTGTGCCTGCGAAAATGTTTTCTTGGTGCAAGATAAGGAAAACAGTGGGAATGTCCGTCGCCTAAGATTTGTACAGCGACACCATACTTTTCTAACGAAAAATCAATCAATTCGGATTGATTGTAACTTGAATATTCAATTGCTGTACTAAAAGATCACAATATTTTAATCTATGATTAAAAAAGTTAAATTTCTTTCTGGTAGCAATTAAAATAATATGAACAAGAAAAAAGAAAAACATTTAGTAAATACTTTACGCTTTAGCTACGGCGGTCGTCAATAAGAGATTTCACATGTCTACCTTGTACATAATTGCCGGTTTTCTTCTTCTTCTTATTTTTTTTTTTTACAGAGCACTGTCTGCAACCCCATTCCCCCCTTTTCACACCACAAGTTATTTAAAACAATATACTCCAATAGCTGACTACCATGAATAAGAAGGAAATTACTCTTAAAAGGTACTGGTGTTAACCCTATGAGCAGATGATACGTTTTCTTCCACACACTGAGCGGACATTTTTATTTAATAGTCACCAATAATTTTGAGAAGTGATTTTTGACATACATAATAGACGATCAGTCGTCGATTATATGATTAAATATCACATCCCAAAATTATTGGTGAATGTTGAATAAAAAAGTCGCAAAATCTGACAACACTGCTCCCAGAAATAAAAAAAATCCGCCTTCATTACAATCACTGATTTCATGCAGCATACCCTCCAACATACTAATTAATATTCCGTAGTATTGTTAGCCCCGCCTTCTTTTTCACACCAGAATATTTTTAGAATATTTTCTTATTATTTAATCGCAAGTGCATATGGAGAATATTACTCTAAAAATTTATTGGTGGGAGAAAAAAGGCGGGACTAACAATACTACGGAATATTAGTTGGGATGTTGTAGGGTATGCATGTAGAAACACTTTTAGTATATTTTCAGTATTGCGCCATGATTATACAGGACAGAGGTTAGTGTATAAAAATAGCTGTAGCAATACATTTGAAATTTTTTCTTTCCTGAGAATGTCCTAAACAAGAAGGACGAAGTATATGATTCCAGACTAGCAGAGATTCAGAATAAAATGGTATAAAAGTTGGCAACTTGAGAATTCACAACATTTTAATTTGTTTTCTATATCTGATACAAATATATGTATTAGGATATTTCCATCAATTCAACGCGTGTTAACTCGTTAACACCCGTCTTTTTAAGTATTGTTCAACGTAAACCCCGCCTATGGGCGTTTCATGTAAATGTTACATTATTTTACTAAAAGTGTTTTCGATTTAATTTTTATTTTACAAAAAATGATACATGAAATAATACTGTTACTATCCGATGCATTTAAATGTATAGCACATATCATATATATATGCAAATATTGTGTTTGTTTAAAAAAAAAACAATATAACACACTAACTTTCAAAGTTACGCCTATAGAAGGAGTTACAAATACACTAGCGATCTATAAATACATCACTGGGTGGTAACGGGATAACATAATCCTACAGAGCTGAAATTTCACCAAAAGGTTTTTAAGGCCAAATAGAAAAAAAAAAATTGAGTTTATCTATATCAGATTTTTAAAAAAAGAAAGAAAAAAAAATCCCTCATTTTAATTGATACACTTTTTATAAATATATATATATATATATTGACATTAACAAACTACTTAAAATATACTACTAAATAAAAGTTGTGATGCAAAAGACTACTCCTACAACACTTGTATTATAATCCTTATATAGTGGTAATAGATTATCTTTATATAGAAATTAGAGTACCAGACAGAAACATCTATGGTTTCAGTATGATACTTTTTTTTTAATATCCAGTCTGTATCATTATCTATCCATAGCCTCCATAACTTGATGCCTGACGCGTTGCTCGTAAACTTGGCAACAGTTCAAGCGGTAGACAGGCCACCTGGTACAGATTGTGAGACTTTTTTATTCTGCTATCAACAATAATTTTAAGAAGTGATATATGATATATGTAATTGACGTTTATTCGACTCTATTCGCCTTTTATGTATATCAAACCCCACATTTAAAAACTTTTGCTGGCTGTTGAATAAAATAGTCACGCAATCTGTACCAGGAGGCGCTGTTTACCGCTTTAACTGTTGCCAAGTTTACGAGCAACGCGACAGGCATCTAGTTTAGAAGCCTATGATCTATTATTATCTTCTCTCTCCCTTTTGTTTTACAAGTAGAAATAATACCCTAATTTTGCAATGAAATGCTTTGAAGCTGTATTTAGTTTCTATTATGCTGAAAATCATATAACCAGAAAACCTTTCCATTAGCGTAATAATAGAAATTAAATAAATGATGTTCATTCGAGAGGTCATAATGTAACGTAATTTTGGCGCATAAACTGTTAACCCTCGTAAGCCCGTTCTCGAGAAATCTATATTTAAGTTTGAGTAAAAAATGTAGTAACGAGAAAGGAGTGGAAGGAATCGCATTAAAAACTTACCAGAACCGCGAGTTTTATCAATTTTTAGATTCTATTTTAGTGAATTTTTAGATATTAGATCTGGATTGAATATTGATTGAATGAGCAACTGATTAATGCATCAAAACACATGTTTGTCTGTGACCTTTCGATTTCTACTTGTTTGGGAAAATTGCACCTCAATTCATCAGGCGTGGTTGCACCGACTATTAGTGAATTTTCAGATTTTATTACTCGAAAACGAGCTGCCAATGGCTAATGTTTTATGCTTCAAAAAACATATTTATATATGCTTTTTCGATAATTATTGTTTGGAATTTTTTTTTTTATGATTACAGTTTGGGATGGTTACCTAGACAAAGATTTGTATTTATAAAAGATAATTTAATTGATAATTCAAAGGACAAATTAAAGTAGATGATATGATAAGTCTCTTAATATTAGTTATTATTGAAAACTTCTTCCAACAACAACAACAACAAAAAATTACCTTTCTAATATTATCATAAAACTTTTAAATTCCAACAGAAAATATTAGGAACTTTTATTAAAAAATAAATCCAACAGGGGAGGTTGTTTTTTTCGTGCATGTTCTTCAATACTGTAATCTTTTTTTTACACATGATATTATACACAATGCTGCTATATTGAGGGAAATGTTCATATGATTTATGGTAGAGAAAAAAAGGTACTTTCGTCTAAAAAGGGGAAATTTTACTTTGAAAATTTTTTAATCTTCATTTGTTAGAATTTCTCTCCAACCCAAACAATCCGAAATGAGAGCAAAAGTCAATCAGTGCAGTTCATTTCACCTTTTGTAAAGCGAAAAAAAAAAAAAAAAAAAATCTAAAATACTAAAGGAAATTACGAGATTTAGCTTTATTCGGCATAGTCATTGTATAAATAATAGAGAAAAATGTGAAGTCAGTGTTCAAAATTTTCGAAGTCAAATTTGGTGGCGTGCTAACTCCGACGTGCCATCTCCGGACATTGTCAAAGTCCCTCTTTGTAAGGGATTAAAGTGTTGAAGGAATGTGTCTTAAAAGGATTATTTTATACTTGGCCCACTCCCTAAAGTCTATTGACCGGAAATGTAGCTAAGTTGAATTTTGGCGATAAATTTACTAGTTTTAAGTAATTTGAAAAATTCCCATTTGCGCGAATAAAGTAAAAATACAAGAATAGTACGAGTTACATGCGTTCTCAGATTCATACACAGCTAGGTAGAAGTGTCCAGTGATTTTTTTTTTTTTTTGTTTTGTTTTTATGTGAGCGAAGCGAACATACGTGCGTGATAGTGATGGCTTCGAAAACGAGTTACATGAGTTCTCAGATTCATGCACAGCGAGGCAGGGGTGTCCAGTGATGTTTTTTTTTTGTTTTCATGTGAGCGAAGCGAACATACGTGCTTGATACTAATTGCTGCAAAAACGAGTTACATGCGTTCTCAGATTCATGCACAGCGAGGCAGGTGTGTCCAGTGATGTTTTTTTTTTGTTTTCATGTGAGCGAAGCGAACATACGTGCGTGATACTGATTGCTGCAAAAACGAGTTACATGCGTTCTCAGATTCATGCACAGCGAGGCAGGGGTGTCCAGTGATGTTTTTTTTGGTTTTCATGTGAGCGAAGCGAACATACGTGCGTGATATTGATTCCTCCAAAATCGAGTTACATGCGTTCTCAGATTCATGCACAGCGAGGCAGGGGTGTCCAGTGATGTTTTTTTGGTTTTCATGTGAGCGAAGCGAACATACGTGCGTGATACTGATTGCTGCAAAATCGAGTTACGGGCGTTCTCAGATTCATGCACAGCGATCGTAGGGGTGTCCAGTGTTTATTTTTTCTTTTTCTTTTTACGTCCGTGGTAGGGATTGCCGCGGAACAGACTTACAGGCGTTCTCAGATTATCAAGTCAAAAAGGACGGAATCCCCTGCAAGCCCGGTCTTGCAATTTCTGGTCGCGCAAATGGGAATTTTTCAACACTTTAATCCCTTACAAAGAGGGACTTTGACTATGTCCGGAGATGGCACGTCGGATTTAGCACGTAACCTCAAATTTAGCTCCTAATCTATAACTACGCATATGCAAAAATAACTAAAAAAAAAAAAAAAAAAAAAAAAAAAAAACCTTACATATTTTTTGTTATTTTTGCATGTATAGTACATGCAAAAAGTGCGTAGAAATCAAATGCCTACATATCAAGTAAAAATGTCTAGGTATTAAATAAATGCCTAAATATTAAATAAACAAATACCTAGATATCAAATATCTACTGCCTGTGAAGGAGTATCTTCAGATATTATAGTGTTAATTACATTCTCAAATAAATTTAAAAATTAAATACTATATTTTTAATAAATAAAATTTCTTTTAAAATAGGTAACGAAATCCTAAATTATCTTTTATATTTAATCACATTTGTCTTTCTATAAATAAATATCTTAATTCTAATATTTTATCTGTTAATCTATTAAATAAGTCTGTTGAGAAAAAAAAAAAAAAAAAAAAGTATTCTTTAAAATTAATAATTTATTCCGATTAAAACAAATGCCTCTTATTAAATAACGCTCTTTCAGATTTCTTATCCTTCCAATGCTAAATAATTTAATAAAATAAAATATACAAAATATTTTTTTCATCTATTAACTGTTTCCATAAATTACATTTCATTCTTTAAAATTGCGTAAGTCTATTTATTATAGCTAAATTCAGAAATAAATTCCCGTTGTAACATCATTTAAGTGTAATTTATAATTTTGATGACAGGAAGAAGACTTCGTATCTTCGCGGAAACAGACGATTTTTATGGCGTGAGGTTTCGCATAAGTGACTGGCAAAAATTTCTACAACGAACTGTCTAAATTCAAAATATTTGTATTAAGTTATTCGAGAGACAAACGATTGTGTTTGGCTATATATTGGAGATATTTTTCTAACTCTTGGCATATTTCACACAGTATGCTTGGATCTGTCGCTAAGCTAACTACAACACTTGACTCCTAAACCACTGTACTAATAACACACTCTCGCGAAGCCTTCGCTCTCTCCCGTAACCCTCTGAATGTCTTTGAGACAATGTAATATACCTTTTAAGATACTTTAAAACATTTTATTCCCATACTGCTGAAATAAAGATGTTTGCTGCTAATCAACGTTTTTCTTCTTCACGGCCTGAATTCTTATTGCACCTGTGGTTCTGCGAACCTTATTTAAATAGCCCAAGTTATCTCCTTCTCACTGCCTGATAATATCAATGTGATACTGCCTGATGAATGTCTGATATGAGATAAATGCCTAGGTTTAAAATTAAAAAAAAAAAAATGTGTTTTATATTAAAACTTATTACTACAGAATACTTACATTTATCATATTCTTTATTTAATTCTTTAGAATATTTTATTTTTCTAATATAGAATAAAAAAAGTGGAAAACATGTAAAATTCTACAAAACTTTTTATTTTTTTATTTTTATTTATTTGTTTGTTTATTTATTTATTCATTTTATTTTAATTTATTTCATTTCATTAATTTTTTTTTTAACGGAAACTTTGTAAAAAAAAAAAAAAAAATGTTTCGCGGTTTTTAAATGCTGTTTTATAAAAGAAAAATGTAATTTAAGGTTTCCAGGTTATCTATGAAATGTTAAATGGTGACGTCTTTTAGCGGGTAGCTTTTTTTTTTTTTTTTTTCTTTTCTTTTTTTGAACAAACAAAGTAATAAAAAAATCATATTTCTTAAGACGCTTATTCTTTAACATTTTTCCTTTTCCATCACTTTTAAAACAACATATTTCATTTATTTCTCGTGAAACAATTAATGTCACTCTTGTAGAAACTTAATTAAGAAAGTTAATTATGTCCTTAGAGAATTTTTGTTACATTTGAGAAAATTTTTAAACCTATTTTCTTTATTTTTTATTATAAATTTGCGTTATTTAAGAGAAAAAAAGAAAAACTTTTTTTTTTCTTTTATATATTTTAGTAGTTTATATTTAAATATTTTATTTATATATTTGTTAAGTGTTTTTCATATCTACCATCAGTGACGGCTGAAAGCTAATGTTTAAAATATTTGCATAATTCCATTAAAATAAAAGGTGATCGTTATTCTGATTAATTAAAAACGAACATAATATGCAAAATTGCACACCTTCGAAGAATTTTATTAATATTTGCAGTCTGCATGCTTTGACCATTGGTTCAATGCAAGTAACGCCCAAACACACTACGTGATGAATGCAGGGAGGGGGGGAGCTTATCATTGAAGCTTTATATTCATTGAATAATGTTTCTGGTGTAAATTTTAACTAAACTGCATCGGAAATTATTTATGAATCGACCTAATAGTTTATATAGCTGTTTCGGCAATAAGAGTTCCATATGCTTTCTTCAGTGACTCTGAAGAATTGTAAAAATTGGAGATGTTTCAGAAAAATCTCAACAGACAGATTATTTTTTAGTCTATTGTCTACAGAAGAAAAAAAAATTCAAAATGTTTTTTCAGATGTTTAGTTTAAAAAGAAATATGTGTTGTGCAGCTGTAAAACTGAGAAAAAAAGGAGAAAAAAAAAAAAAAATCGAAAAATTTCGCCCCCCCCCCCTTTTCGCATATCTATGCCAGTGTGTCTGAAAGTTTTTTAAAGTAAAATTTTAAAAATTCATAAAAATCACGATATTACACTATTAGAGTAGTTTCCTGGTAAGCGGAAACAGGTGGTTCCGTAAGAACCCTTTTAAGAAAAAAAAAATCTTCAATTAACCCTTCCACTACCAATATGAACTACCCTTGGCACAGGTACTACCAGACTGCGGGAAATTTTGATTCAATATCCACCAATAGAAGGTGTTTTCGAAGTTATTAACTAACCATCACATTTAAAATTTAGTGGTAGACATTAAATAAAAAAAATTACTCAATCGGGCAGCACCATATTTGCCAACTTAGGACCTTTTGGTTACCGGAAAAATTTAATTGAAATATTTTATTTCATTTAATCATCGAATTGTAACGATTTTCACTTATTAAGTAAAGTAAAATTTTTATTAATTTTTCCCGGTAGCCAAAAGATGCTAACACGGAACAACACCCAAGTGCCCGGCGGCGATTTTAATGAAATTTTAATTTCTGATAGAGGGCATGCACCAAATATTTTTTATCATAAAAAATTTTGCTATCGTCCATGTTTTCTATAGTTATCGAATTTTTAAATATGTTAAAAACCACATTAGCCACATATCAACAGTAAGCTCCGCCTTTGGGCTTGACTTAAAAATGATTTAGCAAAATGATTTTCCGCTTTTATGTTTAAGTTACAAATGAAAATTTATAGTAATGAAAATTATTTCAACTGGATTATTCATTTGAGTATTCACTTGCTGTATAAATACAAATTTTTCGCATATTTGTGAGTAAAATTTGATAGAATGTCAACTATGAAAGAAACACCTCTATGAAAGAAACACCTAAATTTCATTGAAATCCGAGCCGGACACTTGGGTGATGTTCCTTGTAAGTTGGCATCTATGGGCAGCACCTGATTGGGTCATGCATGTCCCAGTAGTACTGAAATGGTTAAATGCAGAAAAAATATATAAAAGATTGCTATATTAAAACAGAGGTTAAAAAGCTTAGACGGAGTGTTCTCTCTGGAAAAGAACTGCCATATTATGTAACTCCTGCTCTAAATCACACGCACACACACTTTCAATAAAGTTTTCTGTGCTTTCATATTAAGGAATACTAATAAAAAGATACAGTACAAAAGTTTAAAAAAAAAAAAAAAAAAAAAAAAAAAAAAAAGATTATACAGGGACGACATTTTTCCCCCTGATTCTTTTACCCGTACATTAATATAATAATTTTTTACTTAGTTAATAGTGCAACTATACTACTAATAATTCTAACTGAAAAATACTAGTGTAAGAATCAAGGAAAAAATTTTGACTGTTTACACTTTCTAATATTTAAAAGAAAGTTGTTCATGAGCACACAATACCGAATCTTGCTGACAGCCAGAGTCCATGTTATTTAAATATGTGTACAAATTTCCCCATAGAAATGTAAGGGCTCTCGCTGTTGGTGAGGCTTAGTTTTGTACGTAAGCTCATATATTCAGTTGTAGGGGGGGGGGGGGGATAATGAACCAAATTGTATTTTTATAACTGGTAATGTTATGTTTAACACACTTTATTTTTACATTTATTTTCTTTACCGGCGAAAAAGCGTGGTAATTTTTACTCCGAAAATTTCAAATATTACAAAACTTAAAATGATTCATGAATACTATATAATGAAATTTTACTGACATTTAAAACGATATAAAAGCTTTTCAAAGTATTTTAATGTGTGGTTTCTAGTTGAACACAATATGTCAACTAATTAAAAGATTAATCTTCGCGTGTAATAATTTTGCGTAAAAATTTCAAGACTTATTCTTAGAATTTTGTGAAATTTTAATTATTTTTTTTCTTATACTTGGATATGAATATATTTTCAGTGCATTAAAATTGTAATAAAGAGACAGATATCTCCTGTAGATAAATTAATTGCCTGAAATAACATTCTTAAAGCAAATATGTAGTAGATATTTATTAAGAACTTTATTATTATTATTTTTTTATATTAAAAATATTAATATAATTATAAATATTTTTATAATATCAAAGGTCGTACACCTTTTACATCTATTCTTCATTTCAAACATATTACTCAAACAATTAAAAGAAAAAATTATATTCTTTATAAATATAAATAATACCGAGCATTATAAAAGTACTTTAAAGTTACATGTTCTTAGTTACCGTGTTTTCTGGCTTATAACGCGTAGATTTTATAAATGAGTTACACACCAGAAAATATAATTTACAAATAAAGCTATATATTTTTAAAAACGAAAGCTTATTAAAAAATAGCTATTACTGAAAATTTAAATTTCCGGTGTACAGCTGTCTTAACAAACATGTGCGTTATTCGCCGGAAAGTACGGGACATGCAGAGTACAAAACTTTCATAATTTATTCCTGAGCATTTTTAGCCTCGCCTTTTTTTCGCAACAGAAATTTGTAGACTGCAGGTTGGCATAGCTGCCAAGTTTTTTAATTTATTCCGGAATGCAATTAGCCTCGCCCATTTTTCACACCGTAATCTTTGTAGAAAATTTTTCTTCAAGATATAATTATGATTAAATATGAAGAAAATTACTCGAAAAAGATTACGGTTTGAAAAAGAGGCAGGACTCACAGCATTCCGGAATAAATTTAAAAACTTGGCAGCTATGGGGTGGTATAATTAAACACGCTGTGTAAACGGCATCCTGCAGAGCAAACTGGTGAACAGAATGCAAAGAAATTTGGTATATATGTTATACAAGAGATGCGCTTACGGTATTTCGAAAAACAAAAAGTTCTAAAATGTCCACCAGACGTCGCCTTTTCCAGGGAATATTAAATTTAACACAATAAACGACCAAAACTAAATACAGAAACAATATTAACATTTTTTGACTGGTTTCGGATCACCTTGCCATCGAACCACATTAAGTAAATTTAAGGAAACTCTTCTGTTGAGAAAACTGACTGCGAATGAGAGACGTTGTGGCATGTCCTTACCAAGCAGCTCTTGGGTATGATGGATCATGTATGAGAAGTAGTGCATTATGTTTTTGAGCACTTTTCGTACGGTACTGTAAGAATAGCTTGTCTGTCGAAAAACTGCACGTGCGCTCTGATGTCTGCCAAACTCTGATGTCTGTGACTGTGCGGCAACAGCTGTCTTAACGCCATGAACAAGTACCGGTGTGAAAGGTTTATGGTCTCTTCCAGGTTGAACTTCTAACTTCCTCGTCCCATGAAATCTCTTAATCATGTCCTTTAATAGAGATTGGTCCACGCCGTAGGTTCTTTAAGCTACAAAATTCACAAACTGCAGCAGAAGCATTCCCCTTGTTTTCGTAAAACAGCTTCATCACTAACGCACGTTCAACTAAAGACACCATCATCATTACAGCCGGAAAAATCGACATAAAGCATGACAGCGTCTGCAAACGTTTCATACCCTAAACTGTTTTGTATAAAGCTTCCTCTTCTTCGCAAGCATGCAAGTCCTGATATTTTTTCCCTAGAACTGACAGCTTTTCCTGGTTTTTATTACTCATAATTGTTGTTCTTGATTGTTAATATTGTTTTTGTATTCCGTTTTGGTAGTTTATTGTGTGAAATTTTATGTTTCTCCGGAAAAGGTACCGTCTGGTGGACATTTTGGAACTTTTTTTTTTTTTTTTTTCTAAATTCTGTGAGCGCCTCTCGTTTATAGTCCATATACGAAATTTCCTTGCATTTTGTTTGCCAGTTCGCGCTGTAGAATGCTGTTTATAAGAGAAGTTTAACTATAACCACCTTGTATATTGCTCTAATATGTGAAAACGATTAATTAAGAAGAAAAACCTTTTTAAAATATATTGGTTTTAAGAAAAAAGGACGAGGATACCACTACTCCGGAATAATTTTTTTAAACGTGGCAATTCATGTAACATTTTTCAAAATATAAATTTTTAACTATCAAATATTTATAAAAAAAAAAAGGTTAAATCAGGGAAAATTGTTTTACGCAGCATTTATGCAAATATCATTTTTGGAGTATTTACTGTACAGTCGGTAACAAAAGTGTCCGAACACTAGCAAAAATTCCTATGCAAAAAAAGTACGCTTAATACAGTTTCGCTAAATAAATCCTTGTCGAATCGTGTTCTTAGACTGACTAAGAACAGGATTCGACAAGGATTTATTTAACAAAACAGGATTAAGTGTAGTTTTTTTACATAGGAATTTTCGCTAGTGTTCGGACACTTTTGTTACCCGACTGTATGTAAACGAATTTTTTTTTTTTTTTTTTTTTTTTTATACTTGATAATGATGAAACTTTATTTTCAGTTGTTCAAAATGTTGACATCAAGTTTATTTTAATAGCAAATATGTTATTAATATTGCTTTAATTAAAATTAAGTATTTTGTGTTTACTGTGCGTTGATATAAAATTAATAAAATAAAAAATTGAAATCTGTAAAATACTTTTATATGTTTGTAGATGGGAAACGCCTAATACTTAATGTTATAAAATAAATGTTAATAACTTATAATAACGTTAATAATTAGGAGGTAATGTATTTTTTCCTTATTCATTTATTATGATGTTCACATTTTGCATTCGTTTGAACAATATTATATATTTTTTATTATATATAATTGGCGTGACAGACTCCCCAGACTGTGTTTTGTGTGACTCTGGTCAACGAATGACTTTTGTACATTTATATTATTGTAATGTATTGTTTCAGTGTGAGAACATTGTTAAGAAGTATTGGTAAGCCCCTAAACTGATGGCTTAAACGCTAATGTTCGGCATTTGTAAAATAAATAAATATATTATATACATCGAAATACATAAATTGATCTATTAATCAATCGCCATATCCAGTAAGAGAAATCAAAATTAAATTATATATATATATATATATATATATATATATATATTATTATTATTATTAATAAACATGTTTCTTGTAAAAATTTTAAAAAATTTAAGAATAAATGTCTTTTAATTTATTTCAATCAATTTTTATAAAAAAAAAAGTAAAAAAATAAAAATAAAAACAGAATTTATTACTATTTAATGCCTTATTAAATGACAAAATTAAATTCATTGAATGCGAGCGCCATCTCTTGACGAATTTGCGAAATTTTTTGGGTTAAATATCACAAAAGTGAAAATAACTACCCCGAATATTGACCAAAAATTTTTTTGGTTGCAAAAGGCACTAGTACAGGTCAGAAGGAATGTCCATGCAAATTTTCAGCTCATACGCTGCAGAACTCCTCAGGCCCCTTAATTCGGAGCGACGTGCAAATTTGTATGTTTTCTCTTAAGGGTATGCTTAAGGTATGTGCAAAAAATTATAGGTCTTGGGGATTAGGGATCTGAGATACAGGTAGTCGAAAAGTCCGAGATGCTATGTCGACATAATATACACTTGTAGCGTTAACCATTGACTTTCCTACTTTGTAAATTTCATTTGCTTTTCTCTTAATGTTTGTTTTAGCTTGGCGGGGCGGAACGCTACCACGTTCCTTGATATTATTATTATTAACCAGGAACACCCATTTCATAAATTACATATTCATAAGATAATTTTTATACGTTATTTATAATGTATTACTTAAGATAATATTTATACATTATTTATAATTTATTATTATTATATTATTATTACATTATTTATCTATTATTCTATACAATTTTATAGTATTAATTAATTAATTAATTTTATTTTTTTATTTATTTACCTTATTTAATTTAAATTTTTAAAACATGAAAAAAAATGCCAGGAGACTGAACTCACACACTTATGCTTAGGTAAATAAACACAAATATCTTTGCCTGTGTGTGTGTGTGTGTGTGTGTGTGTGTGTGTCTGTTATCAGCATATTTCAAGAACAAATAATAGCAGAAAAGCCAAACTTGGTACTATAAATGTGTAACACACAGATATGCTACACTGAGGTTTTCATTAAGATGAAGCAAATGGTTCGTGTGCAGGGATACCCAAGAGAATTCAAATACATTACGTCTATGGGAGAAATCGCAGATAAATAGAGTTTAACGTCTACAGACTGCACTAAACAAAATTAAATTAATATATACATATATATATATATATATATATATATATATCTTATATGCGTAAAAACATGTCTCATGCAGAATATGGTAGAGATATCATTCACTGTTCATTTACAGGGCTACACAAAAGTACTAGATTATAAGGTGACAACAGTTGAAGTTTGGTGAACGTGTATTTCAGGTTGTGCCGTGTATTATTACTATAGGATTATGTTTAGGTGCATCATGTAGTTTATACATAATCTTCAAAAGGTATACAGTGCTGAAAATACTTAAGCGATAACATTCTTTTTCATTGTTTGTGGAAGTGCTTTACTATAATGTTTTTCCATATCCAGGAAAGCTGCTCAGGAATTGAAATGAATACCTCATAGAATATGATAAATAATATATGTTTTTAAGCTAAACATCCGTCGCTTGTTTTTTGCCTATTTACACGTTTTGAGGATTCCTGATTATCGAAGTCAAGTTTTTTAATGTTTGATTTTTATCTGTGTGTGTTTTAGAGTAACTTAGAAACGAATAATTTCAGGAAATCCAAAATTTGTATTATTTACAAATGAATATAAGTTTGTTGTTGGAAAAGTTTGATCAAAACTAATACGTCCTAAGGAATGTTGCGTGTGAGAGTTGTCTGAATAATTTTAAGTAAATTTTTAATTTTTATAACAGATTGAAATTCTATATAAATGTAGGTACAGTAATGAAATGAGGGGTTAAGGGGGCAGTTGCCCCCCCCCCCTCATAGAGAACTATTTATCTTATAAAACTCTTCCGAAACCTAATTTAAATGGCTTTAACATAGGTATACATAACAGGGCTCGTTATCTTACCTCTTAATCTCAAACTGGTATTTATAGTACTAAATTTCAGGGTAAGAGAAAGTCTTGTGAATGACACACCAGATTATTTAATTATAACACGTATTGTTTAAGACCCAGTGCAAAGCCATTTTCCGGAAAAATGGCATACTACATTAGGAACAGCATACAGCAATCATAAAGAAAAATATGTTAAATATTATACAAAATACGAGAATTTTTACTAAATAGTTTTTAACTATGCATGAGCATGCTTTATAAAAATTTAATAGCCAAAGGTTTTGAGCTACTTATATGAAAACCCCAAACAAATATCATACAAATTCAAAACGTTATGAAAGAGATAGGATGAACAGAATTTCAGTTCTCTCAAAATAGAAGCTAAACTATAAGGGGCTTTACTCACATTTTTATTTTGATTCAGTCAATACTGAATGGTATTACAGCGTTTTTGCTGTCTGTAAATAAATATTTATAAAACCCTTAGCATCTCTCTTTCTTTCTTTTTAGAAGAACTTAAATTCTGTTTATTCTATCTCTCGCAAAGTTTTGAATTTTCAAGATATTTGTTTTGGGTTTTCATGTAAAATCCTCACTGCCTTTGGCTATTAAATTATGCAAATTAATTCTTTATAAAACTTGCGCATGCGTAGCTAAAAATTATTTAGTAACTGTTCTAGTATTTCGTAAGATATTTAACATTTTTTTCATTCTGATTGCTGTATGCATTGTCTAATGTAGTATGCCAATTTTCCTGAAAATGACCTTGCACTGGGTCTTTGTAAACAAAAAAGAGGAAATTGTTCTAGCAATTTTTTTTTAAAGAAACCGTTATATCTTCATGAATGTATGTGATAGCCTCATAAAATTTTTAAAGATAATGAGGAAAGTCTTTATAGTCCCGTGCTACAGCCAAAACGCATTTAATGCATTACCTTTTACAGGGTGATCCAAAATATTTTGATATTTGTTTAATTTTTTACCGGTCCCCTATTTCTTTTCATTGCACAACTTTTATTGAAAAACTCAGGTATAATATACTCTTTATTTAGTAAATGTATATCTTGAAAAGTTCTTTAGGAATCATCTTGAATCTGTGGTAGTGACCAAAATTCAAGATGATTCCTAAAGAACTTTTCAAGATATTTAACGAAATTTAAAAAAAAGTGTTTACATTATTATGTCTAACACCTGTATATATATGCATGCAGAGAGAAAGAGGGGAGGGAGAAAAACTATGTAATTATTATAAGTCGATTAAAAATAAATAAATAAAACTTAATTATTATATGTTAGACCTTAAAATTTCATAGCGATCAGCGAAAAACAATAGTATGAAGAAGGGCCCGAAATTTCAACTCAAATTACATTTTCCAAAAAAAATTTTTACTCGCCATGAATTAGAGCTGTCATTTTTTTTTTTTTTCTTTTATACTCATTTTTTTTTTTTTTTTTTTTTCTCAAATATTTGAAATGTTTTTACAAATATGCCTAAAATTATATATATTAAAAGTGTATCGTATATCATCATGTCTCATAATCATATATAATTAAATATCATTATATTGTATTTGAGATTTGAAAAAGATTAAAATATCTAATAACATAAATGCAAAGATTCATCAAAGAAAAAAAGAAGAAAAAAAAAAATCTCTTTGTCAAACAATATCCTGTGAAAATCTTTTTATTTTGAAACATTAAGCTTCCTGATTTACCTATTTATTTATTTAACTTTTTACATCAGAAATGTCTTTTTTTGTCCATTTTATTTTTGTAATCAGACGGAATGTCGATGTGTATAGCTTGTTCATTATTGTCATTTGAAATAACCATTTCAGAATAACTTTTTCGATAAAATCGTTGCTTAGAAATCATTACAAGCGCAAATCCTTGGCGTTTCAGTAATTATTCAACAAAATAAAAAAACGCAGTATCTTTAAAAGGGCTCGGGTTCATTTTCATGCGCCAGTATCGCACAGGCAAACTTTCGCGTTTCTCTTCTCTCGGCATCGGGCAAAGAGGCTCTCTGTTCTGCTCGTTTATTCTCACTCTGCTTGGAGAAATCAGAGTGGGAAAAACGAAACTTCCGAAGGAATTAAAACCTTTGTGCATGCACTAAGCATTTTTCCTTTCCCAGGCTCGGGCGATCGTCGGACAGCGCACACACAGACTCGGCACTCCGAGAAGAGAAAAAGGAGAGGTTAAATATGAGGTTATAAGATCACAAGATTTTTGCCATATTTAAATTTATAAAAAGAATGTTTTCTGTCAGCGTATCGTGTAAGAATTCTATCTATAACTTGACCAAATTTTTACTGGCAACAGTAAAACTTTCACTCGCCAATGGCGAGCTGGAGTTTCGAGCCCTGGTATAAAGAGAGAGCAAATTGATAGTCAAAAAGTAAATGATACTAATTACAAAACACTCATGCTACGCTTATGTTATCGCTATATCGGTTGTAAAATCATCTGTTTATCAAAATCACTAGCTCAGTATGATCACCTAGTCTAAAAAGAAATCAGCAGATCCTGCATTTCAGCAGCCCTGCTTTATTTAATGGAAGAGGTTCCAGTTTGTTCAAAATGAATATTAATTGTGGTTAATTTTATATATAAAAAATAATCCACTAGAATTTACTGGTGTTGGTATATTAAAAATCTTTATGTATATGCATTTATTTTGCTCTTAAATTGGGAGAAAGTCAATGGAGACTTTTTATTCAGTGTTTAAATTTTCCTATTTTAATGACCCTGAAAGAATTCGTGAGAAGATTGAAAGATATATGTCAGCCTAAATTAGATAGCTAGAATTCCCTAATGCTGAAAACACCACTATAATATATATATATATATTTAACTTTAGGATATCTAATTTCTTTTCTGAACTGGTAATGTATTTCATTCTATCCAACAAGGATTTTTTTTTTTTTAGCTTTTAAGGTCAGTTATTTTAATTGACCTTTTTCTTTCTTTTTTTTTTTTTTTTTTTTTTTTTTTTTTAGATGGGACAGTTGGTTTATCTGCTATTTTGGTTTCCCTATATTTTTCCGCAGATCCGATTACAACATTTCACTTTTAATGAGTGTTTTGTACCCTAACAGCACATCTCATCCACAATACATCCTCAAGATAACCTATGGATGTTAGGGTAGGAACTTACGTATTAACCCGTCAACCTTTTTCGTAATATGAAAAATCGTCGGCAAATGCGCGATTGACAGCCTGTCATGGAGAAATGCTTCCCCACGTGCCACGAAGCTTGCATACATAGTGATTGATGATTTTTCGTATTACGGAAATTTCATGTGTTTTTGAAATGCATGCAGAGCTCTGTAGGGATGTCCAGTCAAATGTACATTTTTTTATTTTGTAAACGCGAAGCATATATACATGCGTATCAGTAATTGTTGCAATACAAAATTTTTTTATGTTTTGTTATTTAGGCACATCAAGGTATCTGGTGATTTTTGTTTTGGTTTTCATGTACGCGAAGCTTACATACATGTGTATAAGTGATTTTTGCATGTTTATCCATCACTGGCTATCTATCGCCAACTATGTGATAGTTTTCTATTTTGAGGAAAACATCGAAAGGCTAATATATAAGTACTGTTTTGTAAAATAATGGTATTGATTCGTTTTTACTATGAATCATTGGATTCATTTAAAAGGCAAAAGTGCTAATGATAATCTTGAAGATATCTCTTCTTCAAAGGAATGGAGAGCTTTTTCAAGTAGTAAGGAACAACTTCGCATTTTTAGCAATAATTATTAGTCATAGGCTTCGCATGTACAGTCAGCAAAAAAAAAAAAAAAAAAAAAAAAAACACCACACCTAATTTCGCCGTAAACTATCGTAGAAACATGTGACTGGTATCGATCGATTTGTAATAACATCTAGTTTATAACGGTAGAGTAGATTTTGCTCAGGGGGTCGACTACATATAAAAATTGGCATCCATTTATTTTTTTTCAATGGCAACCCCAATTTTTGACTTCATATTCGAATTTCTGGGATCAAGGCAGCCCAGAAATGGCACCCTTTATATACTTTAAATAAATTCTTAATAGATTTACAAGCAAAAATGTCTTAGGGGTAAATCTATAAATTTAGAAAAAATAAATTTAGATCACGCACGGAATTTTTAACTATTGCTACCACGGGAAAAAAAAATATTAAAATATCCATTAAATATATATATATATATAATTAGTTTTAAATTTGTTTGAAAATAATTTTTATACACGCTGTCATATAATTGTCTGAATCAGTGACACTCAACCTTGTTCCCACGGCCGTTTCACGGTGACAATGGGAGTTTTGTCGGATACTGTAGTAGTTTAATTTACTTCTTTTTTTTTTTTAAATGGTAAAGTAGATTTTTTCTTTGGTGTTATTAAAAACTATTAAATAAATCTTCATGATATTCTTCTTCTTTTATATTTTATTACTTGTCACGAATTAAAACGCAAAATAATACAATCCTACTACGTAATGGGCGATTGTAAAATTCTGCTGTTAATACAAATTCAGAAGTGGACGGTGGGTCTAGAAAGGCTGACTACCCTTAATCTATATTTTCAATTGAAGGGGTCAAAATGTTATATTACTCTCTAAAAAAAAAAAAGTCATAATGAATATGATCTGCACGCATCGATAATTATTCTTTAATAGGATCTAATTAATATTTTCGCCTTTATATTTAATAAGATTATTTACGCTTATTAAATTTGAGGTTCTTCCTTTTTTTTAAAAAAAAATTAACCGTTAGTGATTTCTCATAGTACTTAGCAATACAGTTAAACTTCGATAATTACTAGAAAGTTGTTATTAATATTCTCTCTAGAAAATCAGTAGTAATGCATCTTCCGGGAAAACAAGAAGAGTCGGCATGTATGCGGATATGCGGCTTACAACAGCAACAGCAACCGAAAAAAAAAATTGCAAAATGTAGTATCTCTAAAATGATCTGCTATTATGTCTATAAATATAAAAAATATTTGATAAAATAAGAAATAAAATTATTAGACACAACACTTTTCTGTCTGTGGAAAATTAGATAAAATATTATATTGTCTCAAAGATGTCCCGTTTTGGATTTGAAATAGAATAAAATGTGAGTATTTTGAATAATTTATACTCTCTTTATATATGCTTTGTCAGTAATAAACAAATGATCTTTAAACATAGGTATACGCATTTGCTCATGCAAAAAAAGGGTTGTATTTTATGACCTTTACTGAATTGAAAACTTCTTTGACTTTATTTGGTGAATCATTTGACTTGCAAAGCGGCTCTTTCAAGCAGTGTTGCCAAATTTAGAGGGTTTATTTATTTATTTATTTATTTATTTATTTATTATTATTCAAGTGTCACCAATAATTTTCGGGAGTAATATATTATCATAGCCTCCTAAACTAGATGCCCGACGCGTTGCTCGTAAACTTGGCAACAGTTCAAGCAGTAGACAGCGCCACCTGGTACAGGTTGGGTGACTTTTTTTATTCAACTGTCACCAATAATTTTAAGAAGTGATATATGACATATGTTATTGGCAGTTCTTTGACTCTATTCGCCTTTTATGTATATCAAATCCCACTTTTAAAAATTTTTGGTGGCTGTTGAATAAAAAAGTCGCACAATCTGTACCAGGTTGCGCTGTCTACCGCTTGAACTGTTGCCAAGTTTGCGAGCAACGCGACAGGCATCTAGTTTAGGAGGCTATGATATACACATAATGGATAAACAATCTTCGAAGTAATTAGGCAAAATATAAAGTTAAAATTTAGTGGTGGATATTAAATAAATAAATAGAATAATTAACTGAAAATTGTTTACATTGTACTTGATACACTGGTAAAAGTTTTATATGCTGAAATGCGAAAAAAGAGCAAAAAATTGTTAAATTTTAAGTTTTAAACGCCAAATAGCAGCAAGTCACAGACAAATCACATTAACCTTCGTTTATTGATGCTAAAGAAATTAAGAATGAGATTAGTTGAGTAGGTTTAACGTTGCGCTATAGATTAATTGTGGCCAATTGGCGATGGTTTAGATTTCATCTATAGGGATAGCCGGAGACATCCCCTCACAATTTTAGTCATCTGCGTAGGGGATGGCTCTCCTACTTGAGTAACCGACTAAGGTATTAATTCCGGAACATGGACGAAATTGTAGCCACGAAAACTGAGCTATAATGTAAAGATCTAAAATCTCCCTTGAATGACATTGAAAACTGCCGTCTTCTTGGAACAGACTAGTTTCGAATCGAGGAAGTCAAAAAGCTGCACAGTAAACTGTTTCTGCAAAATGTGCAACTTTTTGTCCAGCTCGCTTCCAAATTTTCAAGCAGATAACAGATGGATCAGGCTATCGTGACCCCTATTTTCTTTATGCTGCATTTAATCTCGAAATTCGAAGACAGAACTCTTTTTGAAATCGTTTTCCTAAATCGTTTTCCTATATCGCTTTTTAAATTATGATTTTGTTCTGTAATTTTTATCAAAACTTGTCATGTGTTACCAGTAATTGTTTTAACAACGAATTGCGACATGTACACATGTAACATTTACACAATAACTACTTATAAAAATAATATTCTACGAATAAATTAAATATTACTTTTATATGACAGATTGTAGATTATTCTAAGGGAATGTTACATTAAAGCATAAATATTTAAAAAAGGAATTAGAGGGTTTTTCAATTGTTCTTAAAAAATAATTATTTGGTAAATAGTAACGTATAAAAAAATGTAATTACATATTAAGAGAACTTTAACAATGAAAAAAAAATCGAAATTTGACACATACTCCTTTTATATGAAATATCTTAAAATAAATTAGAATTTCAAGAACTTTTTTGGGCGGAATAATCGCGTTTATTACATAAGAATGGTTTATATAGAGCATAACTAATTTCGTTTCTAATATTAGTTTAAAAAATGATAATAAATAAATAAACTTTTCGCTTATACAAAATTTAGTTACAACTAATTTACAGAAAAAAAAATCTTTAAAATAATGTTGTTGCCTATAATTAATTTAACTAAAAAAAATGTGCATAAAAAATTAAAAATTAAGGCATAAAACAGTTTCTGAGCAGAATATGTTTTCACTTGGATAATTTAACGAAATTTTATTTGTCGTCTAAGCATATATTATAAATTGACATTAAAAATCATTCTAAAATAAAACAACTTTAAATAAATTTGTTCTTTTTCTTCTTCTTCTTTCTTTTCAATTATCTTTTTAAAATGCAGAAGTATCTATAAGATCTAACATTTTAAATTTAAATCTGTCTCCAAAATGAAATGTCAATGCGTTTCAATTCACGTGACATCTTTTTTACAGTTTTTTAGAGGGATAAATATTCAATTTTTTTTTTTTTTTTTTTTTTTTTTTTTTTGTAACCACTTTTTTCATAATGATATTTTTATGGTATATTTATAAAAGCCAGCTTTTATGCTTTTGGTCAAACAAAAATATTTTATAGAAATTTTTATTTTATTAAATCAGTGAAAAAATATTCTATATAAATACATAAAATTCTTTAAGAATTTTCTAGAGGCAGAAAAAGCATAAAACTTGGCAACTATGTAATATTTAACTTTTTTTTTTTTTTTTTTTTTTTTTTTTTAATATGATAGTGATTACTCAATTACACTATTTTACTTGGTAATGTAGTGAATATTGCATTCCTAACCCTAATAAAATAGGAATAGAAAAGTGTAACAACTCTCATAAATGTTCTTAAATTGTATCATTTTGGCTTTATGTGATTTATTTTGTTACAGCAGATTTACAATTATTAATTATCGTTTTCAAAAAGAAAAGTTTTGTTAATGGAATTTTATCGAGTCGATCTGGATGTTCGTAATCGCACGGAATACATTAAAAAATGTAGGTAAAATAATCATGGTTAAAAGAAAGATTTTATTATTGTTATATAAATATGGTGTATATTTGGAAATGTGTAAATCTGACTTTCAGATACCAATAATTTCTTAGAAGCAGGGCCTGATTAAGGGGGAAGCTCGCTCTTCACACATTATTTATACTTACACCGTTATTTTTTAACAAATACTATCCTCCTATAATAAACAGAAAATTTTCATTAAAAATTATTTTAAAAGAATTCTGGTGTCTAATAACGGTGAGTAAATTGGATTGTTTTACACCGTTCATTTTTTATAAAAAATATTTCCTCGTCAAAGCGTGGAATTTCTATGACAAGAAGTAAAAAATAATTGTAAAAATATTCAGGTTAGAGCGAGCTTCCCCCTTACTCAGGCCCTACTTAGAAAAATTAATTCCTAACGAAATCACGAAGCGCCTGACTAACACCGGGAATAACTGTCACTACTATTTTTTAACAATTATTTCTTGCATGTAATGGACAAAATAATCGTCATTAAAAGAACAACCTTGCTATTTTTATAAAAGTGTGACGTCTGTTTGTCAATGGGCAAATGCGTTTCTCAAACGAGACTAATTTCTTGCAAAAGATATTTTCTATTGAGAGCACAAAATGTATGCTTATATATTGTTAAAAATCTAGAGTTGTTATCGCCGGTCTTCATGAGGATATGATCTACATAGTTGCCAATATTTAAATTATTAAAGAGTATTTTTAGCTCCGCCTTTTATTTCGCACCACTTTATTTATAGAATGTTTATCTCCAATATGCAGACCTGTCGATTTTGCTAGTTTATTTCAATAGCATTAGGACCCGCCTCTTTTTTTTTTACAACAGTAAGTTCGAAGAATAATATTCAGAAATATGTATTCACGATTAAATAAGAAGACAATTACTCTACAAATATACTCGTATATAAAAAAAAAAGGCGGGATAAAATACTATTATGGATAAATTAGCATAATTTGAAAGTCTACCAATATGTAACTACAATGAAATAAGACAAAAATAATCTTAAAATAAAACTGGTATGGAATAAAAGCGGGGCTGAAAATGCTTCGGAATAAATTAAAACTCTGCATGTTGACCTGCCAACATATTTGTCTTGTTCCACAGAAAAGGCAGTTCTTGTCTTTTATTCGAAGTATTTTTTAAATGAGTGATTTACTTATTCTTTATTGTTAATTGCATCCTTGAGAAAATTACTCTATACAAAGTCGTGAATTTAAAAAAAAAAAAAAAATGGTTACTTACATTGCTACGGAATAAATTTTAAATGTTTGCAGGTCTGCTCTTAAGTTCCACGTAATTAACCAAAGTGTGAGAAATAACCATAGAATAACAAACCAATCCATATATTCAAGAAAAAAGGTGTCATGAAATTTTAAAATATACAGGATCTTTTGCTGCTTCAAATATTCCAGAAAAAAAGATGCATCCGGATGTATATAGGACGCGGAAACAGCGCACATTTTTCACGAACTATTACTGTGAATGACATGTAATAACCTAGCTGTCAACATATACATTTTGTAAATAATGTTTATTAAAATTCTTTAAAAGAAAACTCTAATGTTTATTTTATTCAAATTATTGCTTTAATTTTTTATTTAATGTCCTATTGAATCTCAGTTCAGTTAGCAGCGATTGAATAAAACATTATTGAAACTCATGAATTATAAGTCTTAAGAAATTAAGATAAAATACACAACAGCTTATGCAATTGTGATAATCCTTTTTATTCATCACCAAAATGACACAAAAAAATTAAAAGCCGTCAAGCGAGTTCTGTACTAAAGCTGTACCAAAGAAGTTTTAAGAACTGAATACAGTAAGCATTGCTAACTAACAGGGCCTGATTAAGGGGGAAGCTCGCTGTAACCGGAATATTTTTACAATTACTTTTTACTTCTTGTCATAGAAATTCCACGCTTTGACGAGGAAATATTTTTTATAAAAAATGAACGGTGTAAAACAATCCAATTTACTCACCGTTATTAGACACCAGAATTCTTTTAAAATAATTTTTAATTAAAATTTTCTCTTTATTATAGGAGGATAGTATTTGTTAAAAAATAACAGTGTAAGTATAAATAATGTGTTAAGAGCGAGCTTCCCCCTTAATCAGGCCCTGCTAACTAAAGAAATACAGTTACCGTCTGCTTTTATATCATGGCTGTCAATATTTTAATTTATACCGGAGTACATTTAGCTCCACCTTTATTCCATACCACTTTCTTTTTGAGAGAAAATTTTTATTTATTTATTTTTATTTTTTCAGTTACGTATTGCAGAAAAATATTTTAAAAATAAAGTGGTGCGAAATTAAGGCGGAGCTGAAAATGCTACGGAATAAATTAAAATATTGGTAGGTACGCTTAATATCGATAAACAAACTAAAAAAAAAAAAAAAAAAAAAAAATCTGGTCGAACAGAATTTTATGTCTATTACTAACTAACTCCACGGCACAAACGTAGTGAGAGTCACATAGGAGGTTAAAGATTCCCACAAGTCTTACAACAAAGAAATATTTACCATGTTTTTGTGACAATTCTTCGAGATTCAATAAAATTCCAATTACGGTCAGAAAATACTGGCGGTAGTAGAAATATGGTTATTTGTAATTCAAAAGACTATTTCGATGAAAACACTCTAACTTAGAAGACAAAAAGGCAGACTTCAGCCTTTTAAACATTATATTCAGGTAATATTTTTTAATATACTTTATGTGGTAGCATTAAAATTTTACATATACAGTATTTAAAATTCAGTGATAAAAGTATTAAAAAACTTACAAAAAACTATAGGAGTTCTGCAAACATTTGAGTATGTATTTCATAATAAATATACAATGAACACTAATCAAATTATCTCCATTAGAGCCTACACTATAAATAATTATACCCTGTTTTTCACAAAGAAATATGTTTTGTAAAGATGCTTGTGTACATTAAATGTTTAATTTCTTTTAAAGCAGCTTTTTTTTTTTTTTTTTTTTCTAAGAATACTTCTAATAACATTTTCAGACTTTTGTTTTATAATAATAAATAAAAAAAAAAAAAAAAAAAAAAAGCCAGCTAATTGGTTTTTATTCATTTAAAAGTTTGTTAAAAAAAAAAAAAAAAGTTAGGAAAAATTACTAGGAACCATAAAAGAAATAGTTTACTTAAGTGCGAAACCTTTTAATTCAAAGTGTTATTTCCTTAATTGTTAAATAAGCGGTTCCCCGTCCCTTAATTAGTTAGTTAGTACCTGAATAATGTAGCCTTTATGAAATGTTTACCTCATTAAATAAGTTCTGAAATAATTTATAGCTTTTTATGTTCATTAAAAGTTTTTTTTTTCTTCGTAATAATATAATGGTTAAGAAAACATTAGCATGTATATTTTTTATCATAGACAATGAGAAGCTGAATAACTGAATAAAAGAAGTGCCGCAATACAATGTATTTTTTATACGCATTTTCAACTTTTTATATGTTTTTTTTTTTTTTTTTTTTTTTTTTTTGCTTGTTTGTTTTTTACATTTATAGTGACCTGTTTGTTTGCTGACTTCTTTATGGATGTTTTTAATTGTAGAAATATTTTTGTTTACGAGTTTTTCTTCTTTTTATTTCAACTTTCTTATATATATTTTTCTTTTTATAACCTTATTTTTTCGTTGTTTGTTTTTTAAATGTGGTTTTCAATGAAACCATACATATATATATATATATTATTGAATACTGAAAAATAATATGTATACTACAGCTATTTTTAATACGGTCAATACATGTTTATAGATTGTTAAATAGTACTTATAACACTTAGGCTATTATTACTTTAAATATATTTAACATACAGTTGCTAGATTATGTAGCATTTTACATTATGAAATATGCTTTAAAAAATTGAGTTTATTTAAACTTCAAATTACATTCAACTTTACAAAATTCGTTTAAACAATTAATTTTTAATATTTAAAAATTTTCAGTTCCATAAACATTTTTAGGTTAACAAGAAGCATACAAAATATATAAATAATTTCTGAACATTGTATTAGGTTATCTGAACGATTAAAAACAAAACAAACTAACAAATATATATATGAGTTGCAAATGTTTTCTAAATGATGTTCATTAATATTACATATCATTTAATTAAAAATCTGATTATAATTGGTCAACTAATTTAAGACTGGCCAATTATGTTAATTTATATGTCATAGCATTAGGCCCGCCCCACTTTTTTTTAACACCAGTAAATTTGTAGAGAGATATTGAACAATACGATACACACGTTTAAATAAGAAGACTATAACTCTAAAAATATACTGCCGAGAAAAAAAAAGAGGGGTGGTTCATATACCATTGCGGATACTACCCAGAGTTCCCAACTTGTATAAGTTATTCACGAACATTTTTAGCCTCGCCTCTTTTTTAAACCGGAAATTTTGAAAAATGATTTTCTTCTTATTTAATCGTTGTCACATATTAAAGAGAAATGATCTACAAAATTTCTGGTGCAAAAAAGAAGGCGGGGCTAAAAATGCTCGTGAAAACATTATAAAAGTTGGGAACTCTGATACCACCATACGGAATAATTGGCACATATGACTAATTAAAAAAAAAAAAAAAAAAAAAAAACATTATTTGGATTCAGTGTGAAATTAATGAGCGTTATGATTAAACTGTATTATTTCTTTTTCGATATGCGCATATAATGTATAATTGTATCTAATATAAACTTTGTGCGCATTATTACATAAAAAGTATTTTCATTATTTCAAAAAATATATTTGTATTTAATAGTTACTATTTACTTTATATATATATATATATATGGGAGCCCCTTGTACCGAGGGCCGCTTTTTTTCAATGGCCGAAAACAGAGACCTTGGGCAGTTTAAAACTATGAAACTGATATTTATATACCTTTAGGATTATTTACCTCCAATTAGGATTAGTATAAATACGTAAAATAATAAATCCTGACAAATAGAAGGTTTTAAAATAAACTTCACTCAAGGCCCAAGGTACAACACACTCATTCTACCTAAGGCCAGACCTCATTTTACATAGGGCCGCTTTCTTTTCAATTCCCAAAAACAGAGCCCCTGACATGCTAAAAATCCTGAAACTGATATGTACATATCTTTAGAACTAATTTCTTTTAATTGAGATGAATATAAACACTTTAAATAATAAATTCCGACAAACTGAAGGTTTTTAAATAAATTTCACACATTGCCCTAGGTACAACACGCATATTGTACCTAGGGTCAGACCACATTGTACCTAGGGCTAGACCTCAACGTACCTAGGGCCAGACCTCATTGTACCTCGGGCCTCAGTGTACCTAGGGGCATTCCCTTAAAATTAGATTTCCAACAATATCAAGTAACACATTTATTTATCATATGATAATTATCATGATGTTGCCTTAATTTGAAAAACCGAAATTTTCACTCTTTTTTTCTTTGGAATGTATTCTTATAGTTTTTTTTTTTTTTCCTTGAATGTTTCTTAAATTTCTAGATCTTCCGGGTTTACGGCCACGTCTTTTCTTTAAGTAGTTTTTGCACGAGGTTTTGCTTTAGAAAAAGTTGTACCTGTTCAAGCATGACACACAAAAATATGTTAGATGATGAAGGTTTCGAAATTTCAACAGGACATGAAACAGAGACATACAGTTCCATCACTGTTGGTTCACTTTCTTCCTGAAGAAAATCTTTTTTTGGAAATTTATCGAGGGAGCTTGTCTCTCAGCCACATTTGAATTTAAATATTCGCTCTCACCAGGAAACCATCCTAATAGTGTAATAATAGAAATCAATTAAATTATGTTCATTCATTGTATTTTCATAATGTAACATGATTTTTGATGCACAAACCCCTCACAAGTTCGTTCTCGAGAAATCTGTATTTAAGTTTGAGTAAAAATTTAGTAACGAGGAAAGAGTGGGAGGTGCCTGACAAAAATTTGCTAGAACCATGACTTTTATCAATATTTAGATTCTATTTTAGCGATTGGTTGGTTGGGTTTTCCGTCGCACAGGTGCTGCGGAGATCGGCAATTGGCGACGGTCTAGGACTCACCCCTAGAGGTGGTCCGGAGACATACCATCGCAATTTTAATCGTCCACGGAAGGGATGGCTCTCCCGCTTCGGTGACCTCCCAGAGGTATAATTTTTTTTTGATGAGGACATTGTGGCCACGACAGATTTTACGTGCATTACCAGCCACCACTACTCTACACGACGGTCTTTGGCCGGCTGGAGTACCGAACCCGCAATCTTCCAATTACGAGGCCGGCGCTCTACCGGCTGGGCTACCACGGCCCTCTCTAGCATCCAGTTACTACAGGCTGTACTGTAGTATATCTTATAAGGTCCAAACACACATCTGTCCAACGGTTGAATCTAATGACTGATGGTGGGTTGAAGCAATGTCCCTCGTACAACATTATCCTTCGTTTAATTATAAAAGTTTTTCAATTAAATTTTAACAACATGAAGAATAAGATTACAATTGTACAGTCACCCAAAAAAAAAACGCCACCCCCCCACCCAATTTCGCCGTAAATTATCGTAGAAACATGCGGCTAGTACCTATCGATCTGTAATAACGTCTAGTTTTTAATGGTGTAGTTATATTTTGCTTAAGGGGTCATCTACATATTAAAACACGTATAAACTTCATTTTTTTCAATGACGACCCCTATTTTTGACCTCATATTCAGATTTCTGAGATCAAGGCAGTACGGAAAACTTACCTATTTATAGACTTTAAATCAATTTTAAACAGAGTTACACGTGAAAATGTGTTAGGGGACCGTTTATACATTTAGAAAAAATAAATCGTGATCAACTACCCAATATTCATTATTTATAAAATTTCACACCGGAAAAAAAGTTCAGGAATGTTTATTATAAAATAAAAAACGATTCAAATTCGTAGAACTTTCTTTATTAGCTTATGAATTAAAAGATTTTTATTGGTTTCAATTTATTAAACATTATTATTGAAAGTTAAATACATCACTTCGTACGAAGAAAAATAATAGCTTGAATGATATGAACCCTACAATATTGAATTACAAAAATCTAAATACCAAGCTAAAAGAACAGTAGTAATAATGATAATAATATTAATAGCAGTTAAATAAAAGGTGTTTAATATTTAAGAAAAAGAATTATCTACTTCTTAAAAGCAAAAACTGTTTTATTTAAGAGACAAAAATTTAAGTTAAAATACATTTAAAAAACAAAAAATATATATAAAAAGAATTAAAATCTACTAACTAACAATTATTATCTACTTCTTGTTGGGTATATTTTTATTTTATACAGTAAGCCTCGCATGAAAGTGTTACTATAAAGTTTTACATTTAATTTTAGGCGTACAAACCAACAATAGATAATATACAAAAATATACATAACAAGATTTAAACTAAAATCTGAGAAAGGATATTTAATATTTTCGCGACTGCTGATGTAGTTTCACGTCATTTGGAAATCTGTAACTCCTTCAGTGGGCGTTTCTTTCACAATTTGTGTGTTACGATATTTCGTAAGAATATTCCTTATATTCATATTTATATAAACAAAATAGTATGAAACAAATTTTTTCACTAGAAAGAGTGTATATTCATATTATTGTGTATATTCATATGAAAATAAACATGGATGTGGAAAAAACGGTTTCCTATTGCCTAGAACGAATATTCCCCGTTCTGCAATCGTCTACTGTACTTGAATTCTTAATTATAAATGTGTAAAATCTATATCTTTAAAAGTAATAAGACATATTACTTTGTTTTAAATTCTTTTTCCGTAATAAATGTGACGACAGTTTTACGCCGTGATTAGAATAATAGAAAATAAATAATATTGCACTTTGTTTCAATAATAGATTTTAAAACTTAAAGAAAAAAAAAATACCACTTTATTATTCAGTATTAAAAAAACATTTAATAGAAGTTTTATATTTTATTATGTTACGTCATGCGATAAAATTTAAATAGCATAAACGGTAGAGTAAGCAAATGCGAAAATTTCACAGATTAAAACAGAAAATTTGTTTTAAAAATTCTGATAAAAGTTAATAAAAATCAATTATATTAATTTTAAAAAAGGAAAAAACAAAAGTATTGTTCACTGCGTATTGCTCTTTCAAATAATATTCCTCGTCTTACCGCGTTTTTTTACTGTCATGATACTTAATTGAGGTGCACGAATCCTAGAATATTCAAGTTAAAAACAAAAGACAAAAGGGATAAAAAAGAATTTTAGCAGTGAGAAGCTAGAAAAAGTTATGTAATATTTAAGAACAAAGACTTAACATTTCAGAATCGAGTAAACTCCCTTCTTCAACGAAAGTCACGCCTTTACAGAATTTTTCTAAAGCTTTACATTATAAAACAAAATTATTTTACATACTTCCAATTAAATCATTTAAATTTTGTCTTCAGCATTCAATGTAGTAAATGCCATTGACATTTATGCATACCAGCGTCACATATAGTGTCATATACGAGTATGCAAACTAGGTTTTTTAATACTGTTTCCGCAATATAGAGGCGGGGCTACATTTCTTTTGGAATTCTTTCCCAATCTCTTGCCTGCATTGCGATAATTTTATAAAAAATAAGCCAATTTGTATAATAAACATCGAAATGTTCCTTAGAAAACAATTATAATAACATAAAGGTAAATTAAAATAGTTTTTCGTCAAAATGTATAGAAATATTGACTCACAGATGATACAAATTATAACAAGTGACGCCCCCTAACAGCAGTAAAAAATGAAATATCACTGTAACTCAAAAAATAATGTTAGGAACGAGCTGTAAATTTGGAAACCCATGTTTTTGATGATGCCCGTTCTATTCGTGTAAAAATTAACATAGGTCATAATTCATAATTTTTTCAAATATGAACTTATTAAAAATTTTCATAATTCAAAAAATGTTTTTTTAGCAAAAATTTGCATGGAATATGTTTGGGTCACTTCATTCTAACGAATAAAAAAAACAGAATTTAAATATCATAATTATTTCGGAAGATATGATTTAATGTTTGTCACATTCATTTAACATTAGCATCCCCAAATTTTGACAGCTTATAACTCTATGAAAAATTGAGCGAAATATATAAACTATACCATTTTCCGTGATGATTTGATCCAAAGAATTCAAAAATATTATAAAAAAGGGGGGTTACCATTGAAAAAAATGAAGTTGATGTCAGTTTTAATATGTAGACGACCCCCTAAGTAAAATCTAACTATAACATTATAAACTAGACGTTATTACAAACTGATCGGTACCAGTCGCATGTTTCTACGATAATTTACGGCGAAATTAGGTGGGGGGGTGGCGTTTTTTTTTTGGGTGACTGTACCTAGGGCCATCAATGGCCGTAGGTACAAGTTTCGGTAACTTCATTCAAAATACCTTCCACTAAAAAACCACACACAGAGAGGGTTAATTAAGTATCTCATTTATTACTCAATATAACAAGAAAAATTATACAAAAGAAAATTATTTGGCTGACTTTTGTAAAATAGCAAAAGAGATGAGCTGCAAAATTTTACTTCAAACTATGTAAATTATTTTTGTACACGCAACTTGCAAAATATTTCTCCTGGATGGTTTCAAAGTGTTTGTAAATGTAGCAACTGGTGTTGTTACTCACCCAACTGAATATTAAAATTTAAAACTAAATATTATTCAAATAAAGTGGGGTGGACCGAGGTACATGATGGCCCTATGTACACGGGTCTCCCCTATATATTTATAAACGAATAAAATTGCAAATGCAATAATAATAATGGTAAAGTAATAAATGCAAATACTAGTGTAATAAAGAAAAGATAACCTAGCAAATAAAACTTATATATATATATATATATATATTGAATCTACAATTTTTCAGCAGGTGCTAAAGTGAGATCATAAAAGTGTTACCACATCTAATTTTAATAACTTTCATTTGTCATAGATCAATGACTAAACCTTATATGATTTTAATTAGAATTTCTAATTGTTTTCAATTTATGAAATTTACCTATATTTTCACTATGATAATAAGCCAGGTATCCGAAAAAACTTCCTAATATCAATACGTTTAATACCAGTTAGAATATGTCCTTTCTTACCTTTTCCTTTATATATATATTTATTTGTTAGTTTTTCAACACATAATTAACTAATTACTGACGGATGTGGTTAAATGTTTAGAAAATATACTTTCATATGTTAGAAATTAAAACAAAGTTCTTTTTTATTTTAGAGAAAAAAAAATTCCGGAATAATTGGCGGGTACTAACAATTTTACAGAGTATTATAGAGCTGCCAACATCCTAATTAATAAACCGAATTATTGTTAGAAACCACATTTTTTCTCACACCAGTCTTTTACTTTTCGGACACTATAATGAGGAAAGTATTGTAATCATGCCAAAATCCTAATTTGAGACTTTCATGTTTCTATACGTTTCCATGTGCCCTGAGTCCGTTTTCACTATTTTTCCGATGATGTATGTATGCGTGTGTGTATGTATGTGTGTGTATGTCTGTGAGTGAACACGCTAGCGTCTAAACGCTTTGTTCGAATAAGCTGAAAGTTGGTACGCATATTGTAAGTCACCATAGTACGAACCCTATTGATTTTGGTGAATCTAGCACTAATAGTTTTTTTTACAGGAACACCAGAAAAAATTCTTTATCATTATGTCCTATGAAGTAAAATTTTTAAAAGTGCGATAGCGTCTAAACGCTTTATTAATCTGAGCAAAAAATGTGTACACATGTTATAGGTCACAGTTGCACGATCTGTACAGATTTTGGTGAATTTAATCCTTACAGTTTTTATAAAAGGGGCACAAAGAAAAATGCTTTATCATAATGGTCTATGGGGCCAAGTTTTTAAAAGTGTGATAGCGTCTAGACGCCTTATTAATCTGAGCAAAAAATTTGTACAGATGTTATAGGTCACAGTTGCACCAACTGTATAGATTTTGGTGAGTTTAGCACTCACAATTGTTTTACAGGGACACAAAGAACCAATTACGCTAATCTAATCATAATAGCATTAGCCTTTGCCTTTTTTCACACCAGTGAATTTGTAGACTAATATTCAGAATATGTAATCACGGCTAAATAAGAAAACTATGACACTACCAGAGTTGCCAACGTAGTCCGGCAATTTGTTAAAACCGCTCATTTTCCTACACCACTTAATTTTTAGAGTAATTCTCTTAAAATATAGTTACGATGAATTAAGAAAACAAATAGTCTTAAAATTAAGTAGTGTAGAAAAAGGGGCGGTAATAAAAATTTGCCGGATTAGGTTGGCAGCTCTGCACTACGTAATGAGCAATTCCATAAAAATTTAACGTCAGTCACAAATAAAGATAATTATGCTTTCACCAATATTTTGTAACAATAAACACCATCCTATTTAATCATAAAAAAATCACAATAAATATTCAATTAAAATTTCTGTATGCGGATACTGGTAGCAAAATAAGAGAAAATATAAATTTTTGTGATTGATGTTACCTTCTTCCATGGATCACACTATATACTGGTGGGAAGAAAAGGCGGAACCTAACACTATTACAGGTAAATTAGCATAATTGGCAGGTCTAGGCAGCGTTCCAAACTTTTATAATTTATTCAGAATAATTTTTAGTCCCGCCTCTTTTTCATACAGGAAATTTTGAAAAATGATTATCTTCTTATTTAATCTTTATCACATATTAACCCTTTGGAGAGTAATTCGGAGCATTTGAATTACACTGCCACCGGAATTTACGAATAAAATTAAACTAAAAGAAATTTTGATAATTCAGGTTAGAAAAAAGGGCCTTTTCTGCTATGGTATAAATGTAAATCTTTGCTGAAAAATTTCTGGAATGAGTTTTCGCACTTGAGAATTAAAATTAGGTGCCGCAACATTGCAACAGAAAGGGTTAAAGAAAAATAATCTAGTACATTTATGGTGCGAAAAGAAGGCGGGGCTAAAAATGATTGTGAGTAAATTATAAAAGTTGGGAACTCTGGGTTTAGGTATGAAATCCTTACCATATGAAATAGTTATAATGTCATCATTATATCTAAAAAAATGAAGATTTTTTATTTAAAAATTGCGTTAATAAAAGTACATATAAATTGATATATATATGTATGTATATGTATATATATATATATATATATATATTTGTATATAATTTACTCTTTTTATTGCACATGTGTATGTATGCCATCCATATTGCACTCCTATTTATTTCATTTCAATTTGAGTGTTACTTTCGACATGCATTAAATTGTAAAAGAATAATTTAAAATTATTTAGCTTCTATTTTTTAAAAGAGTTCTTTTTAAATAAATCGAGAGTTTCCATTTTTCAAGTTACGAACTGGAAAATAAAGTGGTAGTTCATTTTTGAATACTTTCTTATTCTTGTTCTTGCAGACAGTTTTATGAAGTGTAACGACTTTGAACATTCTTAGACTATTGTCGGCTGTTTAAACTTAACTTGTTTCAAGAAACTCAAATAATTTGAAACTTTCTATACAAGCTAAGAAGCCTCTTTTGAAGTAAAGTCTTTTGCTTGAAAGATTCTGACTCATTTAAATCATACATTTTTCTGAAAATAAAATACTCTCTGAATATTTCAGTGCTTTTAGTTGAAAACAGGTATATATATATATATATATACATATTCAATTAATGTACATTATTTTTAAATTGAAGTAATATAATAATGCGCAGTTTGAAAATTACATTTTAAATTTTCTTAATTAGATTTTTGTATTTAAAGTGCATTTTAATTGGCTACATTTAATATCTTAAAATCATTATAATTAATTATAGCTTTAAATTAACTTATGAGTAGTTTTCATATCTTTAAAGCAAAATAAAATTATTAGTAAAATTGATTTAACTATTTAATTTTTCCTATATGTTTTTATATTTTTTAAATAGTGTTTTAAGTGAAATTGAAATTCGTAACAAGGTTTGCTCCCTGAAACAGATTTGCGACTACTATTTACGAATAATATTTAGTTCTTTTCATATATTTTTATTATTGTCTTTAATTTTTAATTGCATTTAAGTTATTCTACTGTCATTTTTAATTGGTACATATGAAATATTTAGATGATCCTACATATTAAAAAAATCTTAATTAATTAAAAAAAAAATAACTGTTTTTTTTTCTTTTTCACGCGATTATCATTATTTATTTATTTATTTATTTATTTTTTAAATGAATTTGGGCCTTCCGTGGCCGAGTGGTTATGTCACCACACTGCTAATCGCCTTCGAGCGTAGGAGAGCGGGTTCGATTCCCGCTGGGTCTTGGATGTTTTTCCATTTCTTCGTATTGTAATTCTGTGATGTGCTATCCGTAATTATCTGGCAAAGATCTATCTGACTGCCCGCCCTCTTATACCCGTAAATATTTTTAGAATTTCTTAAAACTGATATATGTTATTCCTATTGAAAATGGAGTGAATACCTCTACGGGTTTTTGTACACGGATAGCCGATAGTAATAAGTACAAAACTTTAAATAAACACCATAAAATGCAATAAACTCGTTGCATTTTATGGTGTACGGGTGTAGTATTCAAGGCGTTGCCGCTCTGATTGCTGCACTCGTGCCTACTTTGTCCGCCTGACGAAAGGTCGTGTTTTCTTGTGACTTGAAATTATTGTTGCTCGCTCATACCGGAATATTTTTACAATTATTTTTTACTTCATGTCATAGAAATTCCACGCTTTGACGAGGAAATATTTTTTGTAAAAAATGAACGGTGTAAAACAATCCAATTTACTCACCGTTATTAGACACCAGAATTCCTTTAAAATAATTTTTAATGAAAATTTTCTGTTTATTATAGGAGGAAAGTATTTGTTAAAAAATAACGGTGTAAGTATAAATAATGTGTGAAGAGCGAGCTTCCCCCTTAATCAGGCCCTGACAATGCGAGAACCTTTTGCTTTTTTAATGAAGTCTTTTTTCATTATCTTCTCTCCCTCTCTCACTTGTCTTTCCATTTCCCCATCTCTCTCTCTCTCTCCCATCTCCTCACCCCTCTCATTCTATTTAAAAAAAAAAAAAAAAAAAATGTGTTATCGTCTAGTGTCAAATTGAAAAATAAATAAAAAAAAACCTGATTGTTTGTGTAACTATATTTAGTTTTTATTGCATTGAAAGTCTTCTGATACAAAGGTTGGACTTTCAAACGATAATTTAAAGGGTAATTCAAATAATAAATTTAAGCCGGTGATTTTATAAGTCTCTTAATTGTCATCGAAAACATCTTTCAACAAAATTCTATCTTTTCCAATATTACATTAAAAATTTTAAATTTCTACCAAAAAACATAACGAATTTGTATTTAAAATGGAATAAATAGCAAGTGCATTTATTTTCTGGTAGAAATTTAAATTTGTAATTTCCTCACCATCTTATTTAACTGGTATTATTATGCAGAAGGAAATGAGTGGCTACAGGGGTTTATATTCTTCTAAATTTTCGAAGTCGAACTTAGATCCAAACCTCAACTTGCACTTAAACAAAAATAAATTAACCCTTTTCTGGCCCTAAAGTTCTAAAACTCTATAAACAAAGTTGCCAAATTTAGGAACTTTTTCATTCAACTACCACAAATTAATTTGAAGAGTGATATATGATACACATAACGGAACAACAACCTTCGAAGCGCTTATGCAACTGTTACAATCAAAATTTAGTCGTTTATATTGAATAAAAATGTCCTTAAATTTAGCAACTCTGACCAGAGGAGTGAAATTAAACAAGACCAACAAAGGATTAAAGAGAACAATTTCTTTAGATAATGTTTCATATTAAGAAAGCACCACAGAGGTGGCGTTTAAAGTAATACGTACAAAACTTTGAATAAACACCATAAAATGTAATGAACTCGCAACAAATATTTCGGATCGAAATAACGTACGACCCTTCGTCAGGCGAACAAAGCAGGCGCAAATGTTGCAGTCAAAGCGGCAACGCACTGATGTCTACTTTGTTGCTTGACGAAGGGTCGTGTGTTCTTTTATCTCGAGTCATTTATTGCGAGTTTATTGCATTTTATTGTTCTTGTTCAAAGATTTGTACTTATTAATTTTTTCGTACGTCTAGAAATCAAATAAATGCCTAGCTATCAAATAAATGCCGATATTTATAATAATAAAGGAATATGTCTGTCTCTCTGTCTGAGCATCTATACGTTCAACCCCTATTGAACGCAGAACTACAAAATCTGACATACGGATGTTCAGAAGCCTGCCCGAGTGCATAGTGAAAAAAGAATTTAAAAATTTTAATTAGTTCCGGAAAAAAATAATTAAAGCGTCGGCCAATGTCAAATTAAAAAGGGAGCCGATCGTATTTTCCGCCCTCCAAGTAAAATTCAGCCCGTTCTTCAAAAGAATAGACGCAGAGATAAGTGTCGCGCGTGTTTGTAAAGTCATTCTGGCTCAACGGCTGCAGATATTGAAAATACACCTGTACCACGAGAAAGAGCATTTATTACCGATTCTTAAGGTAATTTCTTTTCTTTTCTTTTCTTTTTTTTTTTTTTTTAAATACGAATTTTTTATATTCTCAAAAAAAGTTGTAAAAGGGGTCCAAAATTTCTCTTTTTCTCGATCGTCATTTTTGAATCGCCCTGTACGAAAGACTAATTGACCCCTTTCTTAACAACTGGTATATTTTGAAAGGTCATTTAACCTTCTTTCGAACCAAATAAACATTTTTACAAAATACGGATTAGCGATCCATATTTTTTGTTTTTACGAAACAACGATTTTTTCAGAAAACATTTTATAACCCAAAATCTTTTACAGATAGATATTTTATATATATATATATATATATATATATATATACCTCGATTATACGAATCAGATTTCGAAAGATTGTGAGATTTTTTCAAAAACTGAATCCGTTATAAATTTTTAAATTTTCTGCATGCCTGCAGTTTTTGATGACATTCTGAATCCGCATTTGCGTTCGAAAAACAGTGGAAACTCTCTTTTAAGTTCGCAGACGATATTTCGAAAGTAGAGCGAAAGAGAAAGATCTTTTTTCTGATTGAGGTCACATGTTTTTAGACTGCGATTAAAAATAGCAAATTTCAAAATTCTTCAATTTTATTTTGTCGCACACGAAACTTACTATTCAGAGTTTTTCATCACAAGACCAAGTTGTAGATCAAATATCATTGATTTCGGAGAATAAACCAAAAATTTACATTTTAATTGCAAATTAAATTTTATTCTAATACGCGTATTTCAAATTCTAATTATGATTAAATTATTTTTAATTAATGTATCATTCAAAAGATATTTTAAAGTTCTTTTATATTATCGAAAGTAGAATTAGAGATTTTACCTTATTTAGACGTTTTGAGGTGCCCTGATTAGGTTTTCTTTTTTATCTCAGCTACCAGATTAAAATAATTTCATAAGTAATGCATCATTTGAAAGCTTTGTTGATTTAGAATCGAACAGAAGATGACAGAAATTTCTACTGCCAGATGGCGCTGTAATATTTTAAAATTTCAATATTTTAAATTCTAATGAGCAAGGAAAGTGTTGTAAGTTCTAGAACGGGAATAAGGCGCCGCATGCGCCCCCAAGCGGGACTTTGATAAAGTCAGAAATTTGAAAGATCATAACCTGGTGAGCGAACAGCCTGGGTCAGATATTGAAACTGGAAGAGGGCGCCGCCGACGCTACCAAGCGGGAATTTACTGCGATTAAAATTTTCAATAAAGCTATTTTCACTATATGTCAATAAGCTGCTTTAAGACCTGAAACAGGAAAAGGCGCCGCAGGCGTCACCGAGCGGGAGTTTCGTAAAGTCGGATTTTTCAAAGATCGCGAACCAGCTGGTCGCCGAAGTAGACTAGTATCAAATAAAACAGTTAGATATGTATATGACATTCTAAAAGACTGGGTATTAAATTAATGAATTTAATTCTATATTAAAGAAATTCGTATTATAAAATATTTTAATTACCATACACATTTTTTGAAATTCTTAATAACAATCCAATTTCAAAATATAGGAAAAAAAAAAGTAACATTTTAGACTTTTTTTTTTTTTCCTTTTAATCAGAAATTGTAAAAAAATATTTTGCATTTTAATTTAACTGTTTTACATAATACAAATCTTATTTAAGTTGTGGGATATATGAATTTTAAAATTTAGATGTCTCTTAGCTGGTAGCTTTTTTAATTTATACAAATAAAGTAATAAAAAGTCATATTTCTTAAGATGTTTATTTCTTCACATTTCTGCTTTTCCCCCACTTAAAAAAAAAAAAAAAAAAAACATGTTTTATTTATTTCTTGTAATTAATGTCATTCACATAGAAGCTTAATTATGAAAGTTAATTAAGTCCTTAGAGAGTTTTTTTGTTACATGAAAGAAACTTTTCCAAATCTATTTTCTTTATTCTTAATTATATATTTTTGAAAAGCATTTAACAGAAATAAAAAAAAAAAACTTTTTATTTTCTTTTTAATTTTAATCATTTATATTTAAATTATTTACATATATTTTTTTTAAGTATTTTTCATAGTTACCAAATTTTACGTTTTCTCAACACTGCTTAATTGAGTCTAAAACTATTTAAACGATAAAATTGGCAGCTGCAGATAGTGAAAGGGATCCAAGTGAGTATATTTCCAAGTGCGTATTTTTTTTTTTTTTTTTTTTTTTTTAGTACGACAGGACTATTTCTTTCAATCTGCCTTTTCGCGTCGTTACCAATTTATAGTGTTCCACTTCGAAAATGCCTGCCAATATCAATTTTACCATTTAATTTCTTAATCTGTCTTAAAATATTTTGTGAAATCTGTGAAAACGTTTATATACATATATATATATATATATACTTTTTTTTTACTTCTCATCGGTGAGGATCGAAATTACAACCTTCGGGTTCGCAGTTGTGTACTCTGACTACAGAGACAACAGGTCTTGGCTGAATATTTTCTGATTATTTCGACTAGTGTTTTCAGATTTTTTTTTTTTTTTTTTTGTCCCTTAGTGTAGAATATATGTTTAGTGTTCAGAATTACAGGACTAGACAAAAATATTCAGATATATTAAGGACTACAATTGAAAATTGTTAGATTTGCATTTCAAAGCGTGTAAAACTTATTTAACTCCTCCCACCAATGTTTTAAAATTATTATGAATTCAATTATTCTATCTATTTACAATTATTTTTTCTTTTTTTTTGTCAATAGTGAGGATATCATGCATTTGATAAAAGAATTAAAATCCTAGATTAAAATAATATAAGTGTACACTTAAAGTAAATATGTAACACATAAGAATATGTTTCTAGATGGTTTTTATAATAGACTGACAGAATATCTTTAATTTTGCAACTCTGGTTAATTACATATTTTTATACAAGTACATTTGTTCTTAATACCACCTTAATCAGAACTTTCCCCCCAAAATACAAGAATATTATTACCACTACAGATTTCAAAAGGTAGCTTGAATAGAGTGTAACTCCTAAACAAATACAGATTATAAAAACAGCGATTCAATTTCATGAATATAAGAAACTTATTTAGATGACAGAACTTATTCGTAACTCATTTTCATAGTTGCTAGCATTTTAATTTATTCCGGAACAGATTAAGCCACGCCTTTAATTCACACCACTTTACTTATATATACATATATATATATATAATCCATATATAACTACCATAAAATAAGAAACAATAATTCTTAACACTTTCGCCGACCGCATGTTTTCCTCTTGCCGACAGTAAGGCCCGCATGTGGGCGTTATTCTCCTAAGTAAACGTTTCAGGACAAAGTTTTTTTTCTTTTTTTTTTTTTTTTTTTTTTGTAATTACATTTATATTACAAATGAATATGCATTATAATTATACTCTTTCTATTCAAAGATTTTGTATCCATAGAATATTGATTGTACAAAAAGAAATAAATAACAAACAAATTGCAAAAGAAATGCCCACTGGTGGAGTTATACATTTTTAAATCACACTACGTCAGCGATCGCGAAAGTGTTAAGAAAGAAAGTGGCATGAAGTAAAGGCTGAACTAAAAATGCTCTGGAATAAATTAAAATGTTGGCTTCTCGACCAATTTGCGACGTAAATAAAATAATGATAATAATCATACTAGTATAAGAACTCTTTGGCTTTTAATTCCCACATATAACTTTACATTTAATACATTTTAATACGTTTAACTTTATTTATAATACAGTTTTATTTGCGTGCCTTTACCTATATGAGATTGTTTCGAGGCGATAATTGCAAACATTGGCAAAGAAATGGAACCACCTGATGCAGCGGCTGCTTTATTATACTACTTTTAAGTATGCCAGTGGTCTAAAATATGGCATTTTCCACCACTGAATATAGTGGCGAATAAGCAGATTCTGAAAAAAAAAAAATAATAATAAGTTACTTTTTTTTCAAAAGTTGGGACAAATGGGAAAAAATCGGAAAAGCGGTGTCCCCGCGAAAGATAAGAAAAATAAAATCAGTGGGAATGTCCGTCGCCTGAGATTTGTACAACGACACCATACTTTTTCTAACGAAAAATCAATCCATTCTTATTCGGATTGATTGAATCTTGAATATTCAGATGCTGCACTAGAAGTTCACAACCTATGTAAGATATTTTAATCTATGATTAAAAAAGTTAAAGGGTATTGCAGGATAAGCATATGAAAACTGCACCAGCGTCGAATGAAGAGTTCTTGCCTGCTATTTATTGTTCTTTTTCTGAAACATCTTTTGCACACAATTTTAGACTTCTACCCTCATCGATAAGGGAGTAATGGGGGTGGCAACCTAAAACGTTAAATTTAATTTTTTTTTAAACTATTCAAGATATCTTAACGAGGTTGAAACTATTTATAAATGTTTATAAAGTACATAATATATTTTTTTTTTTTTTCAGAATTTTCACTCGATTTTAAACGGTAGAAAATGATAAGTATATTTTTGATGGGCAATTTTTTATACTTTCCACCAAAGTGACACCTACCAAAATCATACAGTTTATTTGTTTATTAGTTAGCTATTATATATAAAAATTACAGAAGTGTCAAATTCGTAGAACGTAGTGAAAAAAAATAATAATCACTTAACAATAATACTTGTGTGCAAGTGTTTCACCCTCAAAATAAAAGATTGACACCAGCACACGTTATCAATAACTTCTATTATTACCAATCGCAATATATTAAACCACAAATATGATATAAATTATTGATAAAAATACGCTGGTATAGATTTTCCGTGCTGAGACGGAAACTCTTGCACCTTTGTAATAATACCAATGATATAATACTTATTTTTAAAAACTATTTTATAATAATAAATAAACAAGGCAAGCAAATATAAAAATGCTCTTTTATCATTTGTTATTAAAATGTACCAATTAGCAATAAAAAATATTCTATTTAATTGTTATCAGGGATCTTACATCTAAACATTTTTTTCAAGACACTTTTACGGATGAGAATTTTTTCTAATTTTTGCTACCTTTATTTTTATACACTAGTCTCTATCCTGTTTAATTACGACATATTACTATGAAAATACTGATATAAAGTTTTCTGTATGAAAATAGCATAGATGCCAACATTTTAATTTATTCCGGGGTATTTTTAGCGCTGCCTTTTTTCATGCATCTTTCAAGAGGTGTTTCTCCATTCATAGTTCATAATGGCCACGCCTTTTTTCAAGAATTCTACCACCAGTACTTTTATGGAATAGATTTCCTTTTAAATTTTAAGACATTTTAAATATAAAAAATTGCCAAATATTAATAGTGGTGCAGAAATTTAAGAAGTTTCAAGGACTGTACGAACTATGTCATTTTTGATGGGCGGAGCTATGTGAAAGATTTATAATGGATGTTATGTCAATTGTACCTGATTACGTTTAACAATAGTAGATGATTTATAAAAATCACACTCGTAAATAAATAAATAAATAAATAAAACATTATGCATGAAGAATAAATGAATTGGTAGATCTTTATCAAAATATTATTATTTAAAAGAACGGAAAAGCTTATAAATATATTTTAGCCAAATTAAATAATACTTTTCAGACGTATAAAATTCTGTGTTACTGTATGTCAAGGGGTTCATTCTCTAGCAAAGTTGTTACAACTTATATATTGAAGAAAGCGCAAACAGATTTAAAAACTGAGAGACTTGTAATTCATTCTGTAACATTATCAGTAAATGCCTAACAATGTTACGAATTAAAATAAAAATGCTGGCAGCTATATTTAC